>SJYT01002297.1:146740-262829 GCA_006410635.1 Cephalophus harveyi | reverse complement strand
CGTAAATATATTAGCCACTGAGATTAAAGTAATTGCTATTGTTAGGCACTAAATTTAGCCTCAGATTTATGGCAATAAAAGCAAAAAAAGAAATAAAATTTAATTATCTTTTAGAAAAGAAACAGTAATTAAAAGAGATAAGTTCCTTCTTTGTTGTATATTCTATAAAGTACTTATAGTTTACAACTGAAGTTGTCTTCAAAAAAAGCTTTTTCTATAAAATTTAGGAGTGAACTGTACATGATAATTAGGTATCAATTTTTGATATAATGGTGAGAACATAGTATGCTGTGCTGTGTGTGCTAAGTCACTTCAGTCGTGTCCAACTCTTTGCGACCTTGTGGGCTGTCACCCACCAGACTTTTCTGTCCATGGGATTCTCCAGGCAAGAGTACTGGAGTGGGCTGTCATATAGTAAACTGCATTGATTTCTGGGTCAACAAAATATTATCACTAAAGCTGTGTTTATAATGCATGTTCTTTTAAAATACTATCCCCCTGTCTGTAGTGATCAAGTAAGCAGTGCATTCATTTCCTTTGTGAACTCATTTCAGAACTGGCACTCACAAGGAAATATCTAATGATTAAAATTTCTGGAAAATGCCTTAAGTTCTAGAAATGAAAAGTACTTCACATTTTTAGCAAGATGAATAGTTGAATATTGACAGCTTGAAGTAGCCCTCTATGATGACAGTAACCCTCACATATACATGCAAATTGTTAATATTAGTACATTTAAAAATTTATTTAAACACAAAAAATTTTGTTTTGGGGTTTAGCTGATTATGATAATACATATTTTAATGGCACTTGTAAATGCTATGTTGCTGCTGCTGCTGCTGCTGCTGCTAAGTCGCTTCAGTCGTGTCCGACTCTGTGCGACCCCAGAGATGGCAGTCTACCAGGCTCTTCTATCCCTGGGATTCTCCAGGCAAGAACACCGGAGTGGGTTGCCTTTTCCTTCTCCAATGCATGAGAGTGAAAAGTGAAAGTGAAGTTGCTCAGTTGTGTCCGACTTCGCGACCCCATGGACTGCAGCCTACCAGGCTTCTCTGTCCATGGGATTTTCCAAGCAAGAGTACTGGAGTGGGGTGCCACTATGTTAAAAATACTAATAAGGTTTCTCAACTTGGTGAGTGTAAATAAACATCACAGTCCAGTGACACATTGCACAAGATGACACCTCATATGTCCCAGGGTGCATCTATGAGTATTTCATTCTGTGCACCCAGAGATGACAGCTCTGTACCTCCACCAGAGTGGATGTCCAGTAAGCCATGCCCATTCAGTCATGTAATAAGTTGATCTTCTTAATCATATCAGTTTAAGCCTATTTTTGTATTTAACTATATGTCAATCATTTGTTGATCCATATATTCTGAGACCCTCTCAACTCCCACCTCCTATTAAGATGGATATCATTAGCACCAACTGACAATTCATGTCTTCTTTATCTCCTACCAGGGTCCCTGTACCAAGAACCATGGGCAAGTTTAAAGTCTTGCATATCCTGACTTCTAACACTCCAGACAGCTCCAGAGCCCCTTCTGGTAACATGAGGTCTCTCTTACAAGACTATTTTAGGCATTCAATAGTAACAGACCTTTGTTGGGTGACAGGAGAATCCTAACTTTATTTGAGGTTGAAAGTAACACACACACAAATCTGGTAACTGATTATAACTTTCCTACTAACAGTGATATTTTGGCATTTTACCAAGCATCACATTTAAATGAAAGATGTGATTTAATTACTTAATCCCTGGGGTATTTAGTTAGATGTCTTCTAAAATAAAGGGATCGAAATTCAGTTTTCCAGTTGTTCTTGGATATGTCTTTGGAATTTCAGGCATTAACAGATTTGGGAAGAAAAGGGTAGAGTGTACAGAACTGAAGCTTAATCTTAAGCTCTGCTGACCACCACCTACTGTCCCCACACTGATTTCAGAGGTGGGTCTCATCATTAACTCTATTTATCAGCTAGTCTCTGGTTTCTGTTGAGAGAATCATCTATCATTGGACAAATTCTGCTGCTATTTGTTCAGACCGTGACTCAGAGAGTTGCCCGCACGAAAAGGAGTTTGGTTTCAAATTGTTTTTGTTGTTCAGTCTCTAAGTCATGTCTGACTCTTCACAACCCCATAGACTGCAGAATGCCAGACTTCCCTGCCCTTCACTATTTCCTAGAGTTTGCTCAAACTCAGATCCATTGAACAGTGAGGCTATATAACTATCTTATCCTCTGTCATGCCCTTCTCCTCCTGCCCTCAATCTTTCCCAACATCAGGACTTTTTCCAGTGAGTCAGCTCTTTGCATAAGGTGGCCGAAGTGCTGGAGCTTCAGCTTCAGCATCACTCCTTCCAATGACTATTCAGGATTGATTTCCTTTAAGATTGACTGGTTTGATCTCCTTGCAGTCCAAGGGTCTCTCAAGAGTCTTCTGCTCAGAACCACAATTCTAAAGCATCAATTCTTCAACACTCAGCCTTCTTTATGGTCCAACTTTCAGATCTATACATGACTACTGGAAAAACTACAGCTTTGACTACATGGACTATCAGCAAAGTGATGTCTCTGCTTTTTAACGTGCTGTGTAGGTTTCTCGTAACTTTCCTTCTAAGGAGCAAGCAGTTTTTAATTTCATGGCTGCTGTCAGTGTCCACAGTGATTTTGGAACTCAAGTTGTCATTTGCTGCATACCCCCAGTTGTGTCTCATTTGAGACTATTTTTGTGTTTGATTGTTTTCCATTTTGAATGGTTTTCATAGAGTATCCACATTTGCTGTGATTTCATCTCCTTTTGGTGATAATTTTCCCCCTTCTCTATTCTTGTCCCCCTAAAATAAATGGTGGGCGTCACTGCATTCATCCCCAATTGTTGGAGCATCTCCTGTATGCCTGCTCTGTCCTCCAGCCTCTATAGATGGTGTCATGGGGCAACCAGGTATGGTCTCAGCTCATGCAGAACTTACATTTTAGTTATGGGAGCATAATATACAAGAAAGCACTGTGGTGGTTGTAGATTGTGTTCAGAACCTTGACACAAATGAACAGAGTTCTTAGGTACAAAGTAACTGCAATGCTCTTAGACCGAAAATATTTACTGAAGGAAGAACGAGACAATACCCAACATTCAGTCACAAAGAAACTTACAGAAACATATTGCGGCCAAAGGAAACTATCAGTGGGCACCCCAGGTGGAAAGCACTTGTTATACTCCTGAAGAAATGTCAACCACAGAGGGAGCCTTGGGAACAGTCAAAGGAGAGGCAGGTAACAAGAGTGAAAGAGGGAGCTGGTTGAAGAGTGTTCCCCACACAGCCCAGGATTTTGTTGTGAAAACAATTGGAAGACACTGAATTGTTTCTGTCAGGGAAGTGACATCATCTGACTTATTTTTCAAACAGATCAACTAGGTTGTTGAGTAGAGACCCACTTTGACAGGAACAGGGGAGTTGGCATCCTCACAGGAGAAGTGATTGTCACAGGAGTCATCAGTTTAGTTCTCTGGCTCAGAGGAGTCAGAGAAAGAGTCTGATGGACACAGAGTTGGGTCAAGCTCAAAATAAGGCCCTTGGGTCTGGCCTTGAAAGTGTATTTGATCTGAGTACTTTTTGTGAAGATGTGGTGACTCAAAATACTGACTTCTCCATGGGGTCCATCCATCCCACTCATAATCAGATTTCTGAAAGTACATCCAGTTATTTTCAAGTGAGGAGTATTAGAGAAAACAAGAGAAGGCAATGGCACCCCATTTCAGTACTCTTACCTGGAAAATTCCATGGTTGGAGGAGCCTGGTAGGCTGCAGTCTATGGGGTCACGAAGAGTTGGACATGACTGAACGGCTTCACTTTCACTTTTTATTTTCATACATTGGAGAAGGAAATGGCAACCCACACCAGTGTTCTTGCCTAGAGAATCCCAGGAATGGTGAAGCCTTGTGGACTGCTGTCTATGGGGTTGCACAGATTTGGACATGACTGAAGTGACTTAGTAGCCGCAATAGAGAAAGCAAATAAATTTTTATGGTTATTTTTTATCAGTACTCAAAGCATGCGATTTTTATTGAATCTTGTGATTTTATGAGGAAAGACTATTTAAAAGTGTGGAGCTAATAAACTTTGCAAATGAAAGTCATGTAGACCTTTGTAATTACTTTTTACTCAATTGTGGATTACTTGCTGTTGGCATTGCTGATTTTCTTATCTGAGTCTGTTGCAAATGTACCTCTCATTTATAGCAGTATTTTTCCTCTCAATGTGGTGGTTTAGTTGCTTCAGTCGTGTCTGACACTTGTGACCCCATGGACTGTAGCTCCCCAAGCTCCTCTGTCCATTGGATTTCCCAGGCAAGAATACTGGAATGGGTTGCCATTTCCATCTCCATTTTCCCTCATAATCCTTGATAATTGTAATACGGAGTTGCACACAAATGTATGGGAAAAAAACTGATTGAGATATTTGCAGTTGAAGACTACTGTGTGACTACATTTTTATGACAATGGCAAAGAGCTTGATTAACAATAGGAAGCAACCCTCCAAAATTTTCCAAGCCAGGCTTCAACAGTATGTGAACCATGAGCTTCCAGATATTCAAGCTGGATTTAGAAAAGGCAGAGGAACCAGAGATCAAATTGCCAACATCTGTTGGATCATAGAAAAAGTTCCAGAAAAACATCAACTTCTGCTTTATTAATTATGTCAAAGCCTTTGACTGTGTAGATCACAACATACTGTGGAAAGTTCTTCATGAGATGGGAATACCAGACTAGCTTACCTGCCTCCTGAGAAATCCGTATGCAGGTCAAGAAGAAACAGTTAGAACTGGACATGGAACAACAGACTAGTTCAATATCAGGAAAGGAGTACGTCAAGGCTGCATGTTGTTACCTTGCTTATTTAACTTATATGCAGAGTACATCATGTGAAATGCTGGGCTGGATGAATGAAGCACAAGCAGGAATCAAGATTACCAGGAGAAATATCAATAACCTCAGATACGCAGATGACACCACCCTTAGGGCAGAAAGTGAAGAGGAACTGAAGAGCCTCTTGATGAAAGTGAAAGAGGAGAGTGAAAAAGCTGGCTTAAAACTCAACATTCAAAAAACGAAGATCATGGCATCCGCTACCATAACACCATGCCAAATAGATGGAGAAACAATGTAAACAGTGACAGACTTTACTTTCTTGGGCTCCAAAGTCACTGCAGATGGTTACTGAAGCCATGAAATGAAAAAACACTTGTTCCCTGGAAAAAAAGCTATGACCAACCTAGAGAGCATATTAAAAAGCAGAGACGTTACTTTGCCAACAAAGGTCCATCTAGTCAAAGCTATGGTTTTTCCAGGAGTCATGTATGCATGTGAGAGTTAGACCATAAAGATAGCTGAGTGCCAAAGAATCAATGCTTTTGAACTGTGGTATTGGAGAGGAATCTTGAGAGTCCTTTGCACTGCAAGCAGATCAAGCCAGTCAGTCCTAAAGGAAATCAGTACTGAGTATTCATTGGAAGAAGCTGAGACTCCAATACTTTGGCCACATGATACAAAGAACTGATTCATTGGAAAAGACTCTGATGCTGGAAAAGATTGAAGGCAGGAGGAAAAGGGGATGACAGAGGATGAGATGATTGGAAGGCATCACTGACTTGTTGGACATGACTGAGTGAACTCAAACTCACAACCCTCATTATGATTTTATAGATCATTTACTGTCTGAGTGTGTTCACTTTTATTAAATACTATATTGTTTAGGTGAACTGAGTTTATGAATATTATGGACAAGCAAAATTGTTGAGTCACAGTGGGTTTCTGAGTCCAAATATAGTAAAATGACATGAAACTATTAATCAGTTTTTGAAGTGGTTTTATCTATACACATTTATGTTCTCTATGCCTTAATGGGTGAGTGTGGAGAGTATTTGTTCTTACAGAGAACATATTGCAGAAGAGTCACACGTGCAAAAAAATATGACTTTATTGATAAATTGTGGTCACTTGAAAATTATGAGTATTCCATTTTTCTAACCATTACTTTGGTTTCATGGTCTTCTCACTAGCTAAAATTCATGACATTATTCTATCAAATTCATCCTTTGGATGTTAAAACTTGAAAGAATTCTCTATTCTACAGCCAGTCTTGCAAATTTTTCATGGTAACTAAGGAAGAAATGGAATAAGTAATGACTAGGGGCTCTGTGACTTAGCCAGCCAGCAGCTAATCATTTATGAGAGCCTTAGTCCTATCAGACTTTTGATCAAGGCAGTAGACTCAGGGGAGTGGACGCCAGTCACATAAGTGGATGAAGTGGGTGATGAGAAAAGTTTCAAGTGTCAAGAAGCAAAGCACTTTTGGAAGGTGAAATGAGACAGGGCTATTTCCCACTGTCTAAACTATTGAATTTCCTATATCAGTGTTGTCTATTCTTTATGTGCCATGTAATAAATGCAAATGAAGCAAAATTTCCTTTCCTGGAGCGTTTTTACCACAGTTCACCATGGGATTTTGCAATACTTCATAACAGCTATGGAATCAGCAAGAACGCTTTTTTAAAAAAATCCTAATTTGAGTATCTATTTATCTTTTCACTAAACCTTGACATTCTCGTGAACTGTAGCCATGATTTTCTTCAGGTTTTACTATCTCTGCCTTTTTAAACACAGTGCCTCACTGTACTCTTGATTTCACCTCTTTTGGATATATACCCAGAAGTTGGGTTGCTGGACCATGCATTAATTATATTTTAGTTTTCTGAGAAAGCTCCATACTGTTTTTAATAATTGCTACAACATTTTCTGTTGTCATTGAAGTACACAAGGGGTCTAGTTTCTTTACAACTTGCCAGCACTTGTTTTTTCCTTTTATTTTGTTAATAGTCATCCTAATGAGTGTGAGATGATATCTCATTGTGGTTTAAGTTTGCATTATTCCAATAATTACTGATGTTGAGCATCTTTTCATATGCTTATGTACACTTGTATTTTTGGATAATTGTTCAAGTCTTTTGTTCATTTTTTTAAATGAGGATTTTTTGTTGTTTAGATGTAGAAGTTCCTTGCATGCTCTGGATATCAACCATTATTAGATATATGGTTTGCAAACATTTTCTCTCAATGCATAGGCTGACTCTTGCCCTATTGATTGTTTCTTTTGATACACAGAAGTTTTTCTGCTTGATGTAATCCAATTTGTCTCTTTTTTTAATATAAATTTATTTATTTTCATTGGAGGTTAGTTACTTTACAATATTGTATTGGATTTGCCATACATCAACATGAATCCACCACATGAAACTGGAGCCTATTATACAGAGTGAAGTAAGCAAGAAAGAAGAACACCAATATAGTATACTAATGCTTGTATATATTTGAGATCAATTCTTTGTCATTTGCTTCATTTCCTATTCAGTTCAGTTCAGTTGCTCAGTCGTGTCCGATTCTTTGTGACCCCATGAATTACAGCATGCTAGGCCTCCCTGTCCATCACCAACTCCTGGAGTTCACTCAGACTCACATCCATCAAGTCAGTGATGCCATCCAGCCATCTCATCCTCGGTCATCCCCTTCTCCTCCTACCCCCAATCCCTCTCAACATCAGAGTCTTTTCCAATGAGTCAACTCTTTGCATGAGGTGGCCAAAGTACTGGAGTTTCAGCTTCAGCATCATTCCCTCCAAAGAAATCCCGGGGCTGAACTCCTTCAGAATGGACTGGTTGGATCTCCTTGCAATCCAAGGGACTCTCAAGAGTCTTCTCTAACACCACAGTTCAAAAGCATCAATTCTTCGGCACTCAGCTTTCTTCACTAGGCCTCCCTGTCCATCACCAACTCCTGGAGTTCACTCAGACTCACATCCATCAAGTCAGTGATGCCATCCAGCCATCTCATCCTCGGTCATCCCCTTCTCCTCCTACCCCCAATCCCTCTCAACATCAGAGTCTTTTCCAATGAGTCAACTCTTTGCATGAGGTGGCCAAAGTACTGGAGTTTCAGCTTCAGCATCATTCCCTCCAAAGAAATCCCGGGGCTGAACTCCTTCAGAATGGACTGGTTGGATCTCCTTGCAATCCAAGGGACTCTCAAGAGTCTTCTCTAACACCACAGTTCAAAAGCATCAATTCTTCGGCACTCAGCTTTCTTCACAGTCCAACTCTCACATCCATATATGACCACTGGAAAAACCATAGCCTTGACTAGACGGACCTTTGTTGGCAAAGTAATGTCTCTGTTTTTGAATATGCTATCTAGGTTGGTCATAACTTTTCTTCCAAGGAGTAAGCGTCTTTTAATTTCATGGCTGCAGTCACAGTTTCTTCCATTCTGAAGGCTGTCTTTTCACCTTACTTATAGTTTCCTTTGTTGTGCAAAAGCTTTTAAGTTTAATTAGGTCCCATTTGTTTAGTTTTGCTTTTATTTCCATTACTCTGGGGGGTGGGTCATAGAGGATCCTGATGTGATTTATGTCAGAGTGTTTTCCCTATGTTTTCCTCTGGGAGTTTTATAGTTTCTGGTCTTACATTTAGATCTTTAATCCATGTTGAGTTTATTTTTGTGCATGGTGTTAGACAGTGTTCTAGTCTCATTCTTTTACAAGTGGTTGACCAGTTTTCCCACCATAACTTGTTAAAGAGATTGTCTTTTCTCCTTTGTATATTCTTGCCTCCTTTGTCAAAGATGAGGTGTCCATAGGTGTGTGGATTTATCACTGGGCTTTCTATTTTGTTCCATTGATCTATATTTCTGTCTTTGTGCCAGTACCATAATGTCTTGATGACTGTAGCTTTGTAGTATAGTCTGAAGTCAGGCAGGGTGATTCCTCCAGTTCCATTCTTCTTTCTCAAGATTGCTTTGGGTATTCGAGGTTTTTTGTATTTCCATACAAATTGTGAAATTATTTGTTCTAGTTCTGTGAAAAATACCGTTGGTATCTTGATAGGGATTGCATTGAATCTATAGATTGCTTTGGGTAGTATACTCATTTTCACTATATTGATTCTTCCAATCCACGAACATGGTATATTTCTCCATCTATTTTTGTCCTCTTTGATTTCTTTCATCAGTGTTTTATAGTTTTCTATATATAGGTCTTTTGTTTCTTTAGGTAGATTTATTCCTAAGTGCTTTATTCTTTTCATCACAATGGTGAATGGAATTGTTTCCTTAATTTATCTTTCTGTTTTCTCATTATTAGTGTATAGGAATGCAAGGAATTTCTGTGTGCTAATTTTGTATCCTGAGACTTTGCTATATTCATTGATTAGTGCTAATAATTTTCTGGTGATGTCTTTAGGGTTTTCTATGTAGAGGATCATGCCATCTGCAAATAGTGAGATTTTGCTTCTTTTCCAATCTGGATTCCTTTTATTTTGAATGTTGAGTTTTTAAACACCTTTTTCACTCTTCTCTTTCACTCTCATCAAGAGGCTGTTTAGTTCTTCCTCACTTACATAAGGGTTTTGTCCTCTGCATATCTGAGGTTATTGATATTTCTCCTGGCAGCCTTGATTCCAGCTTGTGCTTCATCCATCCAGCCCAGCATTTCACAAGATGTAATCTACATATACATTAAATAAGCAGGGTGACAATACATAGCCTTGACATGATCCTTTCCAAATTTCTAACCAGTCTACTTTTCATGTCCCATTCTAACTGTTGCTTCTTGACCTGCATACAGATTTTTCAGGAGGCAGATGAGGTGGTCTGGTATTCCCATCTCTTTAAGAATTTTCTGCACTTTGTTGTGATCCACACTGTCAAAGGCTTTGGTATAGTCAATAAAGCAGAAGTGGATGTTTTTCTGAAACTCTCTTGCTTTTTCGTTAACACATTAGATGTTAGCAATTTAATATCTGGTGTCTCTGCTTTTTCTAAATCCCCCTTGAACATCTGGAAGTACATAGTTCACATACTGTTGAAGCCTAGCTTGGAGGGTTTTGAACATTCAGTTCAGTTCAGTAGCTCAGTTGTGTCTGACTCTTTGTGACCCCATGAATCACAGCACGCCAGGCCTCCCTGTCCATCACCATCTCCTGGAGTTCACTCAGACTCACATCCATTGAGTCAGTGATGCCATCCAGCCTTCTCATCCTCTGTTGTCCCCTTCTCCTCCTGCCCCCAATCCCTCCCAGCATCAGAGTCTTTTCCAATGAGCCAACTCTTCTCATGAGGTGACCAAAGTACTGGAGTTTCAGCTTTAGCATCATTCCTTCCAAAGAAATCCCAGGGCTGATCTCCTTCAGAATGGACTGGTTGGATCTCCTTGCAGTCCAAGGGACTCTCAAGGGTCTTCTCCAACACCACAGTTCAAAAGCATCAATTCTTTGGCACTCAGCCTTCTTCACAGTCCAACTCTCACATCCATACATGACCACAGGAAAAACCATAGCCTTGACTAGACGGACCTTAGTCAGCAAAGTAATGTCTCTGCTTTTGAATATACTGTCTAGGTTGGTCATAACTTTTCTTCCAAGGAGCAAACATCTTTTAATTTCATGTCATTGCCTTTCTTTGGAATTGGAATGAAAACGGACCTTTTCCAGTCCTGTGGCCACTGCTGAGTTTTCCAAATTTGCTGGCAGATTGAGTGCAGCACTTTCACAGCATCATCTTTCAGGATTTGAAACAGCTCAACTGGAATTCCATCACCTCCACTAGCTTTGTTCGTAGTGATGCTTTCTAAGGCCCACTTGACTTCACATTCCAGGATGTCTGGCTCTAGATGACCGATCACACCATCGTGATTATCCAGGTCTTGAAGATCTTTTTTGTACAGTTCTTCTGTGTATTCTTGCCACCTCTTCTTAATATCTTCTGCTTCTGTTTGAACATTACTTTGCTGGCATTTGAGATGAGTGGAATTGTGCAGTAGTTTGAGCATTCTTTGACATTGCCTTTCTTTGGGATTGGAATTAAAACTGAGCTTTTCCACTCCTGTGGCTGCTGAGTTTTCAAAATTTGCTTGCATATTGAGTGCAGGACTTTCACAGCATCATCTTTCAGGATTTGAAATAGCTCTACTGGAATTCCATCACCTCCACTAGCTTTGTTCTTAGTGATCCTTTCCAAAGCCCACTTGACTTCACATTCCAGGATGTCTGGCTCTAAGTGACTGATTACAGCATTGTGGTTGTCTAGGTCATGAAGATCTTTTTTGTATAGTTCTTCTGTGCTCTAAATATTAGACAAAAATAAATGCATATTTATCATGTGTTTTCAAAATCATAAAGTATCATTTTGGTATTTCAAATTATAGTTAGAAATTTTATACCAAAGTTAATTTAAATATCTATTAAGGATCAATTAAAAAATAAATGGCATACAATAGGAGTTCATGCCAATCTGTGATAGGAAGAAAAAAAGATGAAATTTAAATATAATGAATAGTTGCATTTTATGTTCTAATGTTACAAAAGAGAGGGAAATAAATTAGACTTACGCAAATTAAAAAAAGAGTATAAGTGATGATATTTTTCATATTTAGCAATTTTATCATATATGAAAATCCCAAATGGCTTAAAATATTATGCTAGGAATAAAAAATGTTGCCACTTAATGCTTGTGGTGTTTTATAGTTTTTGATGTACAGCCATTTAAGGAAAAATCAATTTCAACTTAGGAAAATATTGTAATAAACCTCACACACAAAATTTGTGTGTCTTGTGGCTTGAAATTGTTCTCAAACTTTAATACATAAAAATCACCAGGGGTGGTGTTACCAAGCAGATTCTGAGCCAGTAGTTCTGGGGTGTGGCCCAAAGTGTGTATCCTTTACAGGATCCCATGCTCATCACACTTCAAAATGTAGGACAGAGTTTATACAAATAAGCATCAATGTTAAATGTTCCTTAGAGTTAATTTTTCTGATATTCTAAGCTGAATTCCAATATTATATGATGCAATTAAAACATTTTAGTCCCTTAACTAGAGGCAATTCCATTTAGGAAAGTTCCCACTAAGTTGTTGTTGTCTTTAAATGAGAAAGAGATAGACTGAATATAAAATATTTGTTCTCATATTTTTCCAGAAGGATAGAATTCCAAGATTCGCAGTTAAAGTTTTTCAAAAATACTGCTAAGCAGGCTTGAAAAACAAAAAGCAAAGGAGCCATATCATAGGTGTTTGCATCTAGGAAGCAGTTTCTTTAAAGATCTTTTAAAATGTGTATGCATTAGAACTGGTGTGTTTTATGCTAAATGTGGGAGGAAAGAAATTTATTCTTTCAAGACATGCTGGATTCAATACATGATGAAAATGAAACAAACCAATATTTACGATTTAGCTCATAGCTGATTGGAAGTTAAAGTTTTCTTGATAAACAAGAGAGAGTTAACATCTTTGTTCATTTCTATAGGAGAAGAGCAACAGAGAAACACTGTTTTGCTATTTGAATAATAAGAACACTGTTTATTCTACATGGCTTATAAGTGTGTGTCTTGCATTTTCATAGCCGTGGGTCTCGCGGCTTGCCAAGAGCCAGCCCTTCCCAGTAACAGCATCAAAACTGGAGACCGATACATGGTGAATGATGTGCTGTCCTTCCAGTGCGAGCCTGGGTACACACTGCAGGTATTTCATTTTGTTGTTGAAGTTCTTAATAATGGTCTCAGCATGGTGATCCTCCTCCAGCTCACTTAAGACAAAGCCCAAGATGTGCACACAGAGACCTAACTTAGTTTCTCACTCAGTTTGTGAATCAGAGCTCTTGAATTAACTGTGCATACAGATAAATTCAATGATGATGTGGAAATAGCTTCTAAATGATAAAAGATCCTTTCAAGTTTGAGTATATTCTTTTCATAATAATTTTATTTCAAAATGAAACGTGCAGTCTCCCAGTAACTATACAGATAAAATTCTAAGAGATGAAGCAGTGACACAGTCTAGTTAATAGTACCATCCCAGCAACCCAACTACTGGACCAGCTCTGAGTCTTGTGCTGGTCCTACATTGCAAGCTGTTCTTATGATTTAGTTCAGTAAATCATCAAGGGTCCATTTGTGTGTCAGGTAAATATGGGGCTCAAATGATAGACTGAAACAATTTTCGAGAAACATTAAGCAGATTTCTAATAATCTTTTATTGGTTTTTCTATTAAAAGTTTCTTATATTAAAGTTTTAATAAATATTTTATAAATCAGTGTACAGCAACATTAGTCATTTTCCAGTTATTTATTTTTCTGAGTTAATCACAAGTATATTTCCCAAATAGTTTATCTCTGTCCTTTAGCATAATTCATGTATAATTCTTACCAACAGTGGACACTGCAGTTGAAACAAGTATATTTTTTCCAAAGTCCAGTAGAAGTATTTAAGCCTGCTTATGTTTCTGTGTTTCAGTTAATTCAAGTAAAAGAGTACTTTCTGCTGTTTGCTTATTATAACACTGAAGCTGATAGCATTTCAAGAGCATTATTTTTAGTCATATTCTGTAACTGACTTAAATAAAGCCTGAGTAATCATCAGAAAGAAGTCTCAATGACACAGCAGTGAAATGACAGTGTAGTATGTGATTCCATTTCTGCGTGTGTGCTGGAGTAAATCTTTTGCAGAAATGAGACAAGTCAGAACAGCAAGAGCAATCTCAGGAAGCTATTGGCTGTTGAGTGCTTCCTGTTGAGCTTCTCAGGAAGCTGTTGAGTGCTTCATGTACAAACCCGCGTTAGTCTCACACAGCCTTATGGTGTGGATGCTGGGGGCTCGTCTTTGATGGGGAGGGGGAAATAAGCCAGGCCCCGGGGGGCGGGGGAATCAGGGGCAGAGGAGCCGGCAGATCCACAGGGGCCATGTGCAGAAGTCAGCCCGGGTTCTCAGTCTGAGAAAATATCAGCAAAATGCCTGATACTTCAGTAAATGAAAGCCAGCATTGCTATCATTGTAAGTAAACATCAAGATACATAGACACCTTCACCAAAACAGCCTACCACCTGCCTGTATAGATCTTGGTGGGTATTATAGTAATGCTTTGGCTCTGGAGAAAGGTGGGCAGACACTTGGAAAGTAGCACAGTTACTGAAAAAAGCTTTGCTGAAAGGTCTGCCATGGAAGCAAGTTTGTAACCAAACACATGAAGTCAGTGGTAACTGATTGTTTAAGACAGTAATTTCCCATTTCATGTGTTACAGTAAAAAGAAATATGAGTCACAGCCCAGGGGTTTCATTTAGAGGAACACCTCACTCTATACTGACAAGCCTTTTTATTCATATGCCTTTGGTTGTTGTTGTTTTGTTGTTGTTGTTGTTTTTCCCTTCATAAATTTATGTAAACCATGTAAATACCATGTTGCTTCCATTTCTCCAGATCCCACGGGCTGTCACTTGGTCTTCCTTACTTGTGCTCACCTTCTTTCTACACTTTTATGATGACAATTTGCAGTTACTGCCAGCATCCTTTTATGAGGGAGACTTCTCCAGCCCTCAGAGAAGAAACTCGAAAGGGTTATTTAGTAAAGACATTTCTTATAATGAATTATTTATTGTGCTACTTGAAGATAAAGGCCTGCAGGCACATGTCTGTGGAGCCCAGGCAGGCCACTTGGCTCAGGTTTTCAAATGCAAACTAAGATTTTTTTCTTTCCCTTCATAACAGCATCAAGCATTGAGTCTACAAGCTGTGACTTTCTCTCACTCACATGAGTTAAAAAGGATTCCAGACTTTTCAAAAAATTGCTAACAATGGGAATTTTGCTAACACACTAGTATATTTGGACTGGCAGTGTGCATAAATTACAGTATTCATGAAAAGCACTGTTCCTTGTATGATTTATGTACAAATGTCTATAAATGCATCTGCCTAGTGTGATTCAGGCTAAAACTGCAGAGACGGGATGCATCAAATATCAATCCTGGATATCTGCAGGATTAGTGATTTCCTTTTCTCTAAACCTGTTTCGCTTTTCTATTAAAAGATGACAAAAAGAAAATTCCCATTTAGGCTAATAAATAAATACACGGATTCCTGTCTTGTTTTAGATCCATTATAAATATTTTAGCTGGAATCACTAATATGAAATATCTTTGTTGAAATCAATAAGAGAATGTGCCCTAGGTTGGTAATATATAACCATTTTATTGGTAGTCTTCCATAAATGTCTCGAAAGGCTTTTATACATTATGTTTGTCCAAAATTCTGGAATAAATTTGTTAAAGATAATGTAATAGATCAGAGAATGAGAAGACACAGAGCATGAAATTTGGCAGGAAAAGCATTGTCCTGAGTGTCTTCTTTAAGTATAAATGTAGTCTTCCTGTATTGTAGCAACTTTTAAGAATGTTAGGAAATAGGAGTAAATGAGTTCTGTGGCAGACAAATCGAGTGTGAAATCTTCCTAAGCTTGGGGAATTGGTTTGTCATTGATAACAGCCTTAGTGCAAATTCTTGTTTGATGCGTTCCCAACGTGGCTGGGATTATTTAACATGAGTTAAAGATGTGTTTGTCATCTGCCTCTGTGCCAATTCTCTTTGGCAAATGGAAATTCACAAAGTTAGCACACGTGTCACATAAGCCCACCAAGTCACAATGAGGAGAAAGTAAACATGAATAGTCTATACACAGAGATGCCCATTCACTACCTTCTCTTTCATCATAAAAGAAATT
Organism: Cephalophus harveyi; assembly: GCA_006410635.1. Lineage (NCBI taxonomy): Eukaryota > Metazoa > Chordata > Mammalia > Artiodactyla > Bovidae > Cephalophus > Cephalophus harveyi. The sequence goes on along the minus strand of SJYT01002297.1, from coordinate 247,234 downwards.
TTGACCCAAAGGACCGAGAATTTAACCCACTGCTGTTTGATTTTTTAAAGAGGAAGTACAGAACAAATTTTTAGAAGGCTGAAAACTTCATATATTTAAAGGCTAAAGAGATCCTGAGCAATGAGGATTAATTTCATTGCAGAAGCATTAATTTGACAGCTTGTGAGGCTGATAATAAAATGACTATTAAGTCTCCCTTTTTCTCCAACAAAGGAGGAATGACCCAATTTTTTGCTGAAGCATAAAGATTGTGTGAGTTGTTTGTGAACCATAGGCAACCATGAAAGTTACCTTTGCATAAGCAGATTACTTACCACTAACTTTTCACCCTTCAACACCTAATATTTCCTAATCATTTGACCAAAAGCAATAACATTTGATGAATTTAAAAAAAAAAAAGACTTACTTTGGTCAATTCAGTTCAGCATCTTAAGCATTAGGAAAGCATCTTGGCAGAAATACAGACCATTGAAAGACACATTACAAGATTTTTATTTTAGTGACAAGAAGTACAGTGATTATGGATACACCTTTTTCTATTTTGATTCTGAATATGAGTTTCATTAATACACATTAGTAGAATAGATTTCATGGGTTTGATATTTTTTATATTTGTAATTAAATCAAAAGGGAAAACCAAAGAAAATACAGATATTCTTGCAAACACTGAAGCCTTCGGTACTCCATGTTCAGCTGGTGAGTTTTGTTTCATCTTTTCTTGAGCAGGGCCGTTCCCACATCTCCTGTATGCCGGGGACCGTGCGGCGTTGGAACTACCCGTCTCCTCTCTGCATTGGTACGGACACACCTTCTGTCCTTGTGTCGCTGTGCACATTCTCAATAATGTAATGGTGATCTTCTTGAACTCCTTTTGGGCTTCAAAGATGAACTTTTAAATTCCCTTCAAACATATGTTACAAGATAACTTAATAATGCAGTAGAGGTGTAACTGAGATTGGATATCTTCTCCCCCTGGATGTGGGTGCTCAGCATCCCTGGACCAACCGACAGGGATTAGATGCAAGATTGCTAGCTCCAGGCACTAAACACACACCACATGCATGCCAGAAGCCAGTGGATCAATGCATGAGAAGGAATGAACGTATCTGGTCTGAGAAGGGTTCTGTTTATGCCATTAGCCTCAGGAAAATGACATCTCCAGAAACAAAATTCAGAAGTGTCGATAAGTGGTATGAAGTTGGAAGGACAGTATTTTATATCAAAAAGTATTTAATATAAAGGCAGCCGCTCTTGTGGAGGGCTCATCAGGACTGAGACTCAGGCATAGAACACCCATCTCCCTACTTATTTTTAAATGAAGAACTTTCCCTTAGGCTTGGGGATTCAAATATTTTAAGCTTTGAAATGAAATCAACTCACAGTGGATATTCAATCAAATATGTGCTATTGCTGGCACTCTGTGTTACGTGAGGAGATATTTTATTCAAATAGCTTACCTATATTAGCCAAATAAAATTAATTCTGTTTTGTATTTTGCATGTTTCATATGCTGTTGGTGTTTAGTCACTAAGTCATGTCTGACTCTTTGCAACCCCATGGAAGTAGCCTAGCAGGCTCCCCTGTCCATGGGATTTCCCAGGAGAGAATACTGTGGGTTGCTGTGCCCTCCTCCTTGTGCTTACTGCATTGGCAAGTGGGTTCTTTACCACTAGCATCACCTGGGAAGCTCAGAGCCTACCCGACATTAACTATTTTAAGCATCATGTCAAGTCCCAGGATGGCCAAGTTGTCGGTCAGGGCCCTGCACTGAGATGGCATTCCCTGTATCATGGGGTCCCTCAGACAGGGCATGGCCTATACCCTGGAAGAAAAATTCCATAAATTCTCACCAGAAAATCAGGAATCTGCATAAAATGAGACACATAAACCCCGTTAAAACCCAAGATCCCTTGCTCATTTATAAACACTTTGTACTTTAGCAATAGCATTTTACCAGCAACTCTTTGAATACACTATTTAACAATAAGGAAGGGTCTGCCAGGGAGGGAGTTTCTCCAGCAGGAGACTGGAAGTCAGGCCACCAACTGCTGGTGGACAGTGAGCCTGGGGAGGAGACTGAAACTTGAGGGTCGAGCTGAAGGAACATGATGGTATCACTAGACGAATATAAAATAAGAGCAGCCCATTGATGGGGTTTTTAAGATATCACAAAGGAAAAAAGGATTAATGCGTGGCTTTCAGGGTTGTGTTTGTACGCTCATCCAGTGGTTCTTGTGTTTTGAAATGAACAAAGGCACGATCACATGCTATGGTAACTAAGGACTCAAGGAATTAGGTTGTCACTGTGTGCCTACGGGAGTTGCACTCATATCAGGCCCTTTCTCTCTCCCGGGATGAACATCATGGTCCTGATTTAAAGATGTGGTTCTTGATGATCAGTTCCATCATTTAGGCACTGGGTCAGCTGCTCCTGCAAGATAGTCTCAGTCCTCAATGAAGATATACACAGATGTTTTCATATTTTATAATTTCCAATCTTTTTTCTCTTTTTGGAGAAACCATGCTCAAGATCAAAATGGCAAAAATGTCACTTATATTTCACAGTGGTTTTGGTGTTTCCATCGTTGATGTGGTTTGTGCTTGGACCTGCATGTTTAACCTCAGGGCAGGTTGTAAGAACACTGCGGGGGGAGGGGGCGGGGGGTGGTTGGAGGAACATCACTGCCAAGTGCAGGCAGGCTCGCTGCTCAGACCCACCAGTGTCTGCAACAGCACCCACAGACTTGTGGGTAAAAGCAGGCCAGAGCCTTTATTCTCAAACATGTGGTGTCTTCCGCAAAGAATTAACCTGACAAGTTATTTTCTGGATAAAAACAAAGTTAATGTTCAACACTTTGCTGGCTTTTTCACTCACCCACAAACATACATTTAAAGTTTTTTTTTTAAAGTTACATTTTTATCTTGCACACCATTGACACCCAGGCTAGGGTTCCCTAGCTTGAACAATTACCATATTCATTAGACTTTTTATAAGATGTTTAGGTTTTTCTTCATATCAAATTTGCCAAAACAGATAAAGTCTTTCTACCTCTGTCATTAAAAAAAAAAAAAAAATCTTGAAGGTCTCTGAAATCAGCCTCCTGAAATTATTTTGCCTAGTAAGAGCATTGTTAGAATATGAGGAAAGCCTTTTCCTGTGACTTCCTTGAAAGAAACAACACCATTTGCATGATTGGTTTGAAATACAAGAAATCACCATTTTAATAGGTCAGAACTGGTCAAGTCCAAGTATTAGAACTTCATCTGCTTCAACCTATATTATTTGGCATGTGCGTTATAAAGTCAGTCATGTTTCTTTACTGTCAAACCTCAGCATTAACAGTGTAAAACGTGCGTAACCAAGGTAAGTCCAGGGATGAGAATGTACAATCACACCCATATTCATGAGATTTCTTGCAGAAAAAGTGGTCTCAGTTAGCTGCATTACAAAGCTGGGAAGAATTCTGAAGGTAGCATATCCAGGTTAAAACTTGGAATCTAGGGGGCTTCCCTGGCAGTCTAATGGTTAGGAATCCACCTGCCAATGCGGGGAACACAGGTTTGATTGCTCCTGCAGGAAGATCCCACCAGCTGCAGGCAACTAAGCCCGTGCACCACAGCTCCTGAGCCCACGGTCTAGAGCTGCAGCTACTGAAGCCTGCTCACCCTACGGCCTGTGCTTTGCAACAAGAGAAGCCACCACAATGAGAAGCCCATGCACTGCAATGAAGAGTAGCCCCCACCCCTTGCTACAGCTAGAGAAAGCCCACATGCCACAACTAAGACTCAGTGCAATCAAAAATTAAATAAATAAAATAAATCTTAAAGCAAACAAATAAACTTGGATTCGAGAACCAGACAGAGCTGAAATAAAATTTTGGTTGTGCTGTTTGCCAGGTGTGTACCCTGAGACAAATTCCTTAATCTCCTCATGCTTGGTTTCCTTATCTGTGAAGTGGGGTGATAATAATACCCACCCTTTAGAGTTGTGATGAGAATCAAGCAGTGAACTGTGTTTATCTCAGCCCATAGGTGAGCATATGGCTAACGATCAGTAGGTAGTAACCGGTACAAGCACTCAGAACCTGGAAGACAATGGGATCCTGACTAAAACGTGTAAGCTTGACCAAGCTGTACTGAGAGCCTCTGTGGGCCAGAGGAGACCTGTCTTTGTTCTTAATCAGTGAATGCTCAACAGGGAGAACTAGACCCAGAAGTAACTAAAGGGCATCCCATTTATGTATGTGCTGAAGCTAGGGGCAAATCCATTTCTGAAGACTTGCTTCTGGGTAGCACACTTACATGAGGGTGGGGGGAGTGAATTGTCCTAGAAAACCATGGCCCCCCTGGGCACTCACTCCACTTGTTGTCCTAACAGCGACCTGCGGGGGCACCTTGAGCAGCATGGGGGGAGTGGTCCTGAGCCCCGGGTTCCCTGGCACCTACCCCAACAACCTGGACTGCACCTGGAAGATCTCCCTGCCCATAGGCTACGGTGAGTGATGATGTTTTTTAATTCCTCAAGATCCAACTTTTTAATATACTCCTTGGAAAGAATTAGACTAAGTAAAAAGCGAGCCTTATTCTGTTGACCTAACTGTGTCTTTAATTGAATGTGGCTTACAGATTTAAATAAAGCATTGGTCGAATAACTTTGAGAACAGAAAGCTATCTGAAAAGTCAATTCAGCTATACACGTCTTTTCAAGGCAAACTAAATTGGCAGAATGATGATACAGTAGTCACATAAAGTGCAAAATGTAGCATCCCTAATTCAATCACCAACCTCTTTATTCATAATACTACCTTCAATAATCTATCACTGAAGTCAATAATGGTAGTGGTTTCTTTTAAATAATTATTAAAGTGTTTTTCAGGTTATGATTCATTTTAGTATTATCTTATAAATTTTTGTCATTATTCCTTACATTGATTTAGGTTTATGAAAATTACCTAAATGATAAAAATCACATTTAGTTATGAACTTCCAGGTTACCTACCTTAAATAATTCATAATTTTAATTGTTATATACACTAAAATCCCATTCTGGCCTGCTTCAGAAATGCACAGTCTTTGTGAAATTTTAATTCTCTGTCATGCCTTTCCTCATCTGCCTCATGGTTTCCTTATATTTTAGTTCATTAACTTGGATTTTCTCCACCTGCAATTGTCCTAAAAGTACACACTGTGATGAGGGTGCCAGATTAGATACTCAGGGAATGTCCCAGAATGTCCATAGTAATTGAGTACTTATGCACTAAATAAATGTTAGCTGAATGATGGGTGAACAGAAGCATAAGTGGAAATCATTGCCCTAGAAGGAGGTTATATATTTTAATTAAGTTTTCAAAGCTCTTGCTTTAAGAGTCTGTGCCAGGAGGAGGAAGGGGTGTCAGGGAGTCTACCTGCTCAGCTGAGAACAGCTAAGAGAGAGGGCCTATGGCCACCAGCGTAAAGGAGGGGCATGCAAGGAAAGGGGCCCCCACTAGGGAGAGCACACGTGAGATTCAGCAGGGGCCCCAGCATGTGGGCGCATAAGGATGGGGGCCAGTTCACAGGGGTCGTGGAGGTGCTCTATTTGTTCCAGGTTTTCAAATTTTATTTTTTAAACAATGAACTCTCTGAGCAGAGAAGCTGTAATTCTGCCCCATGCTGTACCAAACAGAGGCCTTTGACTTTAACCAATGTTGGCTCAGTCATCCTTAAAACCTGGTCTGTTTTCTTACCCCGAGTATCTCAAGATCTGGACAGAGTTGGTTCCGTGTTTGGAGTCAGATGTCAGGGGCTGGATTGGTGTTACAGTTGACCCACAAGGTTCCAACAGGGCCTCAGCATCTTGAGGGCCACAAACTTACTAGGAAAATAATAGCATAGGCTACTGAACTGAGTGAACCCCAGGAACCTCACTTTCCGCATCTCTAAAAATGAAATAACCACATAGGGTTACGGAGAATTCACTGAAACAGCTCAGGCGAGAAATTTAGTATAGGGCTTGGTATGTTGTAAATAACAACAGCAAAATGCTAGCTGGTTTTTAAATTGTTATTTCAAATACTTCCCACTTTCCTTTCAAACCTCATTAGAAACAGTTTACTCATGAATGGATATGCACATTTTATTAACTTATTTTTCCAGCTTCACTGTTCCATGGTGTGAGAAGGCTGCTGGTCAGCATGCTTCCTTTCACTGTTCTTTCACTGAGAAACCAGTACACAAGACAGTAATTCAGGGAAAAAAAGAACAGGGATCTTCTGACTTCATGATCATGATCTGTGAGCCTGAGAAAGCATTTATTTCAAGAAAGGTTTAAATTTTTAAAAGACTTATGGAATATTATAATTAAAACTACTTGTCTTTAAAATGTTTAATATTGCCTAGCACTAGGCTTGAGAAAGCATCTTGAATAAGCAAAAAGGAACTTTATGCCTGAAATCCTAAATACATGCAAAATAGTATGATTGTCCCTAGCTTTTTAGAATAGATATAGTTATGCTTCAGAATAATTTGCTACGGACTAGAACCAGACATCCTGGAATGTGAAGTCAAGTGGGCCTTAGGAAGCATCACTACGAACAAAGCTAGTGGAGATGATAGAATTCCAGTAGAGCTATTTCAAATCCTGAAAGATGATGCTGTGAAAGTGCTGCACTCAATATGCAAGCAAATATGGAAAACTCAGCAGTGGCCACAGGACTGGAAGAGGTCAATTTTCGTTCCAATCCCAAAGAAAGGCAATGCCAAAGAATGCTCAGACTACCACACAATTGCACTCATCTCACATGCTAGTAAAGTAATGCTCAAAATCCTCCAAGCCAGGCTTCAGCAATACGTGAACCGTGAACTCCCTGATGTTCAAGCTGGTTTTAGAAAAGGCAGAGGAACCAGAGATCAAATTTCCAACATCCGCTGGATCATGGAAAAAGCAAGAGAGTTCCAGAAAAACATCTATTTCTGCTTTCTTGACTATGCCAAAGCCTTTGACTATGTGGATCACAATAAACTGTGGAAAATTCTGAAAGAGATGGGAATACCAGGCCACCTGACCTGCCTCTTGAGAAACCTGTATGCAGGTCAGGAAGCAACAGTTAGAACTGGACATGGAACAACAGAACAACAGACTGGTTCCAAACAGGAAAAGGAGTATGTCAAGGCTGTATATTATCACCCTGCTTATTTAACAACTTCTATGCAGAGTACAGAGAAGGCAATGGCACCCCACTCCAGTACTCTTGCCTGGAGAATCCGTGGACGGAGGAGCCTGGTGGGCTGCAGTCCATGGGGTCACTAGGAGTCGGACACGACTGAGTGACTTCACTTTCACTTTTCTCCTTCATGCACTGGAGAAGGAAATGGCAACCCACTCCAGTATTCTTGCCTGGAGAATCCCAGGGACGGGGGAGCCTGGTGGGCTGCCGTCTATGGGGTCGCACAGAGTCGGACACGACTGGAGCGACTTAGCAGCAGCAGCAGCAGCAGCAGCATGCAGAGTACATCATGAGAAACGCTGGGCTGGAGGAAGCACAAGCTGGAATCAAGATTGCTGGGAGAAATATCAATAACCTCAGATATGCAGATGACATCACCCTTATGGCAGAAAGTGAAGAGGAACTAAAAAGCCTCTTGATGAAAGTGAAAGAGAAGAGTGAAAAAGTTGGATTAAAGCTCAACATTCAGAAAACTAAGACCATGGCATCTGGTCCCATCACTTCATGGGAAATAGATGGGGAAACAGTGGAAACAGTGGCTGACTTTATGTTTCTGGGCTCCAAAGTCACTGCAGATGGTGATTTCAGCCATGAAATTAAGACGCTTACTCTTTGGAAGGAAAATTATGACCAACCTGCTGCTGCTGCTGCTAAGCTGCATCAGTCGTATCCGACTCTGTGAGACCCCATAGACAGCAGCCCGCCAGGCTCCGCCATCCCTGGATTCTTCTGGCAAGAACACTGGAGAGGGTTGCCATTTCCTTCTCCAATGCATGAAAATGAAAAGTGAAAGGGAAGTTGCTTAGTCGTGTCCGACTCTTTACAACCCCATATGCAGCCCACCAGGTTCCTCCGTCCATGGGAGTTTCCAGGCAAGAGTACTGGAGTGGGGTGCCATTGCCTTCTCCATTACCAACCTAGACAGCATATTAAAAAGCAGAGACATTACTTTGCCAACAAAGGTCCGTCTAGTCAAGGCTATGGTTTTTCCTGTGGTCATGTATGTATGTGAGAGTTGGACTATAAAGAAAGCTGAGCACTGAAGAATTGATGCTTTTTAACTGTAATGTTGGAGAAGACTCTTGAGAGTCCCTTGGACTGCAAGGAGATCCAACCAGTCCATCCTAAAGGAGATCAGTCCTGGGTGTTCATTGGAAGGACTGATGTTGAAGCTGAAACTCCAATACTTTGGCCACCTGATGTGAAGAGCTGACTCATTGGAAAAGGCTCTGATGCTGGGAAAGATTGAGGGCAGGAGAAGAAGGGGACGACAAAGGATGAGATGGTTGGATGGCATCATCGACTCAATGGACATGGGTTTGGGTGGACTCCGGGAGTTGGTGTTGGACAGAGAGGCCTGGCATGCTGCAGTTCACGGGGTCACAAAGAGTCAGACACGACTGAGTGACTGAACTGAACATATAAGTACCACACTGGGTTTTCTGACAAGTTGTGTAATCTATAAATATACTCCTAAACATGAAATTTTAAAACAGGAAAGAGGCATGTGCATTCCTGTTTCCTGGATTGTCATTTTGGGTTTGAGTTGGTTAGGTATTAATGGCTATTTTGCTAATAATTATGGTACACATGTCTCCAATTCCCCCAGCCATCCTGAAAGACACAATTATCCAGAATATGAGACAGCAGTGCTTTTTCTTGAGAAAAAGCAGATTAGATGTTTTTCATCAGTGGAAGGTTTGTTGCAGTGTTTTTGATCTTTTTCACACAACCAAATATACATGGGACTGCCTGTTAGATGTCTGACACACTTGTTCAGCAGGAGCCAGCTCAGTCACATAATTCTTCTGATTAATCCTACTTCTCTCCCACACCCATGGACCAATAGCTTAATTATATATGCAAAATGACCCATCACTTTGGTATCACGTGGAAGGCCACCTATGTCTCTGCTTGCTAATTACTCACCCCCCTGACAACTGCTTTCTGCATCCAGCCTCAGTGAGAGCATGTTACCAAACGCAGGGTTCCAGCTGCTCGTCACTCTAAAGTCAATAAAGAGGCCAGGTTGGTGGGAAGGAAGGTTTGCTTGATTTTGATGCCAGCATCCAATGGGGAGGGTGGACATCTGTCCAAAGGCTGACTCCCCTCCCAGCCAACGATGGTCAGTGGAAAAGAGCTGTCATAGGCGGAGGGAGGGAGCTACATGGAGAAACAGCACAGTCAGCTCTGACGGTCATCTTCAAGTTGGTCATCGGTGGTCTGCCCAGCAGCATCTTGATTATTTTAAGCACAGTTTCAATCTTCAGTTTCAGTGTTGGTTTGTTCCCATTTCCTTGAGGCCAGTTCTCAGAATTGCGGCAGCTTATGTCATGACTACAGCCTGGTCATCACGTAGTTAACTTCTCCACCTGGTGGGGAGGTTTCAGTATCTATAAGACAGCTCACAGGACATGGCTCAGATTATTATTTATAGCCCATGAGACAGAGCTAAAAGTTCTTGACTATGCTTAGTGAGAACACATTATTATTATTATTATCATTATTGTTATTTGGCCTCTTTTGCCTGTTTTACTTTGTTAGTACATTTTCTCAGTTCTCTGATTAAACTTATTCATTGGCTAAAGTTTTTCCACAGACAGAAGGCAGGCTGAGGGCATGGGAGCTAAAGGACCATAGGGCCCTGCTCTGTTACAAGCATGCAGTCACAGGACTTCATCTGAGGGGCGGGCATGGTACATGGTGGTCCCTCATGTCTTTGGGCTCTGAGTGTAGATGAGCAGAAATCCTAGTTCTGTCAGTGACTGCTGGTATGAATTTGCAAGATATGGACATGCTTTGGAACTGTTGTTGCTTATCTTTAAGAGGAATACCATAAAATATTGTTCTCCTACAGCTGTTCTGAAGCAAATGCCTGACATGGAGAAGGCATTACCTAACTGTTCACTGCTCTTTGTTACTAGGCCAAATGCTCTAATGTTGTTTTCTTTCCTTTCCACAGATTTGGGTTGCTGTTTTGCATGGCTTTGAGTATGAGCCCAATCAACACAGAACTTGTCTATTTTCTTGAAAGTTTCCAAAAGCATATTTAACAGAGATCAAATCAAGTTTGTTTTTTCTGCTTTACCTTTTATATTTGAAACCCTTGCACTTATATCACACAGCATGGGGTCAAAACTGGCCATGGCTTTGGGCCATCTAGAAGCATAGGGAGGATATAAAAGACTCTTTAGAATATTCTCTCTGAATTCTGAAACTATTCACTCATTTGCTATATGTTCATTATGCACAGAAGATGTAAAATAGAGCACTTACTATCCAAGGGTCTGTCAACTAAGAGACAAGAATTTAACTCTGAAGCTATGGTCAGCTTATGTATTCAAAGTTTTGTCAAGTCCAGATTCAAAATCCTTTCTGCAGATGCCTTTTCCTGACACCTAATTTCCAATGTGTAATGACAGTCAGTGTAAATTTCACCCTAGATGGACATTCAGATGGGTTTTCTTGTTGCAATAGCACATTTCTGGTATTCCTTGAGATAGTAAAAGGATAACTAGGTTACGCTTATTTTAATCCCTTCATTTTGGCTTCATGATGTCAAACTGGACACAATTCGCTGAAAATTAGGTAGCTAAAAATTTCATTCTAAACCAGATTAGAGCTGGGCTCAGTTCTCTTTCTTGATACATATTAGGTGGTTTGATATGTGGCTGGATACTTTATCCTGCTTAATATGCTAATTTTTCATAAAATTATACTTTTCATAATTCCATTTCCATTTCAAGATTAATTCCAAATCAGTGAAAGGCCACTTTCACTATTTCCTTTACTTTGGAGATATTGGCCATCTTTTATGGTTTTTGTGCCCCTTGCTCTGCTTGCTGTCTCTCATTTCTTTCTCGACCGGGCCATTCTGTGAATTTCAAATGTATCTCTGGATGAATTCACCTGACATCTGCATATACACATCTGAAATGAGCCTGTTTTAAGCCATTTCCCTGCCATTTGATTTTATACCCAAAAAGGGAATAAGTATTTTAAGTGTTCTAATCTTGCCCTAGTTTCACATCCTATCTCATAGTTTTTGGATGAAAAATAGAAATTTCAATAATTCATCATTCATTTTTGATTGTTCTTATGTCTGCTTCTGTGTTCTTCCTCCCATGAAGAATGTGATGGGTGTTTATGAAACTCTGTGAACCATAGGGGTTCTAGGCCTTGATGCAGCCACCAACAATATATATATTTTTAAATCCATTAGTATAGTTTATTAATTAGTCCAAAAAAAAAAGAAAAAAAAACAACCCTCTTTTATTGTCAGGTTTGGGGCCAGGCTATAAAAGCAAACTGGTTTTAGTTCAGCAGTAGGTAAGGAAATAGATCAGATACTAACTGACCTGTGGCTTACAGACTGGTCAAGTGGCTCAACTCTCACAGCAGGTGGCAGAGAGGGGACAGGTGAGAAGGAGGGGCTAGGAGTCATTTGTTCTGCCTTCTCTCCTTCCTGCCTGCCTTCCTCCTTCTTTACTTTCTCCCTCTCCCTGTCTCTCTCTTTCTTTATCTGTCTCTTTCAATCCGTCTCTCCTTCTTTTTTCCTTGCTTCCAAATTTCTTTCAACTGAACGTATTTACTGAGATTTATAACGAAAATGATTTAGCTAATGGAGGTCTCTCCAACAGAGACATGCTTGATATTTTTTCATATTTACAGGAATGTTTTAAATGTATAGCTTTGTTGCTTGTCGGTCATCTGTGGTGCCTGCCATCTGTGTTCCATCCCTCCCTGCTCATGTGTTGTTGTATGTACACTTGGACTGTGTGACAGAAACTGAGTTGCTCATTCTAAAAACAACCAAGGTTTTGTAGTCTTGTTAAAGACCTTTCACTGAAAGTCTTTCTTCTGCTTTTTACTTTTTGAATCTCTTCCTGGAATATTCTGAAATTCCTTCCAATTTTCTCAATCAAACTAGGTTGAAAATTTTAATACAAAATAATTTTCTCCAAAAATTTGTAATATTTGTAACATCATGAGATGCTTAGCTTTTGTCTAGCATGTTTCCATGTTAAAGCAGAGAACACAAGTTCTCTGTCTATCAGAGTTGGTGTCAGTCTAACTCTGCCTTTCGCGGTGTTACCTGGAACATCACACCCAGCCTTCCTGTACCTTATTCTGCTCACCTGTGAAATAATGATAATAACAGTGGTCACCTTGGTAAACTGAATCCCGAGTGTAGTAATGGACTTAAACTGTGTCCAACCAGAAAAGCCATTATTCATAATTTTGTTCCTCCTAACAAAGTTTTCTCCATAATTGATAAACTTGTGTTTCTTGGAGAATTTTAAAATTTATTCAGTAGCTTTAGGTTGTTCTTCCCTATTACTCTTTGCATGAGCTTTTATTCTTTTCTTTTTCTTTTTTTTTTTTACTGATTTCAGACTTTTGCTACCTATATTTTCCATCAATACTAAGTAGATATGATGGCTTTACATTTTCTCAGCATTTCTGCTTAAGTAAGGTAAACTTTGCAAACATGATCTTTAATATAACAATATCTTTAATTTCCTAAAGCCTAGGAAATGTGTCAGATATATTAGGTGAAAAGTTTTATATATATATATATATCTTGATAGATGAAAAGATCTTATATGTATGGATAGATGGATAAAAAGAGCTATATATATATATATATAAAGAGAATATATATATTCTTATATATATATATATAAGAGAAGAATAACACAAAATAAAGCTTTCCTCACATGCTGAGAGAGTGATCCACAATAGCTGTTGGAAATGGCAACCCACTCCAGTACTCTTGCCTGGAGAATCCCATGGAGGGAGGAGCCTGGTAGGCTACAGTCCATGGGGTCGCAAAGAGTCGGATACGACTGAGCGACTTCACTTCACTTCACTTCACTTCACTTTTTCTTAGTTTAGGCTTTATAAACCCAACTTAATTGCCTTGATTTATGCAAAAACTACTATCTGGGCATTCCGAATAAACCTTCAAGTGAATTAAGAAGTATTTTAGGAACAATAGTCAAATTTTTAAACATGCCACAATACCACAGCAAATAACTCTAAGTTATTTTGATTCTCTTCTAAATTATCAACAGTAGCTTATCTGGTACATTGATAGATATGCCAGCGACGTGGGTCCTTTGTACAGCCTTGGCCTCTTGTTAAAATAGATTCAGTTGTGAGAGTCAGAGTGGCGTTTCCCAGAGCAGGTTTCTTGCAAACATCAGTAATTTGCATTGCAGGCACTACACAGTCAAAACAATCAGTTTTCAAACTAAGAGATTTCTTGTGAGATGGTATGAGCATTCACTTAAAAGCCACTTCTAAAGTTTGCTGCATTTTGTTAGATCTTTATTGACTTCTTCCTTGATAAAGTTGAAAATTAACTGACAATTGCAAGCTTATGTTTCTGATTGTAAGGATTATAATAGCAGCTGGACAAGAATCCCTGCCTCTGTGTGCCGTTGTGTGTGGCTATAAGTCGCCATTCTGAGAATAACGCCTGCATGCCTCTGTGATGCAGTGCCAGTAATATCCATATTTCACCAAAAAATTGACTTAGGAGCATTCACTACACAAATAAAGGTCACACAGCTGGTGGCAACAGAGGTGAAACCAAACTAAGGCTTGTTGTAATTCACAATGTCCATGTTCCTCCACTCTGCCTCCTGGAGAGATACTGTTGGAGGACACTAATGTGATTTTAATCTCTGTTGATAAGCATTATAAAAAATTTTGATACTAGCATTCACCAGTGTTGCCTATTTTTTCCATAGGTGCACATATTCAATTTCTGAATTTTTCTACCGAAGCTAATCATGATTACCTTGAAATTCAAAATGGCCCTTATCACACCAGCCCGATGATCGGGCAGTTCAGCGGCCCCGACCTACCCAGTGCCCTGCTGAGCACCACTCATGAGACGCTCATCCACTTCTACAGTGACCACTCGCAGAACCGACCGGGGTTTAAGCTCACTTACCAAGGTAAGAATCATACCACACCTGGAGATGCATCTGACGCTTAAATTGTGTGGAAGCATAAACATCCAAGCTGGTTAAAGTCTTGCACAACAGGAGAGTCCAGAGTGGAGCACAGCTTTCTGGTGGGAAGGGAGTCTTCGCCAGGCTTCACACAGGTCAGGACCCAGACCCCAGGAGCAGGTCACGCACTGCTTCACCGGGGTCCCTTCTGTCTCCCTCCAGTGGCCACATCACCGCCTGGGACCCTCTTAGCCCCATCATCACATAGCCTTGTCACCTGTCACTGTGTCCTCTTGGCCACATGAAGGTGTTACCCCTTCAGGACTATGGTACAAGGAGTCTCTTTGATCTTGGGGGGCCTCCACCTGCAGCAGCTCACAGCAGGATTTCAGTTCCCAGCCAGAGACTGAGGCCAGGCCACAGCAGTGAGAGTGCTGGATCCTGGCTACTTGACCACCAAGGACAGCGGCAAAGCCCTGGCTTGTTGGTTTTGTTGAAATAAATATCCACAAAGAGACAGAAAGTAGTGAAACATGTAAAGGGTATTAGGAGGAAAAGGAGTATGTGTGGATAGACACCGGGTTGGCTCAGGGAGTCACATCCTCAGGTGGTCTGAATTGCTTACACAGGCCTTTCTTCTGGCTTTCTCTGGCCAATCACCTGGCTCTGAGTCCGTGTCTGGAGCATCTCAGGGTCCTCCCCTGTGTGCGTGTGCATATGTTAGCCAAGATGGGTTCCAGTGCAGAGGCCTGTGGGTAGGTTGGCATCACCTGCTGTGGGGTGGGGCACCCTTTATTTTGGCCACTGGGGGTACTTTTCTGCACCTATGTAGTCAGGAATGTCTCCTTGACCTCAAGAAGGAGGAACGTGTGGTCTCTCCATCTCCCATTTGGGCAGGGCTCAGCTCGGTGGCTCAGAGGTTAAAGCATCTGCCTCCAATGCAGGAGACCTGGGTTCGATCCCTGGGTCGGGAAGATCCCCTGGAGAAGGAAATGGTAACCCACTCCAGTACTCTTGCCTGGAGAATCCCACGGACGGAGAAGCCTGGTAGGCTACAGTCCATGGGGTCTCAAAGAGTTGGACACGACTGAGCGACTTCACTTCTTCACTTCACTTCAGCTCCCCTCTGTCTCCACTGTGACTATTGGCTTAAGTGTCCACTGGGGCAAAGTCCAGCATTTGCCTTGCTCCTGTTGTTATTCCTTCTGGAAATGTAAAGAGGAGGCTGACTGTAACATCTAAGCTGGAGCCCAGCTATCTCCTGCTTCATGTCCACAAGGGAAGGGGGTCTGACCCTGTCTCTCATGCATTTAATCTTTCTCTCAGCTCAAAGTAATGACCTTGTGTGTTATTCAAGTCATGTTCAAGTTATGTCAGTAGGGGGTGAGGGAGCGGTGGGGGAAGGAGAAAGATAGAGAAGGAATGAACTTTATGTGTTCTTAAACCATCAAAGTATGAGATCTCTAATAAAAGTTAGAATCTACCATCATCAAAGCATTTCTGACATGTGAAAAAGTTCAAAGTTTTCATTTCATACACAATAATTTAGCTGGCCTTTTCTTCAATGTTGTTAATTCAAATGAAGTAAAAAAAAAATGTCAAAAGTGGAGTCTTTTTTTAACATGGTGATATCACTTGATTTTTTTTTTTAATTTTATAGACTGCCCTGGAAAATATTTAATATTTCATTACTAAAAGAGGATGGCATTTTGTGTTGAACTTTCAGACCTTGTTACTTCAGTTGTTACTTAAAGTATAAATTTACATTTCCAGAATTCGAGTGTCTTAAAATAGGAATCCAGGTAGGGGGAAAACAAAGACAGGGTGATACAGCCTAAGGAATGAGACAGGAGACCTTGCCTGGATTTCTCTGTGTCCACCTGTGTCTGTCATTCCTTGTCACCTGGATCCCGCTGTGTCTCAGCAAGGGTGTCAAGTCCCAGTGGAAGGCTGGTGTGTGTGCCCACGCACACAGAGAACAGTGGAGAGACACAGGTTCCCAGGCTAGCATGGAGGTCTGCCTACACCTCTGCTCTTCCTCCTTTTGGAGATAAGAGAATGATCCCTTTTCTTGCAGGCAACCCCTCCCATGCACTAGACTCTAGAATGTTTCTTTCTACTCTTTCCAGGGCATTTACGGAGAAGGCAATGGCACCCCACTCCAGTACTCTTGCCTGGAAAATCCCATGGACAGAGGAGCCTGGTGGGCTGCAGTCCATGGGGTCGCTAAGAGTCGGACACGACTGAGCGACTTCCTTTTCACTTTTCCCTTTCTTGCATTGGAGAAGGAAATGGCAACCCACTCCAGTGTTCTTGCCTGGAGAATCCCAGGGACAGGGGAGCCTGGTGGGCTGCTGTCTATGGGGTCGCACAGAGTCGGACACGACTGAAGTGACTTAGCAGCTAAGGTGGAAACTGGAGCTTCCCTAATGGCTTAGATGGTGAAGAATTTGCCTGAAATGCAGGAGACAGGGCTTCAATCCCTGGCTCAGGAAGATCCCCTGGAGGAGGGCATGGCAACCCACTCCAGGAATCTTGCCTGGAGAATCCCATGGACAGAGAAGCCTGGTGGCTACAGTCCGTGGGATCCCAAAGAGTCTTATATGACTGAGTGACTAATACTTTCACTTTTCTCCAGGTGGGAATTATCTTCCCTTCTTTGCTTTTCCAGTGCCTGTTTCTCTTTCTCCTTTGAGTTTAAATACACTCAAATTCCTCTCTCTCTCTCTCACACACACCCCTATTTATGTTTAATTCTAATGACCCCTTCAGCTCCCACTTTCTCAGAAGAACTGTGGAGGAATCATCTCCTCCAGCTCTCCCCGAGTCTCCTCCTCTTCTCACTTCTCCTGCCCACCCACATACACCGTCAACACGCCCGTAGTTACACAGTCATCCAAGCTTGCAGGTTTTTGTGTCATCTGAGGTTCCCCAGTGGGTGATGGGACCCGCCCGTGACAGCTCAGCAAGAGGAGAGCTAGCACAAGTTTATGAGTACACACGTTCCACGGGCTCACAGACGCCTGCGAGAACCCAGACAAGAGTTACTCATGTCACTCACAGGAGTGGCTAGAACTCGGGGGGTTAGCTAGCTTCTGAAGCTAAAACAAGGGAGAAAGGGGTGCAGGATTCCAGGAAGAGAGGCAGCAATGGGAAGAAGGCCAGGAAATCTGTGGTTCGTGAGGGTCATTGAGTGAAGTTTGTTGTGTTGATTTATTTATCTTTAAAAACATTTATAGGAGTATAGTTGTTTTACAATGTTAGTTTCTTCTGTACAGCAAAGTGCAACAGCTACATGTGTACATAAACCCCTCTGCTTTGGATTTCCCTCCCGTGCAGGTCACCACAGAGCACTGAACAGGGAACCCTGTTCTGTGCAGGAGGTTCTCATCAGTGATCTGTTTTATACACAGCATCAGTACTGTGCTGATTTAACCCCACTCCTTTCCTCTGAGAAGACTTTAGGGAGCATCCTCTTCGCACAAAAGTGAGAGACTTCTCTGCACATGTACATTCTATTTGTCAAAATAATTTCCTTCTCAAAAGAAGACCCTGTGCCCCGCTCTTAGAGCTTCCCCCTGCATCTGCTGGATCTCAAACACCCCGTGTTGTACTGAGCAAACACAGATGAGCTCTCTCAGAATCTCCCACAAGGACTCCAAGGGCCTGATGGAGTCAACACCGTCTCCTGTCTAGCAGGTGAGGGATCTCTATGCACTGACCCTGAACAGAAATTCGGAGACAGAGTTACAGAGGAGAAAGAAAGAGTGGCTTTGTTTCCTTGTCAGGCAAAAAGGAAACGCTGTAGGCTAGAACCTCAATAACTGCGCCCACCCCCCTCCCTGGGGAATAGGGAGAGGTTATATAGTCAGGACTTGGGGTTGTGAGTAGGTGATAAGGATCAAGGCAGTAATAGTCTTACATTCTTCTTTCTACTGCAAAGTTTCAAAACTGTCACAACACTGGGTTTGGTGGACTCCAAGGGCAGGGTTGCTGGTAAGATGAGGGTGTGTGCAGGGTCTCAGGTGGGTCTAATCTCCCTTCTGGCAGAAAGTGAAGAGGAACTGAAGAGCCTCTTGATGAAAGTGAAAGAGGAGAGTGAAAAAGCTGACTTAAAACTCAACATTTAAAAAACTAAGATCATGGCATCTGGTCCCATCACTTCATGGCAAATAATGGGGAAAGAATGAAAACTATGACAGACTTTATTTTCTTGGGCTCCAAAATCACTGCAGATGATGACTGCAGCCATGAAATGAAAAGAGCTTGCTCCTTGGAAGAAAAGCTATGATCATCCTAGACAGCATATTAAAGGCAGATACATTACTTTGCCAACAAAGTTCTGTCTACTCAAAGCTATGGTTTTTCCAGTAGTCATGTATGGATGTGGATTTGGACTATAAAGAAAGCTGAATGCTGAAGAACTGATGCTTTGGA
Source organism: Cephalophus harveyi (assembly GCA_006410635.1). Classification (NCBI taxonomy): domain Eukaryota; kingdom Metazoa; phylum Chordata; class Mammalia; order Artiodactyla; family Bovidae; genus Cephalophus; species Cephalophus harveyi. The sequence continues at coordinate 228,627 of SJYT01002297.1, read as the reverse complement.
ACTATGGTGTTGGAGAAGACTCTTGAGTGTTCCTTGGACTGCAAGGAGATCATACCAGTCAGTCTTAAAGGAAATCAGTCCTGAATATTCATTGGAAGGACTGATGCTGAAGCTGAAACTCCAATACTTTAGCTACCTGATGCGAAGAACTGACTCACTGGAAAAGACTCTGATGCTAGGAAAGATTGAAGGCAGCAGGAGAAGGAGATGACAGAGGATGAGATGGTTGGATGGCATCACCAACAGATGTACATGAGTCTGAGCAACCTCTAGGAGCTGGTGATGAACAGGGAAGCCTGCATGATGCAGTCCATGGGGTCACAAAGTGTTAGACTGAACTGAACTGAATCTCCATGAATTTCTCTGGTCCCTATAATCTTGCGTCAGGAGGTGGTTTCATGGCTGTTCCTCCTTTGATTAGCAACTGTTTCAGTCTGCCCTTTGGAACTCAGGGACACCATAGAAGCTGAAGAAATGGGGGACAAAAGCACCTCAATGTCTGGGAGCCTCATAGGGCCCCACTCAGTCTCAGTTAGAGGAGTCCTGTGGGTGTGATCTGACCTGGGCCTTGCTGTTAACACAGGTTTACTGAGAACTAAACTGCTCCTGTACACGTGACTCTGCTTGAGTCTATGTGCTGGGGCTAAGTCACTTCTAAGTCATGTCTGATTCTTTGCGACCCTCTGGACTATAGCCCGCCAGGCTCTTCTGTCCATGGGATTCTCCAGGCAAGAATACTGGAGTGGATTGACATATCCTCCTGCAGGGGATCTTTCCAACCCAGAGATTGAACCTGTGTCTCTTATGTCTCCTTCACTGACAGGCGGGTTCTTTGTTACTAGTGCCACCTCGGAAACAGAGTCAAAAAGGAACATGTGAAATGTGCAATGTGCAAAACACCCCAGACAAGACACAGAGACCAGACGAGAAAGTGAACTCAAAGAGGTAGCAGCGGAGAAGATGCAAAGCCATGTGTTCCTAGAAAGTGGGGAAAATTCATGTGGTGAACTCAGATTTTGCCCTTCCCACCGATGTTTGTGGAGGGGAAGAAACACATTTCCTCTATCTTTCTAGATTCTTTTCTGAAATCACCCCCCTGTAAAAACATGAGAGGTGGGCGGGGAAGCACGGGCGTGGTTGTCATGCAGACTGAGCTTGTTCTTTTCTTCTCCACCGATAAGTTTCTAGAGATTTAGCCACCTTTCTCTTCCTGGAGCAGAGAAAGGACACCCTTACTTACCAAGGGAGATTTCCCTCGTAGATGTAAATGTCTCCTATAAATGACTAACTTCTACTCTGTTTCCAAAGATACCCCCATGTCTGCAGCTCCATAAGGATAACCAACTCGCGATAATCCTAACACCAAAGAGGCATATTTTGGGGCAGCAAATTCTTCTCCCTTTCATTTGTTTACATGTAGGTTCATCTTTCTTTAAATTAAAAAAGAAGCCATTGTGAGGATCACAGTGTCAGCAGTGTTCTTCTCTGGGCTTCTTCTTCTTATCTTCCATCCATCAAAGCTAGCTGTGGTGACTTAAAATCCAGTCTGTGGGCCTCCCCGGCAGTCCAGGGGTTAACAGTCAGCGATTCCACTGCAAGGGGCACAGGGTTGCTCCCTGGTCGGGGAACTATGATGCAGCACGCTGCATAGCATAACCAAAAAAAACTTTTAAAATTTAAATAAATTAGCCTCCAATTAAATAAATTTATATTTTAAAAAAATTAAATAAAACAAAATCCAATTTGTAAATTTATAGATCCAGCTTTCACATGATTAGGTGATCATCAAGAAAATAAAAGAAACAACACTCAAATAAATCTGAAATTGTGCTAGAGTCACTGTCATCTTTCTGAATCACAGATCTTAACAAGTTGTAGTGCCACCCAGCAGGCCTGGCCAAGCAAACTGGAGTGAGGGTGCTGGCATCCTGATCCATGGCTGCTGCGTCAGAGCTTCAAAGAGAAAGGACAGTTTGGGGCTGGGTCCCTGAGGAGAGGCACAGGTTTGCAGAGCTGTTGAGACTGGAGACTGGATTTCTCTACACTTGCATCTGGCTTCATGCACATAAGAATCTATCCTTCCAAAGGGTGTTTATATAATAAACATAAATGTTCCTTAAGGTGCTTATTCCAAATTTAGGTTTTAAAATGAATACAGGCTAAAGGCTGGAGACTTTCTAGGAGCTGGAATGGGGGTCATAGGCCTTCCGAGTTAGCCCAAAGCCTGTAAACTTCTCTTGGCTCCCAGACAGAGTGTCTGTACAGCCTGGAGCCACTGGAGCTCAACTAATGTCCTCCGAGCGCTCCCTGATGGTCACTTCAGAGGATCAGTCCCCCGGCCCATAAGAAACACACACCTACACTGTGAAAGTGACAAGAGGCTCTTAAAAAGACTTATATGCATCTCCAAGGGACAGAGCAAAAATGTGCAGTGACAAGTTTTCTAAAATAAACGCTGTAGGAAAAGGGAGATCTAGAGCAGAGTCTGAACAAAGCCTGGGCACAGTCTCATGGTCGATCACCCCAAGAAATCCAGGGTGACTTCTGCCAGAACTGAGTACATTAGGGCCAACCAGTGTGTGATGCTTGTAGCCTTTTCCTCCTTGTTGCCTTGTGGTCCAAGGATAACTGTTGACACCAGGTCCACATGCAGATGAGAAATTGGGGCAGGGGACATCTTCTTAAATACTGTATTTAAAATTTTAACTTTTCTTTTTTTATTGAAAGACTCAAATACAGATTCCCATGCTATTATTTTTTGCTGTGTACTTTTGAAATTAGATTTTATCCTACATATGTGCTAAGTTGCTTCATAGAAAAAGCTAGAGAGTTCCAGAAAAACATCTACTCCTGCTTTATTGACTATGCTAAAGCCTTTGACTATGTGGTTTTCAACAAACTGGAAAATTCTTAAAGAGATGGGAATAACAGACCACCTTACCTGCCTCCTGAGAAATCTGTATGCAAGTCAAGAAGCAACAGTTAGAACCAGACATGGAACAAAGGACTGGTTCCATACTGGGAAAGGAGTACATCAAAGCTGTATATTGTCACCCTCCTTATTTAACTTATATGCAGAGTACATCATGCAAAATGCTGGACTAAGTGAAGCACAAGCTGGAATCAAGATTGCTGGGAGGAATATCAATAACCTCAGATATGCAGATGACACCACCCTTATGGCAGAAAGTGAAGAGGAACTAAAGAGCCTCTTGATGCAAGTGAAAGAGGAGAGTGAAAAAGCTGGCTTAAAACTCAACATTCAAAAAACTAAAATCATGGCATCTGGTCCCATCACTTCATGGCAAATAGATGGAGAAACAATGGCAACAGTGACAGACTTTATTTTGGGGGGCTTCAAAATCACTGCAGATGGTGACTGCAGCCATGCAATTAAAAGACTCTTGCACCTTGGAAGAAAAGTTATGACCAACCTAGACAGCATATTAAAAAGCAGAGACATTACTTTGCCTACAAAGGTCCGTCTAGTCAAAGCTATGGTTTTTCCAGTGGTCATATATGGATGTGAGAGTAAAGAAAGCTGAGTGCTGAAGAATTGATGCTTTTGAACTGTGGTGTTGGTGAAGACTCTTGAGAATCCCTTGGATAGCAAGGAGATCAAACCAGTCAATCCTAAAGGAAACCAGTCCTAAATATTCATTGGAAGGACTGATGTTGAAACTGAAGCTTCAATACTTTGGCCACCTGATGCAAAGACCCGACTCTTTGGAAAAGACCCTGATGCTGGGAAAGATTGAAGGCAGGAGGAAAAGGGGATGACAGAGGAGAGATGGTTGGATGGCATCACCGACTCGATGTACATGAGTTTGAGCAAGCTCTGGGAGTTGGTGATAGACAAGGAAGCCTGGTGTGCTGCAGTCCATGGGGTTTCAAAGAGTTGGATAAGACTGAACGACTGAACCAATACTGAAGTCACTTTAGTCCTGTCTGACTCTTTGTGACTCTATGGACTGGGATCTGCCAGGCTCCTCTGTCTATGGGATTCTCCAGGCAAGAATAGTGGAGTGGGTTGCCATGCCCTCCTCAGATTTTATCTTATGTAACTTTAAACCTCCATTGTTCAAATAATTTTTTTCTTGATATTTTTCAGATAGAGTTACTAAGGCTGTGTCTATATAGCTCCAAAAGCTACCAATTAGTTCATCACAAAACGAGTACTGAAAGAAAGAAAGAGAGCGAGCGAGGGAAGAAGGAAAGAAGAACATGATACCACAAAAAGTCTGTGTAGGGACTTCAAGAATCAGCTTATGGTTGCTGGGGGGAAGGGATAGTTAAGAAGGAGGGGGTGGACAGGTACACATTGTTATATCTGAAAATAGATAACCAACAAGGACCTACTATATAGCATAGGGAATTCTGTTCAATGTTACGTGCCAGTCTGGATGAGAGGGAAGTTTAGGGGAGAATGGATGCATGCAGATGTGTGTCTGAGTCCCTTTGCTGTCCACCTGAGACTATCACAAAATTTTTGTTAATCAGCTATACCTCAATACAAAATAAAAAAAATTTTTTTTTAATTCTGTATAGGAATAATCTAGACCAGAGATCATAAAACTACTGAGTTTCATTAGGAAAATATTAATATTTTTAAGTTGTCAGTATTTAGCATTAGATTTTACATAATTGGTAAAAAACCCCTTTTCCTGTTGTGATGTCAGAATCAGGGTCTTTTGCTGGTATCAGCTTGGGGCTGCTGTCCCCTGAAGTGTCAGAGTTATGGCCCTTCCAGGGTGCAAAGGCATCGACTTCAAAAGTCTCATTTAGTGGCCCACCAGCTTTGAACTTGTGTCTCCCTGGCCTGTAGGCATCAGAATCTGTGCGCTCTCATCCACGCTAAACACTCTGTTCATTGAGTGAATGTTTTATTTACTTGACACCTGACTCTAAATTTCAGTGTCCACATTAAAAAAAAAAAAGAAAAATTCTAAGCAATATGTATTTTTAAAATATACATTTATTTATTTTAATTGGAGGTTAATTACTTTACAATATTGTATTGGTTTTGCCATACATCAACATGAATCCAATGTAGGCAACTAACTGAAATAATTGAAAGACATAAAAATAAATTAAGTAAAAAAGAATGAGAACGTGAATATGAGGTGTTCAGATTTCTTGTAGAGTATCTTAGCCAACAGGGGTGAAACTTAATTAGATAGTTTGTCATTTTATAAAATTTATAAGCTGGCCAAATGACACAACTCTGATGTGTGTGTCACATCGAAATTCCTAGGTTCCACTTGAGATTTATAAGTTAAGCTTATGATTAATAACTCATAAGAAGATGCATAAATCATGCAGATAATTCTTGTCATTCTCAGTGATGTCTGTATATACCCCTTATTACTAAGCCTTCTCATTTATTTATGACCATATAAAGGTCAAAAATGTTACTAGTACATGTAGCTGTCTTGAAGTTAAATGACTTATACAGAACTTGAGAAGTGAAAGATGAATCGTGTTAAATTGAGTTCAGATACCCTACTTCTAAGTCAAAAACTGGAAGATGGCTGATAAGATGAAGATATTTATCAACTGATTAGATATCAGTCAGAAAATATAATAGGTATTAGAAAGATGACTACATCGTTCCGCCTGCTGCCACATCCAGTGCCTATAATTTAAACACTTGATGCAAATACCACTTAAGACTGACAGACGTGAATAATGATTATTTTCTCAGATCCAAAGAAAGGCTTCTCCTGAAAAAGAGAAATTCTAAGTGTTGTCTTCTTCTTATAGTATAGGTATGAGCTTATTGGTACTGACATTGTTTTTCATGGTATTTGCAAAATGTTACCATATTAAGACTTTTGTTGTCATTGTTGTTCAGTCACTAAGTTTTGTCCAACTCTGCATCCCTATGGACTGTAGCCTGCCAGGCTCCACTGGCGGTGAGATTTTACAGGCAGGAATACTGGAGTGAGTTGCCATTTCCTTCTCCAGGGGATCTTCCTGGACCAAGGACTGAACCCGTGTTTCCTGCATTGGCAGGCGGATTCTTTACCACTGAATCACCTGGGATACCCATTAAGATCCTTAGGACTTTCTTTTCCTTTTCTTTTTTGAGACTTGACATTTTGGAGAAGTTGAATACTTGTCTTCCCTCCTTCCTTCCTTTCTCTTCTCCTCCTCCATCTTTCTTTCTCTCTTTTTCTTTATGTCTCTTACATGATAAAGCATAATTGTTAGATGCCAAAAAGCTTAAAGATAATTTTAAGTGCTTTAGCCATAAGTGGTAAAAACATATCTTTTTCCTTTTGCTATATGTGCTAAACACCTTAAAAAAAAAAAAAATAATCGGATGTGTTAAATCTGCTTATTCATGCACATGATCACAAAACCATTGCCATTTTAGTGAATTGAATCTGTGAGAAAATAAACTATAGTTTGTGGCTACCAGTTTTTCCCCTTTAGTAGGAAAAGCAATTAAACTGCCTTTATGTGCCATGAACAACTGAAGAATTTATTCACACTGACTGTATGAGCACGCTCACTGTGATTCCTTATAGACATGACTGTGATTTAAACATGAAATTGATGTGCCTTTAAATCTGCTGCGCTTTCTTCTGTTAGTGTGCTCTTCTGAGCTATTGGGGAGCAAGGACAGTGAGCTTCCTCTGTCCTTTTTCCACCATCCACATGTCTGAACCAAGCTCTCAACATGAGGCTTTTGTAAAGAAGGCTATTTCACCTAAAAATGCTTAAAGCAGTGAGCGATACACTACTGCATCAATCCTCATCTTCTGCAGGGTATCGTTTTTCAAGATGGAAGAGTGGTTCATGGACTAAACTCTTTAGAGACCAGGGTCGAAATCTTAAAAGGTGTCCCATTTCCTCCCTGAAGGTCACATGGATCTGCTTTACCTTTTATGGCTTTGCTGAAAGTAAAGTAGCAATCTCAGCCTCTTTCTCCCTTAGGGGAGCTGTTCCTCTGGACCAAAGGCTCACCGGGACAGGTATGTCAGTGGCTGTGCGAGGCCAGCGATTTCTTTGGGTCAGAGCAAACATTTCTTCACAATGTAAAAGCTGTTGTGTAAAATGACAGCTGGGCCCTCAGTGCTTGGTTGGTGGAAGCACAAGACACAATTGGAGTTGCCACTGTGAGCAAGCAATTCTGTGACCTGTCCTCCGGGGGAGCCTTTGGGCAGCCTGAAAGGCATGGGGTTGGCTGCAGCCTTCAGAGTGATGTAGGTGGCCATCACCAGTGGGTTTGGCGATCAAGGAATTCACGTGAGCAATAAAGAACATTTAGGTGGCAGATCTGTCTTAAAAATGAGAGCTAGGAATATGCCCTCATTACAGAGGGCAGTGTTGTGTCATCCTAGTCATGACAACAGCCCCCTTTGGAAGCTGGTGATCTTGTGTGTGTGTGCACTTGAGAAATTCCATGGACTGCAGCATGAGTCTAGTCACTTTTGGGCCAGATCAATCTTTTCATTGAGAGGAAGCTGAGGACGTGAAAGGGGTTTCGAGGTCATAATGCAGTGTGGACCTGGATGCTAACTGTAGTCTCTCCTCCCTGTAACAAGGCTCTTTCTTAGTATTTCACACTAATTGCTGGTATTAGAACTGGCTTCTCCCTCCTGAGTCTGCCTCTATCAGAGAAGAGGCTTGAGTGCTATGTCTTGAGCAATGAAACATATTTTATCATAGAAACCAGACATTTCTTATAGTTAAGACTTAGCCTTACTCAGTTAATGCATACCAACCATGTTCACTGCATTTGTCATCGTTGTTAATTCTTGTAGATCAGATAGGCATAATTGTTCTCCATTCATAAATGAAGGAAGGAGCCTCCCAGAATGGAAGTGGTTTGATCCACATCCTGGGTCCATCAGATGGGAGACACAGGTCCAACTCAGTCCCAGGGCTCCCTTGCAACACATTCCAAGGCCTCTGCTATTTTGCAGAACTATCACAAGACTCTTATCTGTACTTCAGAAACCTGTTTCTCTGTTGGTTGATGATTCTCTTTCTGTTTCAACTTTTCAATGGTATATCATACAACAAATCTTTTAGAAATACTGAATAACACCTCACAAAAAGTCTTTCAGTTCAGTTCAGTTCAGTCACTCAGTCGTGTCCAGCTCTTTGCGACTCCATGAATTGCAGCACGCCAGGCCTCCCTGTCCATCACCAACTCCTGAAGTTCACTCAAACTCAAAAAGTCTTGGGAGTTGTCAAATATGGAAGTGTCTGAAAAATATATGAAATGTATGAAGGACTTGATGCCCTTCAGTTTAAACAGAACTTGGTGAAAAAGAAAATGGTGATTTTTTACTTCTCTTTATGCTAGAACTTCCTTATCAAATTCCAGTGAGGTAGTCTTTCTTTTTCTCTCTTAGTTGATTTTTTTTTAATCAAATTATACATTTTATGTTATAAAAATGAGTTATGGCAGTTAATGATTTCACCATGGGTGATGAGTGCAGATCAACAAAGTCATGCTTAGATAAGGATTCTGATCCCTGGTTGAACTGTTCTTCACCCGCAAGCCCAGAGGTCCAGGCACATGGAGGTATCACAGGTGTTCAGAGGTACATGGATGTGGACAATGCAGGTAACACATAGTCCCCTGCACCTGTACTAAACAGCATACAATGGAAATCCTTCCAAAATGTATTTTTAGCATACTAGCAAATAATTTTTTATTACTTCTTTGTATATACTTAAAAATAGTCCTGTCAAGCAATATTTATGACCATGAATCAAACTTTGGGACATAAAAAAAAAAGTAGAGAAAGTATGTGTGACTTGTGACCTATCAATTAAGAATTTGGAAATACTGTTAGTGATATTTGAATAGTGAAGGACTCCATTAAATAAGAGATTTAGAAAAAGACTTAGAAATAGTGTTACTAATATGTATGAAAGTGAAAGTTGCTCAGTCCTGTCCAACTCTTTGGGTCCAACTCTTTGTGACCCCATGGACTGTATCCTGCCAGGCTCCTCTGTCCACGGGATTGTCCAGGCCAGAATACTGGAGTGGGTAGCAGTTCCCTTCTTCAGGGGATCTTCCCAACCCAAGGATCAAACCCAGGTCTCCCGAATTGTGGGAAATTCTTTACCCTCTGAGCCACCAGGGAACTATGTATAGTTCTTTGGAAGGAATGATGCTAAAGCTTAAACTCCAGTACTTTGGCCACCTCTTGTGAAGAGTTGACTCATTGGAAAAGACTCTGATGCTGCGAGGGATTGGGGGCAGGAGGAGAAGGGGATGACAGAGAATGAGATGGCTGGATGGCATCACGGACTCAATGGACATGAGTTTGAGTGAACTGTGGGAGTTGGTGATGGACAGGGAGGCCTGGCATACTGCGATTCATGGGGTCACAAAGTCAGATACGACTGACCGACTGAACTGAACTGAACTGAATATGTATAGTTAGTGAAATATTCACAACTAAAAACAGAATTAATTGGGATTGCAAAATCTTAAGAAAACACTGAAAAGAGCTGTGAGGTTTTTTTTTTTTTCCCACCTGGAAGATATGATTTGTGAGATGAAGAATGGGTCCTAGTTTTTAAAACCATAGCTGTGTCCACTTGAGAAGTGTGTCCTAATTCCTCTTCTGTGGCCTGGCCCAATTCTTTGCAAGATTCTCCCTCATGAGAGCTATAGACTGTGAACACGATGGGCACGCTGGGATGATGACCCCCAGGCTCCTCTCCTTGAACCACCCCCCCTCGTCTCGGAGACCCAGCTTCCTATGTCCTTGGGCCCCCGCTGCTCTCTCTACTAAAAGGTCTTCCTTTCTCAGTTATTACCTGCTGTATCTCCTCCTCACTCAGATCTCAAGTGCAGGGATACATGTTCAAGGAAGCAGGTTTTGATCACCCTCCATCCTGGTTTCACCCCCTCAACCTTTATTTTAGTCCTTGCATGTTTCTTTAACAACAGTTTACACAACTTAATTATTTTATGTAATTACCAACATGTTGATTTATTTGTGTCTGTTTCCCTAGATAGAATGTAAGCTTTGTGAAAGCAAGATCCATTTCTGTCTGGTTTCCATTTATAACACAGCAGACACTCAATACAGGGCTTCCCTGGTGATGCAGGGGCAAAGAGTCTGCCTGCCGATGCAGCAGACGCAGGAGACACATCATCGATCCCTGGGTCGGGAAGAAGGAAATGGCAACCCACTCCAGTATTCTTGCCTGGAAAATTCCTTGAACAGAGGAGTGTGGCGAGCTGCAGTCCATGGGGTTGCAAAAGAGCCAGACTCAACTTAGCTACTAAATAAGAAGACACTCAACACATTATTTTTTTAATATAAATTTATTTATTTTAATTGGAGGCTAATTATTTTACAGTATTGCATTGGTTTTGCCATACATCAACATGAATCATTATTTTTATTTTACTCAGTATATGAGTAGGTAATAAAAACTATAGTCCTGCCTACCTCGGCTGGTTTTCTCTCTCTCTCTCTTTTAATGCCCTTTAATCCCCATACAGGAAAGCTGTGTTGGTACCATTAAAAAAGAAAAAAAGAAAATATCTTTCTTCTAATCAAGGGTAACCCAGAGTTTTTGGACTTAATATCATGGGGCTGCTAAAGGCAACTTAAACTTCCATTTTTAATCCCTTTCACAGACGTTAGATGATGAGTAGAAACAGGCTAATTTTATACATCCCTAAACAGAACTTGAACATCAGGGAGTTCACAGTTCACGTATTGCTGAAGCCTGGCTTAGAGAATTTTGAGCATTACTTTACATGGATGTAAGAGTTGGACTGTGAAGAAGGCTGAGCGCTGAAGAATTGATGCTTTTGAACTGTGGTGTTGGAGAAGACTTTCATTATTTTTATTTTACTCAGTATATGAGTAGGTAATAAAAACTATAGTCCTGCCTACCTCGGCTGGTTTTCTCTCTCTCTCTCTTTTAATGCCCTTTAATCCCCATACAGGAAAGCTGTGTTGGTACCATTAAAAAAGAAAAAAAGAAAATATCTTTCTTCTAATCAAGGGTAACCCAGAGTTTTTGGACTTAATATCATGGGGCTGCTAAAGGCAACTTAAACTTCCATTTTTAATCCCTTTCACAGACGTTAGATGATGAGTAGAAACAGGCTAATTTTATACATCCCTAAACAGAACTTGAACATCAGGGAGTTCACAGTTCACGTATTGCTGAAGCCTGGCTTAGAGAATTTTGAGCATTACTTTACATGGATGTAAGAGTTGGACTGTGAAGAAGGCTGAGCGCTGAAGAATTGATGCTTTTGAACTGTGGTGTTGGAGAAGACTCTTGAGAGTCCCTTGGACTGCAGGGAGATCCAACCAGTCCATCCTGAAGGAGATCAACCCTGGGATTTCTTTGGAAGGAATGATGCTGAAGCTGAAACTCCAGTACTTTGGCCACCTCATGAGAAGAGTTGACTCATTGGAAGAGACTCTGATGCTGGGAGGGATTGGGGGCAGGAGGAGAAGGGGACGATAGAGGATGAGATGGCTGGATGGCATCATGGACTCGATGGACGTGAGTCTGAGTGAACTCCAGGAGATGGTGGTGAACAGGGAGGCCTGGCGTGCTGCGATTCGTGGGGTCGCAAAGAGTCAGACACAACTGAGCGACTGAGCTGAACTAAACTGAACTGAAACAGAACTTGAATGTCTTAAATTATACCACAAACCACATAATGTGTAGGGAAATGCATCGTGGGACTTGTCATTAGCATGTGTGATGAACACGTGGAAAGTGTGTGTGAATCTTTGTTAAATGCTGTTTCACATGATGGCTCATCTGGAATCTCTGTTACCTGTTACCTCCTTTATAATGTACCATGATAACTGATTCTTGTATTGATACCCCCAGAGCCCCGCTAGAGCATATACAGAATCTCCCAGGGAGGATGGAGTGATGTTGAACAAGGTTTTATTTGATTTTTGTCCCATGAAAACTGGAAATCCATTTCTGATGGTTTTTACTTTTTAAGTTTAATTATTAGCAGTCATATTTGATGTATTTATTAGAGGACTCATTTCACCAACAGAGCTCACAGTATTTCGAGTAAAACAAGAGTGAGAACAAGCTGCTGACCCCAGTGGAAAAGAGCATAATAAAGAAGGAAACTGGCTGATAGTTGGAACACACCATGGGGTTCTCTGTTCTTTTTCTGAGCACTTGTCTGTAAGGTAATGTTAGACTCAAACAGCAGTATCTCGAGGAGGGAAACCATGCATTCGACAGAGCATAGGAGGCGTGGTGAACAAACACCAATGAACAAACACAGTGAACTACACATTATAGAAAGGCTGTACTGGGGCGTTCCCTGGCGGCCCAGAGGCTACGGCTCTGTGGTTTCACTGCTAGAGCCCAGGGGCTCACTCCCTGGCCGGGGGACTGAGACCCACAAGCCACATGTTGTAGCTGAAACAGGGGAAGCATAAATAAACAAATAAAGGATTGTACTGGTAGTAATGGCTAGGTATGACACTACACTATTTTCTAAGGAAAAAAACTAAGAAAATGGAAAGAATTTATTTTATTTGTACTGAACATTAATTGAACCAAACAAAACAATAGCATGTTTTCTAGTTAGAAGCACTTGGTAGGAGAGCTGGGGTAATTTTCTTTTAAATTAAAAGAAAATTTTTAGGTCTGTGTTCACCTGACATTCTTTACAAGCACTTCTTGTTTGTCTGCACTTCTGGTTTTGATTAAATTCCTCTCATATATTTTCTTCCCAAGGTATGCCTTCTCAAATTTATTTTTAGTATGTACCACATAACTTCTAAAGTGCACAGTAGGTCTTCACTAAATGCAAATTCTTATGATTATACTACTAAAAATAAGTACTGTTTTATGTTATTGTTGTTCAGTTGCTAAGTCATGTCTGACTCCTTGTGACTCTGTGGACTGCAGTGTACCAGGTTTCCCTGTCCTTTACTATCTCCCAGAGTTGGCTCAAACTCATGTCCACTGAGTCGGTGATGCCCTCCAACTATCTCATCCTCTATCATCCTCTTCTCCTCCTGCCCTCAACCTGTCCCAACATCAGGGTCTTTTCCAATGAATCAGCTCTTCACATGAGGTGGTCAAAGTATAGAAGCTTCAGTATCAGTCCTTCCAATGAATATTCAGGGTTGATTTCCTTTAGGATGGACTGGTTTGATCTCCTTGCAGTCCAAGGGGCTCAGAGGTGTCTTCTCCAACACCACAATTTGAAAATATCAATTCTTTGGTGCTTAGCCTGTTTTATGGTCCAACTTTCACATCCATACATGACTATTGGAAAAACCATGGTTTTGACTAGATGGACCTTTGTTGGCAAAATGATGTCTTTGCTTTTTAATATGCTGTTTTGGGGTTTGTCTTAGCTTCCTTAGCTTCCTTGCCAGGAGAAAGCATCTTTTAATTTCTTGGCTTATTTCACTATCAGCAGTGATTTTGGAGACTAGGAATATAAAATGTCACACTTCTACTTTTCCCCCTTCTGTTTACCATGAAGTGATGCGACTGGATGATAATGGGTATCTTAGTAAGTTCAGTTCAGTCACTCAGTCGTGTCCGACTCTTTGCGACCCCATGAATCGCAGCACGCCAGGCCTCCCTGTCCGTCACCATCTCCCGGAGGTCACTCAGACTCACGTCCGTCGAGTCCGTGATGCCATCCAGCCATCTCATCTTCAGTCGTCCCCTTCTCCTCCTGCCCCCAATCCCTCCCAGCATCAGAGTCTTCCAATGAGTAAAGATTTCATAAAATTTATATCTGAAAAGTTTATATTAAAAAGCTGTATGTCATCCTATTCCTCTAAATTCCAGACTAATTGCACTTCTTATTTATGAGCTTGTTTCTGTCTGTTTCAGCCTATGAATTACAGAACTGCCCTGACCCACCACCTTTCCAGAATGGGTATATGGTCAACTCTGACTACAGTGTGGGACAATCAATATCTTTCGAGTGCTATCCTGGGTACATTTTAATTGGCCACCCAGTGCTCACCTGTCAGCATGGGATCAACAGAAACTGGAACTACCCTTTTCCAAGATGTGATGGTGGGTTAATCACTTTTCTTAAGCAGTTTCATTTTCCACATGTATAATGGTGCATGAAATATTAAATGAATGCATTCTGGAATTCATTAATTTGTTCAACCAATTTTTATTGGGACTCTTCTATTAAACTCATTCTACTTAGTATTTCAAGAATATATCATATGTCAGTCAGTTAAAAAAAATGGAAAGGCCTTGCCTTCAAGGAGATTATAAGGTTAGCAAAATAATAACATGAATATTTATTATACAAAATCAGGCATGAGGAGTGTCTTGATGACTGAAGGTACAGAAGACGGTGATTGCTGGGGAAGTGATTGAGGGTATTATCTTCATGGTTAGAGCAGTGTTTGGCTTTACAGTGGTTCCATCAAATTTTGGATTAAAGGGGTATTGAGTGCGTATCTTACCCTAGATAGTTTTTTATTGTTTAACTTTACAATAATAACACTGATTTGGTATCTCAGAAAACTGACTTCATTTTTGTAGTTAGATTTGAATGGCATGTACTAGTTTGCTACTCAGAGACAGAGACCATCCCAGAGAGAAGAAACAGTGTTAGCAAAGACATCCTAGAAGAGTGGTCTTGAGGGGAAATGAAGTAGTGTCCTAGGATGGTGCTTGAGAAATCCATCAGGGTTTCTTAGAAATGTTGGAATCGGGTGATAGGAATGACATCAAGGAGGATCTAGATTCAGTGAATATCCTTGTCTGAGCAGAAGTCACTTCTTCAAAGCTTCTATTTGATTATCTAATTTTTACTATGACTTTGAAATTTCTACAACTTTAAGTTAAATATATCAAGTACTTTGTTTTTGAAGAATTCATCTGAAATAGAAAAGTTTGCTGTAAACCTAATATTCTAACATTATAAATACAGTATTTCTGAATGAAAATATAATGAAATTACCAACTCTGTAGACCTTTGAAATGCTAAATACTTATACCCCAGGGGCGAAAAAAAGGAAAGGTATCCAGCTGTGTTTGAATTTCTACTGTAGAAGTTAAAAAAAAAAAAGCATATAGGTAGACTTTTTAAATATTTTTCACCTGTACATTTCCATTCTTTATCATTATATAAACAACTATAAAAGAAAAACATTTGTGTTTTTTAAATAGTAGTTTTAATCAATTACAGATTTAATAATGTAAAACAGCGTTTAAAAATCATTTTATAAAACTAACAATAGCAGTGGGATATCTGATATTTTTTATTAAAACACTTTAAAAACTAGTCACCATTTAAAAATTCATATGTTTTTATGTATAAGTTGCTTTGAATTGTTAAGACTGAAATCTCTTTTTACCTGTAGTTGTTTCCTGAGTT
Source organism: Cephalophus harveyi (assembly GCA_006410635.1). NCBI lineage: Eukaryota > Metazoa > Chordata > Mammalia > Artiodactyla > Bovidae > Cephalophus > Cephalophus harveyi. The sequence goes on along the minus strand of SJYT01002297.1, from coordinate 213,272 downwards.
CTTTGAATTCACATGTAAGTAGGAGACTCCTTGGCTTGATATGAAAAATAGAATTAAGTATTTAATTAGATTTCATTGCTTTTTCAAGCCCAACTTTCCAACATGGAAATAACTGCCCATTTAGAATTATTTTGTCAGTGTAATGATAATAAAATATATCTTTTTGGATGATATATGATGCAGAATATTAATCAGAGTTGGCAAAACCATGAAGCTAAAGTCCTGCAGACACCCAAGACTGCCCAGGACTCCTGGTGCCACATGAAAGTCCCAGGACCACAGCCACCCTGAGGGTGGATAACTCACTGGTAGGCTCACAGAACCCAGTAAGCCATCTACTCACGATTGTGGTTTATAACAGAAAAAACAAAAGTCACCCAAGGGAGACAGATGCTTGCTCCTTGGAAGAAAAGTTATAACAAACATAGACAGCATATTAAAAAGCAGAGACATCACTTTGCCCATGAAGATTCATTTAGTTAAAGCTATGGTTTTTCCAGTAGTCATGAATGGATGTGAAAATTGGACCATAAAGAAGGCTGAGTGCTGAGCAATTGATGCTTTCAAATTGTGGTGCTGGAGAAGACTCTTGAGAGTCCCTTGGACAGCAAGGACATTGAACCAGTCAGTCCTAAAGGAAATCAACCCTGAATATTCATTGAAAGGGCCAATGTTGAAGCTGAAGCTCCAATTATTTGGCCACCTAATGCCAAGAACTGACTCATTCGAAAAGACCTTGATGCTGGAAAAGATCATAGGCAGGCAGAAAAGGGGACGACAGAAGATGAGATGATTGGATAGCATCACCAACTCGATAGACATGAGTTTCAGCAAGCTCTGGGAGTTGGTGAAGGACAGGGAAGCCTGGCATGCTGCAGTTCATGGGGTGGAAAGAGTCAGACAATTTTGGGCAACTGAACAACAATATTAGATTAAATTCTAAAAAAATAAAAGTAACCAGGGAATATTCTTTTAAAACCAAAGGCCCTCAGGTTGGTGATTACATGGACTTTCTTTCCCTCTTCTGCTTCCTGAGGTGGGGGTGGGGCTGAACCTCCAATCTGAGGCTGGTTCCCCTTACAACTAGCCCCAAGGCTTCAGATTTCCTAATTTCTTCATTAACATAAACTCAGGTGTGGTTGAAAGGGTCTTGTTTTGAATAGCAAAAGACAATTTGATCTTTTTTATCACTTTGTAAATTCTAAGGGTTTTATGAGTTCTGTGCCAAAAACAAGGAGGAGGATCAAAAGTGTATTTCTTATTATTGTTGGGGAAGTGTGTAAGTTCCTCAGTTCTGTCTCATCACAACAAAAAATTGAAGTAACAGACCAGTCTTACAGCCTCCGATGGGCCAGCATTTCAGCTCTTGGACAGACCAGGGTCACAGCTTTCGGATGGACCAGCATTTCAGCTCTTGGACAGACCAGGGTCACAGCTTTCGGATGGACCAGTGTTAACAGCTCCGTGTTACAGCTCCATTTTATTTAGAAAATAAAGGAAAATACATCCTCGAGGTGTAAGGGCATGATGACCCAAAAGATGAAAAGAGAAGAGAGAGAGACCCCAGGCCCTTTGGCTCCTCTTTTTGTGTTTTTTTCTCCGCCCCACGCCCCTGGGCCCACCCTATGTAAACTGGGCTAGCCAAAAGTGCTGTTTGTTCTACCTGAGGTCCTCACTCCATTCCTCGGACCTTCCTTTGTTCTGTTTCTGCAGGTTTTTCCCTTCCTTGTCTTTTAGCCACCGCCATTCTGGACTCCTTTTTCCTATTCTAACTACCTAACATGATAAATGCCACTATTGCAGTGTTTATTCATGTGTGTGAAGGGATTGCTTTTGTTGGCTCTCTGGTCCTGGTGTGGAAGAGGGATGTCACCTGTGTGGCCCCTAGTCGTGAAGTGCAGTGTGTAATGCGCTCATGTTCTATGATCTCTCTCCTGGCTGCCTGGTTGCCTACCCCTCCTGCTGGACCAGGCTCCTGGGCAGACAGGTGAGCAGCTGGGAAGTACTTGTGGTTGCAGGTGGTGCAGGGACCCTTTTGTGCCCAGATGCTGCCCCTTGCTGGGCTTGCTGGCTCTTCTCCACTGGAGGGGCCTCTTTGACCCTCACCCTCAGGGAGAGGATAGGGGTGGGTGCACTTCCTGCTGAGCTGGATCGCAGGTCTCTATTGCTGCAGAGATCCCTGAGATGCCGCTTGGGTGTGAAAATCAAAATACAGCTTTGGTGCCACAAAGTTGAGGGGAAAGCCTCTGGGAGAAGGTGCTGGACCAGGGGAAAGGGAGGGGCAGCTTTACTCATTATGTCTTTTTATGGTCCTTCATCTTCCTCTGTAGAATATAGGATTTTGCCTTGAGAAAATGTTTTAAGTGCATTGAGAGTATTATCACACAAGTCAAACTTCATACTTATTTAGCTTTTAGCATCTTCCTTCATCACTCTGCTGAATACAGCAAGCTCTGCAAGGCAGGGATGAGGTCAGCATAGTTCTCTGCTTTAGCCCCAGCTCAGCCAAGCTGCCTGGTACATAATAGACTCTCAATAAACACTCATTGAACATAGGAGTAAAAGGATTTGTTATTTGAATATCATAGATATATCATGGCAAATATACTAAGTGACCTAAAGAATATCAGAATGTGTTTTATAAAGAAAATAACCATATCATTTTGCCTTTTAAGAGGTGAACACCATGTTTTTTGTTTGTTCTGTTTTTTCCCCCTCCCCATGGGAAGAGTACTACTCCATATAAAGTGGCTATTACTTTAGTAAGATGCAAATTAAAAAGTAAAAATGCTGAAGGGACATTTAGAGTTATAAAGCAATACATAATGAATAACTTTAAGTCACACATGAGATATGTCAGCCAGTGGCTTCAACGCATGCTTTAAGTGTTTTCTCTTCATTGTCTCACCCATTTCCAATCCCTCAATTATTTGGTGTCTATCATTTATTGAAATCTGAGGCAGGCAATGGGATTGATGAGAGGAGGTTTGATGGGGTTGTGGATATGGTCCTTGACTTCTAGTTGCTGACAGTCAAATGGTGAAGAATGGCTGGCCATGAACTATAGTCCAGGGACAAGTATCCAAACCACAGCCACCAGGAAAGGCTGTCAGGAGGTGGTGACATTTGAGTTGAGTTTTGAGGAAGGGACCAGTTCACCTGCCAGCAAAATAGGAGAAAAGCAAAAGAGCTATTCATGCAGGTGAATGAGGACATGATGTTTGCAGCTAAGAAGTATGGCATCTCCAGGGGTCACCATGTAGTCACTTGTTGTGACTCCAGCGTGGCTTCTGGCCCTATTTTTACAGATTATAGGTATCTGTATATTATATTTTGCTAGCTTACAGGTCAAGGTGTATCTTGATACACCTTGGAGATACAAGGTGTATCTCTAAACCCCACTTACGATTATGCTATAAAACTTGTAAAATGTTCTCCACAGTGCCTTTAAATAAATTTACCCAAAATTCAGACCAAGTCAATCTACTTTACACTGGTACATTTTCTGTCTACTTTGAAATGGTTACTTTGGCTTCATGATATTTCATCAGTCATAATTTTAAATTGTTTTTGAACCTTTAAAAAAATGTACCTTGGCTTATTCATTCCACCTAAATTTTATACCTTTTATGGCAAATATTTGAAAGCCTGATAACATTCGTGTTAGTAACAGACACTCTTATAGCATCTACTGGATTTTAACTTGATTAAAATGTCTACTTGTCTATGACTTTGATGTATTTATACCATGATGTGAGTTAAAGAATATAGTTTGGATTATCTGCTCATGTATGATCATTTCATTTTTCCAAAAATAAAACAAAATAATTTCTATGGCAAGAGTGATGATCACTTTATTAAGTAAAATAAAAATGGACTCTGGGTATTGAGATTTTTCACATCATTGGCAGTGGATGAGATGTGGAAGTGTTTCTATAAATTTTCACTTACATAATTTTATCTCCTTTCTCTAGGTATAGATCTCGGGAGAATTTGTAAGGTCTTTGTTTCAAGGCAGATAGACTTAGATGCTTCTCTTTTAGGCATTTTAAATAAGCTTTAGAAATCTCACTTAAAAAAATTATTTTTCAGTTAAATATTCACACATAATTTCAACATAATCCCTTGCATCAGATAGTCCAGTGAATTATCAGCTCAGTCTCAGGAAACTACTGACTAAGGTTGTTTTTTTTTTTTTTCCTCCTTTTAATTATGTGGAAATGACTTTATCCTGAGGGGATTTTGAATGTTTGGAGAATATGTTAAAAAACTTAGATAAGGTAGCTTAGAAGTAAAATTCTTCCAAGGTTTTAAGACTTGAGGGGAATTATTTTGACAAAGTAGTTGCTGAGGGATATTTCACAATTATTTCTTAGCAGGAAAATCTCGGCTTAGAGACTTTAGAAAACGATAAACGTCTCACTGGACTGTGTTGGGCTTGATTTTTCTTGGCTTCCTTCTCAGCTCCTTGTGGATATAACGTGACATCTCAGAACGGGACCATCTATTCTCCCGGATTTCCCGATGAGTACCCCATCCTGAAGGACTGCATCTGGCACATCTCCGTGCCTCCCGGCCATGGCGTCTACATCAACTTCACCTTGCTGCAGACGGAAGCTGTCAACGACTACATCGCGGTTTGGTATGAGAACCTTTCCCGAAAACACCCATCTGTCTTTGTGATAAACTGTTCTTGTAACCACTTACATGTCACTTCCATCGATGTAGAGATGGAGTAGTTAGGTAGATGTCAAAACAGAAATTTACCAACTAAATCTAGAGATAGAATAAACCTCATGTACCATGCTACATAGTAGATATATTCAGGATTACTCTAGATAGAGGAGAATATCCCAAACCTATTTTATTTTTCATGTTTATTTCTTTATTTATTTATTTATCTTTTGGGCCATATCACATAGCTTTTGGGATCTCAGTTCCCTGACCAGGGATTGAACCTGGGCCCTGTCAGTGAATGAGTTGAGTCCTAGCCACTGGGCCACTTGGGAATTCCTTCTTTTCTCTTTCATTTTCAAGTATAAATCTTTTTTTTTCTTAAAGAAAAGCTGGTTGGATCCTTTGCCATATAATAATTTGATGCTTCTGGAAGTATTGAAGAAATGATCGCACACAGCTTTCTCTTTGTACTTTATAAACCTTGCAGAACTGCCCCCACCCACCTCCGCCTTCCCTACCATGGGCTGTGTAGGGGATGCCGAGGGGGATGTAGCCCTAGCTCCCCATCTAATGAGCCATGTAGCCTGGGTAAGTTAACCTAAACTCTCCTTCACTGAATGTTCATGTCTATGGGAATGACTGTTTCTACCATTGCCTTTGGAGGTGAGAATTTATGGGGAAATGGGAATGACAAAATATGATGGGAAGAGTAGAGCTTACCATTGGGGCACAGCCCAGATTTGGAATAAGTTGGATGTGCTTTAGGAATAAAATGCCCTGAAAACTCAAACATAATCACAGTTAACAAGGCAGTGTGTGTATGTCTGTGTGTGTGTGTGTTGGTGAAGTTTTGGTAAATGTAGGGGTTGTCTTAGCCATTGGAAATTCTCTGAGGCAAGAGAATAGGTGAGTTGCAGGCTCTGGGAGACCCCAGGTGTGATGTGGCTGATGTCTTGGGAGAGCACAGAAGAGAAAAGAGATGACCTGGCCAGATAAGCTGGGTAGACCATACAGGACTTCATACATCATGTTGAGGATTTGGGGCTTCATCCTAGAGCAACACAGATTCACTTTAGAGTCATAAGAAGGAGAATTATAGAACCAGGTCCTGGATGCAGAATACCCATTATTATTGTGTAGGGGGGCAGGTCAGCTGGATAAGATGGAAGACTGGCCTGTGAGGCTATAGAAATAGCCTCACAGGAGGGGATATTGGGGGACAGGACCTGTGTCATGGCAATGAACAGAAATGGAGAACCTGAAATATTAAGTTGACCTATGAAGCAAAGCAAGACAGACAAATGACACTGAAATGAAAAGCCACACTATAATATCAGCAGGTTTACCAGATTAATCAGTAGATTTAGCAGTAGGAGCAAGGTCTCTCTCCAGCAGTGGAGGGAGTCCCTGTTCTCTGAACACTCATGAGACAGACTGGAGTGCAGTCACCTATGAATATTAAACATCTTAGTATTTCTAAACACAGAATCTAGAAGATGGTAATATTTTATTCAGTTTTTTTAATATTTCAATTTAGTCATAAGAGCTCCATAAATCTCACCCATAATTAAAGAGACACCCTGAATTTAAACTTTAAAATGGGAACATTTGAAAAGAAGTTGATAAATGGCACTGACGTCACTAGAATAAATGTGTCAAAAACACCTTGTCTCAAAAACACCTCTGAGAAGGTCAAGTGCAGGAGAACAGGGAGCCCTAAGCTGCTGTTTGAAGACCAGGCTTTTCAGCTGGATCCTGGGATCAGAACATCATCTTTCACCAAGACGGAGCCCTGCAGTCCGAAGAAAATGGTTGTGAATTTAAGCTGTAACTGGAAGCTTTCTATTTAGAGGGATCCTCCTCTCTTTCCCAGGGATGGTCCTGATCAGAATTCTCCACAATTGGGGGTTTTCAGTGGGAACACCGCCCTGGAGACAGCATATAGCTCCACCAACCAAGTCCTGCTCAAATTTCACAGTGACTTTTCAAATGGAGGCTTCTTCGTCCTCAATTTTCACGGTCAGTGTATTTTCACTCCATTGATGATGGCAGAGAATCCTAGCTGACTTTTCTCATAGGATTGACATAAACTTTGTTTACAGCTAAAGTTCCATGTTTTTGTCAACCGAAAGCCTATAGGATTTTCTCATATTTCATGCTGGGGTTCCTGTGATTCTTTTTTCTTACTGACGTATTTAGGACTTCACATCTCTTTTATAGTTTATCTTGGATTTGCCCCCAGGATAAGCGTATTGTATGTGAAACTCTGATATGGAGACCATGGAAATACATTTAGTAGCTCTCAGAGATTTCCTCATCTCTGTCTCCAGATGAACCTCGATAATGAATGTCATGTAATTTCAGATGGGGCAAAGCGAAACTCTACTGATGTTGAGAAACTAACACTAAATAGTTTGGGGAAAAGCATTAATGGGGAAAAGCATGGCCGGTCCCTTATCTCTCTTGAGGACTGCCACATGCAAATCCTCAGGGCAAGAGACCGAGGAAAATGATGCCAGATCCTCATATGGACGTGGAACCAGCATGAACCACTTCTCCTGCAGAATTCCAAATAAATGTAAAGTGTTTCTATTTAAATATCATAATTTTTTTAAAATGGTGTACTTTTCCCTTTCAATTTTGTAAGCATTTGAAGCTAGAGACTTTAGTAAAACTATAATTTACAAACATAGATATTTTCCTAGACCTAAGCATTGTAACACAAGAGAGATGTTTTTTGTAAGATTTTTGTTTATTCATCAAATGTAATTTCACTTATTATTTTTTTATATAAATGATGTAGCATTTCAGCTCAAGAAATGTCAACCTCCCCCAGCAGTTCCACAGGCAGAAATGCTTACAGAGGATGAGGATTTTGAAATAGGTAATGTTTTCGTTGTTACAACATCATCAGCTCAACACAGGTTTTTTACACCCATGCAGATGCAGTAGATAGCCAAGTTGATGAATGTTTGTCAGAAATATTCCTAAAGCTTTCCTAGAGAGATACACATTTGTCATGAATTGAATAAATATGTTTTTTTTTCTTCATCTCAATGATTTTTTTTTTCCATTTAAATTTTGCTTTTGCTATTTTGAGCACATTTTCCTGCTGTGTCACTCACCAGTTTGTATTTTTCTCCTAAAAGCAGTTTTCAGACACAGACTTAAGCAGATGTTTGTGTTTAGCTAGGGAACCATTTTGGTGCACCAGAAGAAGAAAGTCATTTGTGGCTGAAATAATGGTTAGTCTAACATTGACCTTTCCTTGAAACTGGAATGTAATTGGGGAATATATTGAATGATACTATTTAGAAATTCTGTTTTTTCATTTTAAATTAGTGGTCTATTTCATTAAATAATCATCAGGCCACATTAAGAAACCTATCGTGGTGTATGTTGGCCAACCAGTTATTGTGACAAATGATTCTTGGTCTCAATTACAAATACCCAGTCCTGTGTCACACCCTGTTTTATAGTAGTGGTCAAAACATGTGACCACTTTCTGCTCTATTCCTGATGGTTTAGTTGATGAGAACATTGTGCTAATTAGACCAAGGTCATTTTGCAGCCCTCTCTGGATGCATTAAAGACATTCTCTTATACAGCCTTTGGTCCCAAGCCTCTGAATCCCTTTCTTTCTTTCCTTCTTTCATCTTTTTTTCTTTTTTACTAGTAATCATAGGGGAAAGGGAGTGAATATAGACATATCAGTCAAAGAAGAAAAAATTGCTCCATAATCTCTATAGAAATACTGGTTACATTTAAAGAGAGCATTTTTATAAATTAAAAACTAAAAATGACACTATTTCACTAAGTAGACTAAGCATGAATACCAATCATGGTTAAGAAGTGGTTTGCACATCAACTTGAGTGTCACACGTGTTTAATAACATTCACACACTGCATGTGTCATGGAGACAGAATTGCCAAGTAGGCATGTGGACTCTTTCAGGAGACTTCGTGAAGTACCAGTGCCACCCTGGGTACACGCTGTCTGGGATGGACACACTGACCTGTAAACTCAGCTCCCAGCTACAGTTTGAAGGTTCCCTGCCGACATGTGAAGGTATGAAGTTCGTACTATAAATATACTTGTTCCATGTGGAACATTGTATTACTTTATTGGTTTGAACTTCCTTGTATGCATCTGAATTTCTTTGTATGCATCTGAATTTGTCTCTGTTATGATTCTCTTGCAATTTAAATTACCCAAAAGTAGAAATACTTAATTACCCTTCTCTTTTAGCTAGCTGTACAAAATCAAAACTACATCAAATAAGACTTCTTACTGTTTCCAAACAGTTTGTGAGTAATATTTTCAAACATATGGCAAAGTTGAAAAACTTTAAAACTAATACCCATCACCAAGGTTGCACCATTAATGTTTCTTACACATCCTTTGTCACCTGTCTCGTCTCTCTCTATATACATTAAAGTATTGAATAATTGATATTTCTGATACCATCTAGGCAAATTGCAGGCATTACTATATTTCCCTCTGAATTCTTTGGCATAAAAGAATGAATAAAATTATCTAGTGTTTACTATGTTCTGTAAAATATAGAGACATTGAAATGCACAAATGTTTCATATAATGTGTTTCATATCTTTGCCCCATGTGTAATAACAGATAATAAATGATAGCAGGATAAAATCTATTGACTCAGTTGATTCGTATATAATTAGATCAGTTTAAAAACTTTTAAAGGTATCACTTTCAAGTTTTATAGAAAGGACAAAAGATGTGGAAAAAAACATAAATAAGCTAAAATGTCTCAATGTAAGTCAGAAGTATGATTGGTTTGCCTATCAGAAACCTTCCCAAATTAAGACAGATTTTATTTTGTGACTTCAAAATCACAATCACATTTACTTCCTTTAAAGAAGGGCTTCCCTGGTAACTCAGTTAGTAAAGAACCCACCTGCAATGCAGGAGACCATGGTTCAATTCCTGTGTTGGGAAGATCCACTGGAGAAGGAAAGGCTACCCACTCCAATATTCTGGCCTGGGGAATTCCGTGGACTGGAGAAGTCCATGGGGTCACAAAGAGTTGGACAGGACTGAATGACTTTCCCTTTCCTTTTCCTTTAAAGAATGGAACTCCCCACTCCCAGTTCTTTCAGAGAATTTTAATATTATCATTTACTAGGAGTAGTGAAACATATAAAAAGTCAGAATGTAGGGAGAAGACCTATAGTCTAGGTTTGATTATCCTGTGATCTTGGTTAAGACACTAATCCTGTGGGCATTATATGTGTAATGAGGAGGATCATTTGTCTGCATTGTTTAGGGAACTGGTATAAAGATGAAGTAAATCTTAAATTAATTCTAAGCATCTTATAATGCTAATTATCTGCCCTGTAAAAGGCAATTTTCTTTGCATTGCAATAGTATTGATTTTGCAAATGTTCAGCCCAAGAATTGATTCTTCCAAAATATCTGGTAATGTGGTTTATTTTTGTTGCTAATGAAGTAGACTTCAGTCACCCTTACAGAAGGAAATGATTTCCAACATCTGGAGAAAATCTGGAATGAATTATTATTAAATAGCCAAGGTAACAGATTATTTCTGAGAAAAATATGCTTTGTAATTGCACCCATGTGGGAAACTCCAAGGGGGCAGGCAGGGGAGATGCCCTCATTTTGTCTGCCTCTGGCTTTAAACTCTAACTGACCCTGTGGTCATGGTGTCACTGAGACCCTGCCTCTTGCTGCATGGCTTAGAAGCTGGGGGTCTCATGGGAGGTGCTAAGTCAGGACACTGAAGCCACTTTTTTCCTCTGGAAAACCAGTGTGTCAGGACCATGCTACATTAGCGACAGTGATCTACAGAGAATATATTTCTCAAGATGGTGGAGTGGTGGGTATAAAATGTTCATCTTTTGCCATTTTATATATAAATTAACTGAAGTAAATCTTCAGATGTTTAAGGCTCATTTTAATCCCACCAAACACAGCCTTAAAAATTTATCAGAATAGGTGATTTTAAGCAAAGGTGGGCTTAACTGATTAATGAAGAAAGGCTTAAGTCTTTATTTAATATGCTACTTCAAAAATAAGGAAAGTGTCTCCATTCTGTCATTTCCACCATGATTAACCTAGTTTCCACTTAAATGCAATTATTTCATGACAGTCCAGGAACAGAGTAAACCCACACACGAGTGCGTCATCCTCTAAATTATTGATACTTCTCCTCTCACACATTTGCGGGAAGTGTCTGGCTAACAAGACAGGATCTCTGTACTCAGGCCAGAGGTCCCCAGGCCCTCTGAACTCACAGCAGTTACTACACAGGATGCCAGTTTTCTTCTGATTCTGTTCAGCAGTAAATTTGTTTAAAATGAACTGAGTTCTCTTATCTGCCATTCCCTGAACACCTCGTTATTTAAAAAAAAAGGAAATAGGGACTTCAGTGTCATCTACCAAATATTTAAACACATAATTATCATTTTTCTTCCAATACTTTTCTGTTGTTTGATTGGGCTCAATCCTCCAATAAATTCTTGATGACAAATTGTACTAGTTACGAGTCCTACTTCTTCAAGTGTCATAACCACACTTTTAGAAGTTCTGCTTTGAAAATTGTCACCACTTTAGGGTGATTGATTGTTCCTTGGGAATGAGGTGAATAAAGTGTTCCTTGAAAGTTCACATTTTATGCAGATAAATATTACCTTGTAGGATACGTACCTTAATTTAGAAATAAATAAATGAGGGTCTGGAATGTTATTTGCCACCACCAAGCAGTTCTCTCATTTTCTTTGGACATCAGCAGAGTGTCCTACAGTTTAACTCCATCCTGAACACTTGACCTAGGATAATGTCAAATCCCACAGGGTTAGAGGCTTAGTTCCACAAAGCAAACCTCACCTCAGATGCTGATACCAAGTCCAGGTTGTCACCTGTGCTTCTGACTAACAGGTTTTCAGTCAGGGGTTCCCAGGAAACTCTCCTCTGGTTTGATCCTTCCATCAATTTTTTAATTAATTTATTTTAATTGGAAGCTAACTACTTTACAATATTGTGGTGGTTTTTGCCATACATTGACATGAATCAGTCATGGGGGTACATGTGTCTTCCCATCCCAAATCCCCCTCCCCCGTCCCTCCCCATCCCATCCCTCTGGGTTGTCCCAGTGCACTAGCTTTGAGTACCCTGTTTTCATGCATTGAACTGGGACATATCATCTATATCACATTTGATAATATGCATGTTTCAATGCTATTCTCTCAAATCATCCCACCCACGCTTTCTCTCACAGGGTCCAAAAGTCTGCTTTTTATATCTGTGTCTCTTTTGTTGTTTTGCATATACAGTCATTGTTACCATCTTTCTAAATTCCATATATTTGTGTGAATATACTACTGTATTGGTGTTTTTCATTCTGACTTACTTCACTCTGTATATTAGGCTTCAGTTTCATCCACCTCTTTGGAACTGATTCAAATGTGTTCTTTTTAATAGTTGAGTAATACTCCATTGTGTATATGTACCAGTTTTCTTATCCATTCATCTGCCAGTGGACATCTAGGTTGCTTCCGTGTCCTAGCTATTGTAAACAGTACTATGATGAAGATTGGGGTACATGTGTCTCTTTCAGTTCTGGTTTCCTCGGTGTGTATGCCCAGCAGTGGGAGTGCTGGGTTGTATTGCAGTTCTAGGTCCAGTTTTTTAAGGAATCTCTACACTGTTTTCCATAGTGGCTATACTAGTTTGCATTCCTACCAACAGTGTTAGAGAGTTCCCTTTTCTCCACACCCTCTCCAGCATTTATTGTTTGTAGACTTTTTGATGGCAGCCATTCTGACTGGCATGAGATGGTACCTCATTTGGTTTTGATTTGCATTTCTCTGATAATGAGTGATGTTGAGCATCTTTTCATGTGTTTGTTAACCATCTGTATGTCTTCTTTATTGGGTCATTATTTTTCTGGTATTGAGCTGCATGAGCTGCTTGTATATTTTGGATATTAATTCTTTCTCAGTTGTTTCATTTGCTATTATTTTCTCCTATTCTGAAGGGTGTCTTTTTACCTTGCTTATAGTTTCCTTCATTTTGAAAAAGCTTTTAAATTTAATTAGGTCCCAATTGTTTATTTTTGCTTTTATTTCCATTACTCTAGGAGGTGGGTCATAGAGGATCCTGATGTGATTTACGTCAGAGTGGTCTATCTATGTTTTCCTCTAGGAGTTTTATAGTTTCTGGTCTTGTATTTAGATCTTTAATCCATTTTTAGTTTATTTTGTGTATGGTGTTAGAAAGTGTTCTAGTGTCATTCTTTTACAAGTGGTTGACCAGTTTTCCAGCACCACTTGTTAAAAGAGATTGTCTTTTCCCCATTGTATATTATCACCTCCTTTGTCAAAGATAAGGTGTCCATAGGTGCGTGGGTTCATCTCTGGGCTTTCTATTTTGTTCCATTGATCTATATTTCTATCTTTGTGCCAGTACCATAATGTCTTGATGACTGTAGCTTTGTAGTATAGTCTGAAGTCAGATAGGTTGAATCCTCCAGTTCCATTCTTCTTTCTTAAGATTGCTTTGGCTATTAGAGACTTTTTGTGTTTCCATATGAATTGTGAAATTATTTGTTCTGCTGCTGCTGCTGCTGCTAAGTCACTTCAGTCATGTCTGACTCTGTGCGACCCCATAGACGGCAGCCCACCAGGCTCCCCTGTCCCTGGGATTCTCCAGGCAAGAACACTGGAGTGGGCTACCATTTCCTTCTCCAATGCATGAAAGTGAAAAGTGAAAGTGAAGTCGCTCAGTCATGTCTGACCCTCGGCGACCCCATGGACTGCAGCCTTCCAGGCTCCTTCGTCCATGGGATTTTCCAGGCAAAAGTACTGGAGTGGGGTGCCATTGCCTTCTCCGGTTATTTGTTCTAGTTCTGTGAAAAATACCGTTGGTAGCTTGATAGAGATTCAATTGAAGCTATAGATTGCTTTGGGTAGTATACTCATTTTCACTCTATTGATTCTTCTGATCCATGAACATGGTATATTTCTCCATCTATTTGTGTCCTCTTTGATTTCTTTCATCAGTGTTTTATAGTTTACTATATATATAGGTCTTTTGTTTCCTTAGATAAATTTATTCCTAAGTAATATATTATTTTTCTTGCAATGGTGAATGGGATTGTTTCCTTCATTTTTCTATTTTCTCAGTGTATAGACATGTAAGGGACTTATGTGTAGTAATTTTATATCCTGCAGCTTTACTATATTCATTAATTAGTGCTAGTAATTTTCTGGTGGTATCTTTAGGGTTTTCTATGTAGAGGATCATGTCATCTGCAAACAGTGAGTTTTACTTCTTCTTTTCCAATCTGGATTCTTTTTATTTCTTTTTCTTCTCTGACTGTTGTGGTAAAACTTCCAAAACTATGTTGAATAGTACTGGTGAGAGTGGGCACCCTTGTCTTGTTCCTGACTTTAGAGGAAATGCTTTCAATTTTTTGCCATTGAGGATAATATTTTCTGTGGGTTTGACATAGATGACTTTTATTGTGTTGAGGTATGTTCCTTCTATGCTTGCTTTCTAGAAAGTTTTTATCATAAATGGCTGTTGATTTTTGTCAAAGGCTTTCTCTGCATCTATTGAGATAATCATATGGTTTATATCTTTCAGTTTGTTAATGTTGTGTATCACATTGATTGATTTGTGAATACTGAAGAATCCTTGCATCCCTGGCATAATCCACTTGGTCATGGTGCATGATCTTTTTAATATGTCATTGAATTCTGTTTGCTAGAATTTTGTTGAGAATTTTGGCATCTATGTTTATCAGTGATATTGGCCTGTAGTTTTCTTTTTTGGCAGCGTCTTTGTCTGGTTTTGGCATGAAGGTGATGTGGCCTCATAGAATGAGTTTGGGAATTTACCTTCCACTCCAACTTTCTGGAGGAGTTTGAGTAGGATAGGTGTTAGCTCATCTCTAAATTTTTGGTAGAATTCACCTGTGAAGCAATCTGGTCCTGGGATTTTGTTTGTTGGAAGATTTTTTATTATAGTTTCAGTTTCTGTGCTTGTGGTGTCTCTGTTTAGATTTTCTATTTCTTCCTGGTTCAGTTTTGGAAGGTTATACTCATCCATTTCTTCCAAGTTACACATTTTATTGCCATATAGTTACTAATAGTAGTCTCTTGTGATTCTGTGTATTTCTTTGTTTGTTGTGATTTCTCCATTTTCATTTGCAAATTTATTGAAATTCATCCATTTCTTCCAAGTTACACATTTTATTGCCATATAGTTACTAATAGTAGTCTCTTATGATTCTTTGTATTGTATTTCTTTGTTGTCTGTTGTGATTTCTCCATTTTCCTTTGCAATTTTATTGATTTGATTCTTCTCCCTTTTTTCTTGATGAGTATAGCTAATGATTATTTTATTTATCTTCTCAAAGAACCATCTTTTGGTTTTGTTGATTTCTGTAATAGTCTCCTTTGTTTCTTTTTCATTGATTTCTGCTCTGATTTTTATGATTCCTTTCCTTCTACTAACTTTGGGGTTCTTCATGTCTTCTTTTTCTAGTTGCTTTAGGTGTAAAGTTAGGTTATTTATTTGATGTTTCTCTTGTTTCTTGAGGTAAGCTTATATTGCTATGAACCTTACTTTTAGCACTGCTTTTACTGAATCCCATAGGTTTTGGGTTGTTGTGCTTTCATTTTCTTTTGTTTCTGTGCATATTTTGATTTCCTTTTTTATTTCTTCTGTGATCTGTTGGTTATTTAGGAGCATGTTTTTTAGCCTCCATATGTTTGTGTTCTTTATAGGTTTTTTTTTTTTTTCTCCCAAATTTACATCTAATGTTGCAACATTGTGATCAGAAAAGATGTTTGAAATGATTTCAGTATTTTTAAATTTACCAAGGCTAGATTTATTGTGCAGGATGTGACCTATTCTGGATAATGTTCCTTGTGCACTTGAAAAAAAAAGGTGAATCTATTGTTCTGGAGTGAAATGCCCTGTAGATATCAATTAGGTCTAACTGACCCATTGTGTCATTTAAAACTTGTGTTTCCTTGCTAATTTTCTGTTTGGTTAATCTATCCATATGTGTGACTTGGGCATTAAAGTCCCCCACTACTATAGTGTTACTTTTAATTTCCCCTTTCATATGTATTAGCATTTGCGTTATGTACTGAAGTTCTCCTATATTGGGTGTATATATATTTATCATTGTTATATGTTTTTCTTGGATTGATCTTTTGATCATTACTATGTAGTGTCCTTCTTTGTCTCTTAGTATGGTCTTTATTTCAAAGTCTGTTTTATCTGATTTGAGTATTGCTACTCTTGCTCTCTTTTGGTCTCTATTTGCATGAAATATCTTTTTCTAGCCCCTCACTTTCAGTATGTGTCCCAAGGTTTGAGGTGGGTCTCTTGTAGGCAACATATATAAGGGTCTTGTTTTTGTATCCATTTGGCCTGTCTTTGTTTTTTGGTTGGAGTATTTAACCCATTTACATTTAAGGTAATTATTGATAAGTATGATCTCATTGTCATTTACTTTGTTGTTTTGGGTTCAATTTTATAAACCTTTTCTGTGTTTTCTATCTAGAAAAGATGGTATAGCACTTGCTGAAGAGCTGGTTTGGTGGTGTTGAATTCCCTCAGCTCTTGCTTCTTTGTAAAGCTTTTGATTTCTCCTTCATAGCTGAATGAGATCCTTGCTGGATATAGCAATCTTGGTTGTAGGTTTTTCTCTTTCATCACTTTAATTATGTTCTGCCATAGTAGTAGTATTCCCTTCTGGCCTGAAGAGTTTCTATTAAAAGATCAGCTGTTATGCAGATTCCCTTGTGTGTTACTTATTGCTTTTACCTTGCTGCTTTTAATATTTTCTCTTTGTGTTTAATTTCTGTTAGTTTGATTAATATGTGTTGCGGGGTCTTTTTTCTTGGGTTTATCCAGTTTGGGACTCTCTGGGTTTCTTGGACTTGGGGGGCTATTTCCTTCCCCATTTTAGGGAAGTTTTCAACTATTATCTCCTCAAGTATTTTCTCATCCCCTTTCTTTTTGTCTTCTTCTTCTGGGACACCTATGATTCAAATGTTTGGGTGTTTGACATTTTCACAGAGGTCTCTGAGGTTGTCCTCATTTCTTTTAATTTTCTTTTCTTTTTTCACCTCTGCTTCATTCATTTTCACTGTTTTATATTCCACCTCACTTATCCTCTCTTCTGCCTGTTATTCTATTGTTGATTCCCTCTCAGTTCAGTTCAGTTCAGTCACTCAGTCGTGTCCGATTCTTGATTCCCTCTAGAGAGCTTTTAATCTCAGTTATTGCATTGTTCTCATTATTAATTGACTTTTCTTTATTTCTTATAGGTCCTTGTTAAACATTTCTTGCATCTCCTCAATCCTTGTCTCTTGTCTGTTTATCTGTAACTCTATTTTGTTTTCAAGATTTTGGATCATCTTTACTATCATTATTCTGAATTCTTTTTCAGGTAGACTCCTTATCTCCTCCTCTTTTGTTTGGTTTGTTGGGTATTTATCAAATTCCTTTACCTGCTGAATATTCTCTGCCTTTTCATTTTGTTTAGATTGTTGTGTTTGGTGTGCCCTTTCTGTAGATTTGAAGTTTGTGATTCTTCTTTATTGTGGCTTCTACACCCTTTGGGTGGGGTTGGACTAGCGACTTGTCAAGGTTCCCTGATTGGGGGAACTTGTGTCTGTGTTCTGGTGGGTGGAGCTGGATCTCTTCTCTCTGGAGTGCAAAGAAGTGTCTAGTAGTGTTTTTGGGTGTCTACAGGTTTTGCATGTTTAATTTCTGTTTAGAAATTAAATTCTGTTTAATTTCTGTTTGGGCAGCCTGTCTTTAAATGATCACTGTTGTGTTCCTGCATTGCTGGGGAATTAGCATGGTATGTTTGCACTGGAATTTGTTGGTTCTTGTGTGAAACTTTGTTTCAGTGCAGGTATGAAGACTTTTGGGTGTGCTCTTGTCTACTAATGTTCCCTGGAATCAGGAGTTCTGTGGTATTCTCAAGTTTTGGAGTTAAGCCTCCTGCCTCTTACTTTCAGTCCTTCTCTTACAGTATCCTTATACAGCACAGATGATAAAACAACTAGGTTAGTGACATGCATAGAGATTCACAGAGTTACACAGAGAAGAGAAGAGGCAGGATGGAGAGATAGATGACCAGGAGAAGAGGGGAAGTCAAAAGAGGAGAGAGCAATCTAGTCAGTAACCAGTTCCTGAAGTGTTCTCCACAGCCCAGAACACCCAGAGAGATTCACAGAGTTAAGCAGAGAAGAGAAGAGGGGGGGAAGGAGATAGAGGTGACCTGGGGGAGAAAAGGGAGATTCAAAAGGGGAGAAAGCAATCAAGCCAGTAATCAAATCCCTAAGTGAAAATGGATACTGAAGATTAGATACTTAAAGATACAAAATGGATAACAAATACCAAAAAGCAAAGATTAAAATCTAAAATAGAGGTTCAGTTCAGTTCAGTTCAGTTTAGTCGCTCAGTCGTGACTCTTTGCGATGCCATGAATCGCAACACGCCAGGCTTCCCTGTCCATCACCAACTCCTGGAGTTCACTCAGACTCACGTCCATCGAGTCAGTGATGCCATCCAGCCATCTCATCCTTGGTCGTCCCCTTCTCCTCCTGCCCCCAATCCCTCCCAGCATCAGAGTCTTTTCCAATGAGTCAACTCTTCACATGAGGTGGCCACAGTACTGGAGTTTCAGCTTTAGCATCATTCTTTCCAAAGAAATCCCAGGGCTGATCTCCTTCAGAATGGATTAGCTGGATCTCCTTGCAGTCTAAGGGACTCTCAAGAGTCTTCTCCAACACCACAGTTCAAAAGCATCAATTCTTCGGTGCTCAGCCTTCTTCACAGACTCTCAAAAATACAATATAAAAAATACAAAGCAAAATCAATCACAAAGATTAAGACACACACACACACATATTTGAAACTTGCTTTAAAAATAGGGTCTTTTATTTTTGCAGGGTAATTTTAGGTTATAAAAATGAAAATTAAAGGAGTAATAAGGAACGTAATATTTTTAATGAAAAAGTATTAATAGTAAAAATATATCTAGGAATTTCTCTGGAGCTGTTATGGGCAGTGTGGGCTCAGTTCAGTTTCAGATAATTCCTTGTTCTAGCTTCCACTTGTTCTCAAGGTCTATGGGCCCCCTCCAATGCACTGTCAATATTAACTGCAGGGTTTTAATCTGTTGCACTAGTCACTTCCAGTGTGATTCCCTCTCCTTTGTTTATTTTGGCTTCCTCTGTTTGCAAGTCTCTTCTGTGTCTAATTTCCCCCCTGACAGAGGGGGGCAAAGGTGGTCATTTATTTAGGCTCGCTTGTTCAGTTGTGTTGTGGAGAGGGAGGGACTCTCTAAACAAATTTCACTGGCATGTGTGGGGAGTGTTTGCAGTGTATAGACCACAGTGGGTTTGCCCCAGTCCAAGACAGCATGTGCTTCCCGGGTCTACAATGCTCAGGCTTCATGGAGCTCTGCAAGGACACTGTCCCAAGTGGGCCCTGCATTTCATGTACTTCCCAGGTCTAAGCTGCTCAGGTTCTTGGGTACTCCACAAGGGCACAAATCGGGTTGGGCTGTGCGTTTTGTGCCCTTCCCAGGTCCGAGCAGCTCAGGTGACCAGGTGCTTGATGAGTGCACTGTCCCAGGTGGGCCATGTGTCTTAATCACCTCCCCAGTCCCAGCTTCTTGGTGTCCCAGGGATACTGCAAGCACGCCATCTCAGGTGTGCTGTGTGTCTCCTGTAGGGCAATGAACTCAGGCTGCAACACTCCTTGCAGATGTCAAGCATCTAGGATCCCAGGAAGACACGGTTAGCAACTGAGAGCCTCACAGTTTGGTGGAGGATGCCATCTCTGGGGCTGAGATTGCAGCAGCCCCTTGCCTTCTGACTCGGGCTGTAGTAGGCCTGCCTCTCTGCCTCCAGAGGTGGGAGGGGCCCACACACAGATGGCCAGCTCTCCTTTGTTATTCACTCAATCCTTTGTTCTGTGAGTGTGCCAGGCTGAGAGTTAGAGCATTTTGCAGGAAAGACATATTTTTTGTCTTTCTGGCGATCCCACAGTTTGGGTTGCTATCTTACATTAGCTCCCTTAGATTGTTCTCAGGGCACTCAGGCCCGGTCCTTACCCTAAGGACCAATGATTCAGCCTGTGCCTCCCTGCCTAGCCCCGACTCGCTGGTGGTGGATGTGAGCATCTAGGCTACTTCTCTTCTGGCAGTTGCAGTTAGGTGCAGAGTCTGTGTTTTGTTTCGTTTTTCTCTTGGTTATGTTGCCCTCTGATTCTAAAACTCCCCACAGACCTGCCTGTGAGAGGTTTTCCTACTGCATGGAAACTTCTCCTTCATGACTCCCTCCCCAGGATGGGTCTCGATCCCTCAATCTTTTGTCTCTGATTTCATCTTTTATATTTTATCCTACCTCCTTTCAAAGAGATTGGGCTGCCTTTCTGGGTGCTTGGTGTTCTCTGCCAGCATTCAGAAGTTGTTTTGTGGAAGTCGTTTGACATTCAAATGATCTTTTGATGAATTTGTGGGGGAGAAAGTGTTCTCCCCGTCTTATTCCTCTGCCATCTTGGGATCCCCTCTCTGGTTTGATCCTTTGTTAGAACAGCTCACAAAAATCAGGGAAAGAAATGTGACTCACATTTACAGTAAATGTTATATAGGGCACTATCAACAGTAGAGTGAACAAGTAGGGTACAAAGGGCAGGGCCTGGAGGTGTCTCCCAGGACCTGGGGTGCCCCACCCTCCCACTATGTGTGCCTACACCACCCTGCAGGCTCAACAAATATGTTGTTTAAGAGCTTTGGTGCAACCAAGTCTCCAGTACCCCAGTCCCACCCTCCCCGCTTCCCCTGGGTGTGTGAGTGGGCAGAAAGTCCGCACTCTCTCCTCCCTGGGTGCTTGTGGTGACCAGCCCTTCTGAGGCTACACAGACCCACCCTGAGTCACCTCATCAGCTCAGACTGGGGTGTCACCCAGAGGGGCCTTTGGAGCTGTGAAGACACTTCCAGCACTCAGGAAACTCCAAGGGTTTGGGGAGCTCCTACCAGGGGCCCCAGACACAGGCCAAGTATACTTTAGCACAGAGGGCTATCACAAAAGTGAGTATTCTTAAGTTAAGGAAATGTGTTGATATTTATTTATTTTTTTTTTTAATTTTATTTTTACTTTATTTTACTTTACAATACCGTATTGGTTTTGCCATACATTGACATGAATCCACCATGGGTGTATATTAGCTCCCAATCCCGAATCCCCCTCCCACCTCCCACCCCACATCATCTCTCTGGCTCATCCCTGTGATATTTAAAAAGTAAAGTAAAATGTTAGTTTTTTTTCTGTTTGCATGTGCACAGGTCCTAGGGTTTTACACTCTCCCTGGACCTGCTTTAAATGTACAGTAGAGCAGAGTTGGGTTCTGCTCTGATGTAACAATACTCTATAAACTTCTTATCTTTATCCCTCAGAGGGCAGACAGAATGAAAACCACAATCACAGAAAACTAATCAAACTGATCACATGGGCCACAGACTAGTCTAACTCAGTGAAACTAGGAGTCATACCGTGTAGGGCCATCAAAGATGGACAGGTCATGGTGAAGAGTTGTGACAAAATGTGGTCCACTGGAGAAGGGAATGGCAAACCCCTTCAGTGTTCTTGCCTTGAAAACCCCATGAACAGGATAAAAAGGCTATGTGTGTATCATCTACTAAATCTGGTCACAGTTGACTTAGTAAGATTGCTTTTTCTTTTCCCCCATGAGCTTGCATACCCAGGAATTGATTTTGTTAAGGAAAACTTTCCCTGGTGCTTTTCTCCTTAGCACAATGCCCAGCCAATGAAGTCCGGACAGAATCCTCTGGCGTCATCCTCAGCCCAGGGTATCCAGGCAACTATTTTAACTCTCAGACCTGCTCCTGGAGCATCCGAGTGGAACCAAACTACAATATCACCATCTTTGTAGACACATTCCAAAGTGAAAAGCAATTTGACGCACTGGAAATATTTGATGGTAAGTCTCTTCAAACTTTGTTAACATACCAGCAACCTTGGGACTTCCCTGTGGTCCAGTGGTTAAGACTCTGAGCTTCCACTCTGGAGGGCATGGGTTAGATCCCTGGTCAGGGAACAAAGATCCCACATGCCTCTAGGTGCAGTCAAAAAAAGAATACATACCAAGGACCTACACATAATATATAAGGATCTTGTTATATTTTGTGTTGCACAAACTTGAATATATTCTTAAGACAAATTATATCTCCCCTCCACATGGAAAATGAATTATTCTTGGACTAGTATGGTCTCAGAGATCAAGTGATAGGAAAAACATCACCATGCCGTTCTTAATGTTGCAAATTTAAACCATTAAAATGCTGGTTTAATACACCTTTAAAATGTACAGAATTTACATTAACCATTCTTTAATTCTTTAACATGGGGCTTTAAAGTATGGATGATTTCAGGAACTCTTCCTTTCCTTTCTTCTAAGATTATATTGATCTAGAAGATATTTTAGGAAATTTAAGAGAGCAGAGGACTATAAGTACTTTAATTGGTCTAAATGATTGTTTTATTAGAAATATATAAAAGTAATGGTTCATAGAGTTTTCTGGGTGATAAATGCTATAGTATACTTAATGTAGAATTTTTTTTTTTAGAGATAGTTCCCTGAACAAATGCTAATACTGTTTTCAATGTGAGTCTTATGCATTTTTGTACAATTCTAATGAACATTTTAAAACGACAGTGCTCTGCTAAAACATAGTAAGTGCTTGAATTGTCAATTTGAAATGAAACTCATGTTAATAATTTTTCTTTGTACAGAAGCATTATCATAGCCCCAAAATTAGACCATGATACAATTATGGCTGCAGATAATAATAGGGTTTTCACATGTTTTGATGGATTTGTCACTGAGTTCAGATAAATAACAATCAATTCAGTGAAAAAAATTACTGTAATTGATTCTGTGTATGTTTGCATGCTTTTTACTGACTTGATGAATCATAATAGTCAAGTTGCTTCTGTGGATATACAGTAAATTAATTTACGGATTTTCAAAGATGAACAGCTAAATTGGAAATTAAATTCATACTTATATATGTATAAACAGAGGACTGAAGAGTAATATTTTCATTTTCAGAGTTTTTAAGTGCATGTTAAAACAGACACGTACTATTGAAGACTTGGCCCTTAATCTCTAGGATAGGAAGCAGTAACATACTAGCCAGGTGTACAGACCGGCTTCTTTTGTCAATGAGGAGCTAAGAAAACTGTGCCTTGAGGCTGATTAGATGTCTCAAATAGTAAAGGCAGGCAACCAACCTCCAGGGGCTGTGTGTGTGTCTTTGTGTATATATATTCCTATAAATTCTGTATGTAGTTATATATATTTTTACAGAATCATTCTAAATATATGGGGTTCCTTTGTTTTACTTTGGTAGAATTGAAAGTTTAGCTGGCAGTGCTTCTACCTCTTCTAATTTCAGAAGCAAAATCATTATCAATAATTTATGCCTAAAGCATTTACAATGTGAGCTCCCTCCAAATACAGACAGATCACACCCATGATAAACCACAAGCAAAATAGTTAATAGAGATAATATCAAAGCAGTTGCTGTCAAAATTACCAGAGATCTGAGTAGGTTTGGTTTTACTCTCAAAGATTTTTCTATAAAATGAAAGGTCAGAGTTTCATATGAATAATTTTCTAAGCATTGGCATTTGTGTTGCAGTAAATGTCATGTTCATTGCATCTCTTTTGATTTTTTGAAACACAGTGGCTGTTTTATAGCTCGTGAGTTGGCAAAAAAAATAATAAATTGACTATCAATTTTAAGTTTTATTAACAGCAGCAGCATGGCGCCAGGTGGTGCTAGTGGTAAAGAATCTGCCTGCCAATGCAGGAGACACAAGATATACAGGTTTGTACCATAGATCAGGAAGATCCCCTGGAGGAGGAAATGGCAACCCACCCCAGTGTTCTTGCCTGGAATATTCCATGGGCAGAGGAGATCAGTGGGCTACAGTCCATGAGGCCACAAAGAGTTGCATAGGACTGAGCAACTGAGTGCACACACACACACACACACACACACAGAGCTCAAGTAGTGAATATTCCTCAATTTAAAAACAAAATAGGACTTAAGTCATTATAGAACTCAACTGAGAAAGGTGTCAAAATACAGATGGTGGTCTTCTCTTGTGCAGAACTTGCTAATTTTCATCTTAATAAAAGAGATGGTACTGCTGTTCATTATGGACATGTATATTTTTAAAGAATAATCCTTTAGAAAGTTTGTTACATGATAAGCAAAGACAAGAGATGAAAGATGATGAAGGATTACATGTTTGATTAAGAATATCTGAAACTTGACTTGAGTTCTGTCATTAAAAATGACATTTTAAAATTGTATAAATTCAGGTAAACTTTTATTTCCCAGTGGCATTTCATTTTAGAATATAAATTATCTCTTCAAACAACAAGTAAAAAGCCCAGACAACACTTGTCCATGGTATTCTCCAGGCAAGAGTACTGGAATGGGTTGCCATTTCCTTCTCCAGGAAATCTTCATGACCGAGAGGTTACACCCAAGTTTCCTGCGTCTCCAGCATTGGCAGGAAAGCCATGAAGCCTGTTAGAATTTGAGATGGCATCAAGGGGTGTCCTGGAGGAGACCTTAAAGTGTGGATGCCGCTTCTGAATTCAATAGAGTGACTTATCTCAACAAATAGTGTCAGGTTACAGTGCTGAGAATAATGCCAGTGACTATTAACTATGTTAAATATTAGCTTTGTTTTTTTTTTCAATTTTTAAAAATTAAATATACAGAAAGGGTTTTTTTAATGTATATGGGCATGGACTTATTACTTGATGTATTACATTTTAGTATTTTGTCAGATTTATCTTGTGTATCTTTTTTCAAAGAAGCAACAAGTTCAGATCAATTTAGGAGCTCCTTGCACACCCAGTTCACTTGCACCTCTCCTGGAGGCATTTAATATTGTGAAGTGTCATGCATGTGCATGTTTCATGGTTCATTTCCTATCTCTATCAGTCTATCAATCTGTCTGTCTATCTACTACCAAGTATCATCTTCTATCTATACACTCACAGACATGAACATTCACACAGTTTGTATATTGTACACTTTTGAATGTTTACACAATTGTTATTCTATTTATTTGCAAATAGATTTCACTTCTAAATATCATTTTTAATCTGTGTAGAATTTCTTTGAAAACACTTTTAATATCTTTTTAAACTCCAAACCACAAGTTAGAATCTAAATTTTCCTATAAAAATTGCTAGAATAAACATTTTGCTATACAAACAGCACTTGTGCACATATTCTGGAGTTTATAAAAAATATAATTAAAACCTACAGGTGTATTGGATATTACTAAACTGCTCTCCAAGGTGATTGTACTAATTTTTACTTTCACTGCTTCCATTTAGTCACTAAGTTGTATCCAACTCTTTGTGACCCCGTGGTCTGTAGCCTGCCAGGGTCTTCCATTCCCAAGCATGAATCCTAGAGTGGGTTGCCATTTCCTTCTCCAGGGAATCTTCCCAACCCAGGGACTGAACCCATGTCTCCTGCATTGGCAGACAGATTCTTTACCACTGAGCCACCTGGGAAGCCCATACAGTCAAAGCTTTGTACAGATGTGAGAGTTGGACCATAAAAAAGGCTGAGCACCAAAGAATTAATGCTTTCAAATTATGGTGCTGGCGCTCTCTCTTCTTGAGAGTTCCTTGGACTGTAAGAAGATCAACCAGTCAATCCTGAAGGAAATCAACCCTGACTATTCATTAAAAGGACTGCTACTGAAGCTGAAGCTCCAATTCTTTGGCCACCTGATGCAAAGAGCCAACTCACTGAAAAAGACTCTGATGCTGGGAAAGATTGGGGGCAAAAGGAGAAATGGGGCCACAGAGGATGAGATGGTTGCATGGCATCACCAACTCAGTGGACATGAATTTGAGCAAACTCTGGGAGATATGAAGGACAGGGAAGCCTGGAGTGCTGCAGTCCAGAAGGTCCCAAAGAACTGGACGACTTAGGGACTAAACAACAGTTCTTTTACTAGTATTCAATTCCCTATATCAATTCAATGTTGCATATACTAATAGTAATGGGAACTATTTTCTTTATTTAAATTACTGCCATTTTATAAGTAACATTTTCATTTCAAGTATTATGTATTAACAGCATATATATCTTAAATTATTTTGGTTGGCTATGGCTTCTTTTATTGTTATTATTTTTATGAGGAACTGTATCTGTTGCTTTATTTATTTGGAGTTCTTTGTCTCCTTTGGAACTAAATAGCTGTATATTGTACAGTTAGACTCCAACTTAATCAAAAGCTAAAAGTAGTCTGTATTTGTAGATGCTAATTCATATCATAACTTTTTTGCTTTTTTTTGTTTCATTTAGGGTCTTCTGGTCAAAGTCCTCTGTTAGTGGTCTTGAGTGGAAACCATACTGAACAATCAAATTTTACAAGCAAGAGTAATCAGTTATATCTCCGCTGGTCCACTGACCATGCAACCAGTAAAAAAGGATTCAAGATTCGTTATTCAGGTCAGTAAGTGAAGTTAAGGTTTAATAGTAAAGTGTTAATATAAAGGTTCTGCATTAAATTTTAAAAATTAAAGGTTTATACTATAAACCTAATTTCTAAAAATGAATTTGTAACTTCAATAGAAATAATTTGATGAAATAACTCTGAGTGATATCTATAAACTGTGTTAGGGAAAATAAACTGTTGATTAATATTAATAAATATTTTTGCTAGCATCGTAACCCATTGAATTGCATGCCACAGAAAGCAGAGTTTCTTTCCCCCAAAATAAAATAATATAATTTAATATAAATATATAATAATATAAACAAAACATATTTTAGTTTTAAAGTATGTTTAAAAGCTAAGGAGACAAACAGGACAGGAGGAGATAATTGTATTGCATTTAATTTTATAAGTAATAATAACATCTTATGATTAGTAGCAGTCCTTTTAATGAACAGTCAGGGTTGATTTCCTTCAGGATTGACTGGTTGATCTTCTTACAGTCCAAGGAACTCTCAAGAAGAGAGAGCGCCAGCACCATAATTTGAAAGCATTAATTCTTTGGTGCTCAGCCTTTTTATTGACTATATGTTTATATGTCTCTTTATGTGAGATATTATATATATATAAATATATATACACACACACATTCACTTTCATGCATTGAAGAAGGAAATGGCAACCCACTCCAATGTTCTTGCCTGGAGAATCCTAGGGATGGGGGAGCCTGGTGGGCTTCCGTCTCTGGGGTTGCACAGTCAGACACGACTGAAGCTACTTAGCAGCAGCAGCATACACACACATGTAACCATATACAAAATAAATGTTTACATATATATTTCCTTATCAACATTTAAAGGACTTTGTTTTTGCCCCATATAGTTCATTTATTTTCTGTCAGCAGTTTTTTATATTAATTAAATCAGTTAATATACTTCTGAAAGATTAGATCCTCTCAGTGTGGCTAGCCCTACAAAACTGTAGACAGACAATCTAAAATCCTCATATTTTCATTACTAAGCAAAATAGCTAACCTTTTCTCAGTGTTACTATAATATCCATGCTAACAACTGAGGTCCATTTCCCAAGAGAGATAGATGCCCACTCTAGGCATTTTTATGGACCAGTGTAACTTCCAGCGGTTGCTTATTCCAAGTCTGTTGTGCATTGTCAGTGAAGGGCAACATCCTGTGGGCAGAAAAAAGTGTTAGTAGTTTTAAGAATATTTTTGCTGTCTCTGATTGGTAGGTATCATGAAATGATGAAAAGCATTGAAAAAGCATTAGTATTTTGAAATGTCTGTTGATGGAAAGACAAGAGAATCTGAAATTCACTTGTGTTTCCTCTACAAAGTCTAATAAAACATGCTTAGATCTTTGTTTTCCCCCTTCACTAAAGTAGCCATTCAAAAAGCTTATCAGCAAAGAGTTCACTGTTGGAATCCTTTCATTGGAATGGGTATTGAGATCATTAGGACAATGATTGGATTTTTGTTC
Organism: Cephalophus harveyi; assembly: GCA_006410635.1. Taxonomy (NCBI): domain Eukaryota; kingdom Metazoa; phylum Chordata; class Mammalia; order Artiodactyla; family Bovidae; genus Cephalophus; species Cephalophus harveyi. Next base: position 185,505 of record SJYT01002297.1, on the reverse strand, counting down.
ATCAAATTCCTTGTTCTGAAAAATAAATACTCAAGCTTGTAGAATTGTTTGAATTTATTTCTAATGAGCAAAAATGGATATTGCAGGGGTAATCATGGTGAACATAATTTATCTTGTTTTATCTGTGGCAAATTACTTAATAGCCTGGTGGTGTGACTACACCTTGAATTCTGTCACTCAAAGGATATTTTCATTCATTATAGATGAATGATTCTCAACAAGATGATTCTCTTTGTTGGGAAATCAGGAAAAAGAAGAATTTAAAGTGAAGGCTATAAACTGTTGTTTTGTGAGTGGACATATCTATGTTTCTCTCTATAGATATAGATACAGATAGATCTTTGAACAGCTTTTGAGTTAAAATTCCATGGTGATTCAATGACGACTGCTAGGAGTCCATCACCAGTAGTTTTAGAGCAGTGATCCCTGGACTATAGTACGTGGGCCAGGGAGCTACAGCCCATAATATGACCATGTGTTGTACCACAAATCCTTGCCTTACACATGTCAACTATTGGTCATTGGGTGTAAGAACCATATAACTGATCTACATAATTGACAAACGAAACACAACAACAACAAAAGCAAGTGCTTGTACATCATGGTTCAAGTCAATTCAATAAACTGCTAAGTGATTGTTGAGGTAGTAATGGTCATTCACTATTAAATCAAGGGTGTGCATGTGTGCTAAGTTGCTTCAGTCATGTCTGGTTCTTTGCAACCCCTGGATGTAGCCCACTAGGCTCTTCTGTCCATGGGATTCTCAAGGCAAGAATATGGAGGGGGTTGCCATGCCCTTCTCCAGGGGATCTTCCTGACCCAGTGATTGAACCCACATTTCTTAAGTCCCCTGGCTTGGCAGGTGGGTTCTTTACCACTAGCGCCACCTGGGAAGCCCGTTAAATCAAGTACCTGGAAGTTCATGATAAGTTGTGGGCTTCCCTGTGGCTCAGCTGGTAAAGAATCAGCCCGCAATGCAGGAGATCTGGTTTTGATCCCTGGGTTGGGAAGAGTCCCTGGAAAAGGGAAAGGGTATCCACTGCAGTGTTCTGGCCTAGAGAATTCCATAGACTGTATAGTCCATGGGGTCACAAAGAGTTGAACACAACTGAGTGACTTTCACTTTCAGTGTTTGGAGAGTCAGAACTACAGAATGGGTGTGGTAAATACACCCAGACCCCAGCAGAGCCAGCTGCACCCATGTCTCCCATCCCCGATACCTCCTTGACTGCCACCCTCCATTACGTGCTCTTCCAAGGCAGCACCAGCAGAGTGCAAGGGTTTGACCCTGGTCCTTTTAATTCTTAGCACAGCCAGAAATCAAACAGGCAGGACCCTGTGTTCTAATCTTCCCCTCTGTTTTCTGTGCCATGTCTCCTTGGGCTTCTCAGGTGTGCTAGGGGGTAAAGAACCCATCTGCCAGTGTAGGAAACTTAAGAGATGTGGGTTCAATCCCTGGGTCAGGAAGAAGCCCTGGAGAAGGAAATGAGAACCCACTCCAGTATTCTTGCCTGGAGGATTCCATTGACAGAGGGGCCTGGTGGGCAATAGTCCATGGGATCTCACAGAGTCAGACGTGAGTGAGTGACTTAGCATTCTAACCATGTCTTCCTGCTTGGGCCTCTCTGCATCTTGTTCTAGATGAGTTAGAAAAGAACTAATGATGATAGAAGGAACTGTCAGTGGGAAAGGAAATAGTTATTGGACCCTATCAGTTCAGTCCCTCAGTCATTTCCAACTCTTTGCAACCTCATGGACTACAGCACGCCAGGCCTCCCTGTTCATCACCAACTCCCAGAGTTTACTCAAACTCATGTCCATTGAGTCGGTGATGCCATCTAACTACCTCATCCTCCGTCATCCCCTTCTCCTCCTGCCTTCAATCTTTCCAGCATCAGGGTCTTTTCAAATGAGTCAGCTCTTTGCATCAAGTGACCAAAGTATTGGAGGTTCAGCTTCAATCATCAGTCCCTCCAATGAACACCCAGGACTTATCTCCTTTAGGATGGACTGGTTTCATTTCTTTGCAGTCCACGGGACTCTCGAGTCTTCTCCAGCACCACAGTTCAAAAGCATCAATTCTTCGGTGCTCAGCTTTCTTTATAGTCCAACTCTCACACCTATACATGACTACTGGAAAAACCATAGCTTTGACTAGACAGACCTTTGTTGGTGAAGTAATGTCTCTGCTTTTTAATATGCTGTCTAGGTTGGTCATAGATTTTCTTCCAAGGAGCAAGCGTCTTTTAACTTCATGGCTGCAGTCAGCATTTGCAGTGATTTTGGAGCCCCCAAAAGTAAAATTTCTCACTGTTTCCATTGTTTCCCCATCTATTTGCCATGATGAGACTGGATGCCATGATCTTAGTTTTCTGAATGTTGAGTTTTAAGGCAACTTTTTCACACCCCTCTTTCTCTTCCATCAAGAGGCTCTTTAGTTTTTCTTCAGTTCTACCATAAGGGTGGTGTCATCTGCACATCTGAGGTTATTGATATTTCTCCTGGTAATCTTGATTCCAGCTTGTGCTTCATCCAGTCCAACATTTCACATGATGTACTCTGCATATAAGTTAAATAAGCAGGGTGACAATATACAGCCTTGACATAGTCCTTTCCTGATTTGGAACTAGTCTGTTGTTCCATGTCCAGCTCTAACTGTTGCTTTTTGACCTGCATATGGATTTCTCAGGAAGCAGGTAAGGTGGTCTGGTATTCCCATCACTTGAAGAATTTTCCAGTTTGTTGTAATCCATATAGTCAAAGTCTTTGGTGTAGTCAATAAAGCAGAAGTAGATATTTTTCTGGAACTCTTGCTTTTCTGATGATCCAACAGATGTTGGCAATTTGTTCTCTGGTTCTTCTGCCTTTTCTAAATCTAGCTTGAACATTTGGATGTTCACAGTTCACATACTGTTGAAGCCTGGCTTGGAGAATTTTGAGCATTACTTTGCTAGCATGTGAGATGAATGCAGTTGTGCAGTAGTTTGAACATTCTTTGGCATTGCCTTTCTTTGGGATTGGAATGTAAGCTGACCTTTTCCAGTCCTGTGGCCACTGCTGAATTTTCCAAATTTGCTGACATATTTAATGCCACACTTTCACAGCATCATCTTTTAGGATTTGAAATAGCTCAACTGGAATTCCATCATCTCCACTAGCTTTGATTGTAGTCATGCTTCCTAAAGTCCACTTGACTTCTCTTTCCAGGATGTCTGGCTTTAGCTGAGTGATCACATTATCATGGTTATCTGGGTCATGAAGATCTTTTTTGTTTAGTCCTGTGTATTCTTGCCACCTCTTCTTAATATCTTCTGCATCTGTTAGATCCATACAACCTCTTTCCTTTATTGTGCCCATCTTTGCATGAAATGTTCCCTTGGTATCTCTAATTTTCTTGAAGAAAGAAAATAAGGTTCTGTTGTACCCTATAGAGTTAGACAGTTATCCTGCTGTTCCTCTCTCTTAACAGACTGAACTGTGACAAAAACCCACCCCAAGAACCATGTGGTCCCACTGCCCCTTCAGGAGCATTTCAGACTTTATCTCTAAACTTGGCCAGGGTCTACAGTCTGCTTGGTCTTCCTACTTTTTATTATTATTTTAATTTGTTGACACAATAATTCTTGGTAGTTGGTAGCTGAGGTGCCTGATTATACTCATACCTTCCCTAAACCAAATATTTTTGTTCACTCAAAACTTAAAATAGATAGTCTCAAACAATTGAACACAGAAAATGCCATGACCAATAGGACACGAGTTTCTTCTAAGAGTTAGTGGATTTTACATTAAGAAAAATGAGTCTGTTAAAAAACAAAAAAGAAAGAAAGAAACAGTACTTCAGAAGACTTTCTGGCTGAGACTATTCTCTGAGGATACATCTCACAGGAGCATGGTTGACAACCCAGCCAGACACACAGACGTCACTTCTTGGCAATGCTCTGATGTAAAGTCTTCAGAAGGTTCCTTCTGAATTTATTTCTAAGGAAAAGTGTGGCATTAAGCCTTCAGACCTGTATGTGTCAGCTTTCGATGTGGAACCCCCACAGGGGAGTGGGACATTTAAAACTTCTTCTTTAAAAGGAATCCTGGATTTCCAGGACTTCACAGCTTTCTTTAGTTTAGTGTTTTATTCATCTGAAGGAGGTTCATAGGATTTTATGCTGTGGTGAAACTGGTCTTGTAAGAGTAAACTGAGTTTCTTTATCTAAATGTGTAAATAAGATGCAGAGCCTTTTAGCCACTGAAAGATTAGATTCTGTGTAGGTAAGACTGATTTTCACAATTCCTGTCTTTAATTTTTGAAAGTCTCCCTGTAAATGCTATAATTGAAGCTATTGAAATATGGTCATCAAAAAAGATCTTCATGACCCAGATAATCACAATGGTGTGATCACTCACCTAGAGCCAGACATCCTGGAATGTAAAATCAAGTGGGCCTTAGAAAGCATCACTACGAACAAAGCTAGTGGAGGTGATGGAATTCCAGTTGAGCTATTTCAAATCCTTCCAACAAAGGTCTGTCTAGTCAAGGCTATGGTTTTTCCAGTGGTCATGTATGGATGTGAGAGTTGGACTGTGAAGAAAGCTGAGCACCGAAGAATTGATGCTTTTGAACTGTGGTGTTGGAGAAGACTTTTGAGAATCCCTTGGACTGCAAGGAGATCCAACCAGTCCATTCTGAAGGAGATCAGCCCTGGGATTTCTTTGGAAGGAATGATGCTAAAGCTGAAACTCCAGTACTTTGGCCACCTCATACAAAGAGCTGACTCATTGGAAAAGACTCTAATGCTGGGAGGGATTGGGGACAGCAGGAGAAGGGGATGACAGAGGATGAGATGGTTGGATGGCATCACTGACTCGATGGACATGAGTTTGAGTGAACTCCAGGAGTTGGTGATGGACAGGGAGGCCTGGCGTGCTGCGATTCATGGGGTTGCAAAGAGTCGGACACGGCTCAGCGACTGAACTGAACTGAACTGAACGTGGTCATCAACATAAAGTAGTGCATTTTCTTCAAAGATGGTATTCAAATCCCACATGTTAAAAAGAGGCTACCTCATGGTACAGTTCTCAGGATTCATTAAACAACAAGCAAAAAAATTAATGGCCTTGATTGCAAGATATTACATTCTTAAATTTTCTCCATTTTAATGATATATATATATTTTTTTGGTCAGAAAGTCAAAATTCCACCACCACATTGATTAATAGTTGTAAATAATATAAACTTCAAACTCAAGAGACTTGATCCTTGGGTCTAGATTTCTTAGATTTTTAAAAAATAATAACTTTTTAATTTTTTGGATTATTTCTTTATCTTTTTATTTTATGTTGGAGTATAACCCATTAACAATACTGTGACCATTTCAGGTGCAAAGCAGAGTGACTCAGCTATACATTTTTTTTAATTGATTTTTTTAGACTTTTTTATTTTTTTGAAGTTTCAGATCACAGCCAAATTGATAGGAAGTTCCAGAGATTTTCCCTGTACTCCTTGGCTTCTGTCTCCTTGTTCACCTCATCAACAGAGGCTACATTTGTTAACCTACACTGACACGTCATTATCACCCAAGATCCATAGTTCACACTGGGTTCACTCTCGGTATTGAACATCCTGTGGATTTGGACAAATGTAAAATGACATTAACCCACCATTGTGGATTCATGTAGGGTATTTTCACTGCTGAAAAATCCTTTGGGCTCCACTGTCCTTTCCCCATCAGCCTCTGGAAACCACTAATCTTTTTACTTCTTCCAGAGTTTTACCTTTTCTAGAATGTCATAAGGTTGGAATCATGTAGTGTGTACCCTTTTTAGGTTGGTTTGCTTCCCTGGTGGCTCAGAGGTTAAAGCATCTGCCTCCAATGCGGGAGACCCGGGTTCGATCCCTGGGTCGGGAAGATCCCCTGGAGAAGGAAATGGCAATCCACTCCAGTATTCTTGTCTGGAGAATCCCATGGACGGAGAAACCTAGTAGGTTACAGTCCATGGGGTCGCAAAGAGTCGGACACGACTGAGCGACTTCACCTTCACCTTCTTTCACTTAATCATATGTAATTAAGGCTCCTCTATGGCTTTTGACAGATTATTTCTTTTTAGCCTTGAATAATATTGCATTGTCTGGATGGACCACAGTTGGTTTATTCATTTACCTCCTGAAGGGCACCTTGGTTGCTTCTGAGTTTTGGCAACTCTGAATAATGCTGCTATGAACATCTGGGCATAGGTTTCTACGTGGACATAAGCTTTTAGCTCCTTTGGGTAACTACAAGGAGCATGATTGCTGGATCGTGTGATAAGAGTGTGTGTAGTTTTGCAAGAAACTGCCACACTGCCTTCCAAAGTGGTTGCACCATTTTGGATCCCCATCAACAATGAATGAGTGTTCCTTTTGCTCCACACCCTTGCATCCACAACCACAACACTTTTGTACTTGAAGATGCTTTTAGTAAAGTTTCTGTATCAGTGCTGATTTCCCACTATTTTAACAATAAGAGACTCTCTTTCATTTATATGTCTCTTACCAAGCAAAGTGCAGCATTTATTTATTTATTTATGTCTGTGTGTTTGTGTGCCCACAGCTCCTTACTGCAGCTTGACCCACACCGTGAAGAATGGTGGTGTTTTAAATAGGACTGCAGGAGAAGTTGGAAGTAAAGTGCAGTATTTCTGCAAACCTGGGTATCGGATGATTGGCCATAGCAATGCCACCTGTAGACGGAATCCAGTTGGCATGTATCAGTGGGATTCCCTTGCTCCACTCTGCCAGGGTAAGAAATGTGTTTTTCATTCCCAAACTTGAGTTCAATTTATTGTTCTTATTTTAATCACAACTTACTGGAGCTGTGATTATGGATTAAAAGGTTAGGGAAAATTGAATGTGAGTTCATAAAAACAAATTAAACTTTCTTCTGCCCGTGCAAACACTTCTAACATTTGCACTAGGCTTGATTGAGCTTTATAGCCTGAATTCATAGGATGGTTTGAACACACTCACTAGATACTATGTAAAGTTATCTTAATACTTGACTTATATTTCATTTTGAAATTAAAAACTGTGCTATCCAACTTAGAGTTTTCTTGACAGTTGTATAAATTTTAAAAAATCAATTACTGAAACTCATTTTCCCTTCTCTTAGATTAAAAACTCATACTTTGAGCCACACACTGCATATTTCATTTTCTTTTGGTCACTTAAAGCTAGGACTTGTTAGAGTTGATTTCAATATCTCATGCCTTTTGCCCCATTTTATCTCCCATATGCATAAAAATCATATTTCCAAATAAGGCATTTTAATTTTAATTGAAGACTTTGAAGTCATGAAATTTTCACAGTTTTGTCTTATCAAAATTTATATGCATAATGAAATATATTGGTCTTTGATAGCTAATTACATTTTATGAATGGAACCTCATATGGATTTCCTTGTTTCCAGCTTTCATTAGATATTAGACTTTCTAGTTTCACTTTCTGGGACAATAATAATAGATATTTATCACAATGTACTATGTCTCTTTAACCACAAGAAGTTAATCAAACACCTAGCCTGCATCATTTATGTTTTACCCCCAGAAATTCTTCTTTAATGTAAGATAAACATAAGATCCAATGAGCTTGTTTCATTAGGAATGATTTTTCTTTTCCAAGAAGAGTTCTTTTTCTTTCAAAAGAAGAAATGCTTCTCATTTTCTTTAAATGTTTCATTACTCTCTGCCTATGAAATAGGATTATTGCTCAGAGAACAGCCCCATGGGCTACCTGTCCTCGGCACTGGGATCAGAATGCCCAGGACATAAGCCATGACCTAAATAGGAGACTGGACCAGGAAAAGGACTGAGAACAGAACTGACAAGAGTTCCCAAACTCTGACCTCTAGGGGCTGAGTCCCTGGACAGGACCCTGAATGGACTTGAAAACTGGAATCAAACAAATAAATAAGTGGCCAAATACCCCTGTGTGGCAGTAGGAACCCACTTTTAATATCCATTTAATTTATTTATACATTTAATATATGTTTAATATTGCAATATATCATTTAATATTTCAGTTGTCTTCTGGAGGTGGTACAGTTTTTTCTCAATGGTTTGAACATCATGCCTTTTATTCTGACAGAGGAACAAACACAACTTACACATTTCCTACCTGCACTAGGATGTTGGCTTTTAGTTAAAATTTAAAAAATGTTCAAAATAATATTTTGAAATGTTTGCCAAAAATGCACCTTTTAGTAACTGAAAGTGAAAGTGAAGCCGCTCAGTCATGTCCGACTCTTTGCGACCCCATGGACTGTAGCCTATCAGGTTGCTCCATCCATGGGATTTTCCAGGCAAGAGTACTGGAGTGGATTGCCATTTTTCTTTAGTAACTGAGGAAGGTGTAAATCCGAGGGTCGGTGTCAGGTCTTTTCAGGCCCCAGTGCTAGCTTCATGACCATGAAGGTGCTGCCCAAGGACCCCCAGCAGGATACCTGTCCAGGCAGCATTCGATCAGTTATTTGAATGGGGAGAAATGTGCACACTAATGACTTTTTAAGATAGGCATTTGACACTGATTTTTCCATTGAAGATGATATATCTTCTGACAGAATCTTCTTTACTCTCCTTTTCATAGACTTTTTACTGGTGGCATCTTAGAAGCACAGAAGTTTGATAGAAAAACATCACCTGATAGGCAGTGCATCCTAATCTCCCTATGTCTGGCTCCTGCTACGAAAACAGGATCTTTGTTTTGAAAATCTGTTTATTTATGTACGCTGGCTGCACTAGGTCTTTGTTGCTTTGTGCCGGCTCTCTCTGGGTGTAGCAAGTAAAGTAGCTCAGTCGTGTCTGACTCTTTGCGACCCCATGGACTGTAGCCTACCAGGCTCCTCCCTCCATAGGATTCTCCAGGCAAGAGTACTGGAGTGGGTTGCCATTTCCTTCTCCAAGGGATCTTCCCAACCCAGGGATCAAACCCGGGTCTCCCACATTCCAGGCAGACGCTTTAACCTCTGAGCCACCAGGGAAGCTGGGGACTACTGTCTGGTTCTGGTGCTCAGGCTTCTCATTGTGATGGCTTCTCCTGCCGTGGATGGAGCACAGGCTCTAGAGCGTGTGGGCTTCAGTAGTTTTGACACATGGGTTTAGTTGCCCCTCAGCATGTGATCCAACCAGTGTCCCCTGCATTGCAATGAGAATTCTTATCTGCTGGACCACCAGGGAAGCTCCCAGAATCATTGAGACAGTTCAAGTGCTAGGACAGTCCTGGGCAGGACCCAGCAAACAGGCACCTACACTGTCTCTCGCCTGTGAGTAAGAACATGCAACCAGCCAGATGAGTGTGTCGTTGCAAAGAACCTCAGCCTGCTTTTCTTCCTTTCCTTGACCTTTTAAATTACTTCTCTCAGAAAACCTGTTATTGGTTTTTGTGCTCCTTGATAAAGCGGGGCATATCTGCTGCCCTTCAGGCTTCATTTCCTGCCTTCAAGCAAGAGGCTCCGCCAGGCAGCTGTTTCCCTTATCAATACACTCATCTTATTCATCTTGGAAGGAAGCTAAATTAGAACTGAAATTTTCTGTATTATCTCAAAGATCCAGTTAAACTGGTGCCTCACAGGGCTTGGCTTTCAGGTCCCCATGTAACAGGGAGAGTAACTTTTTATCACAAAGCCGTGATTCCCAGAGCCCTTGTGAGCCAAGCCCTGGTTTGGACTTGATGTTGTGGGTGTTTATGCTTTGCTTGTGTTCTGCAGGCGATGAAGCAAAAGGACAGCGATCCTTCTCACAGATGATATGATTAAGCTTCTGTTCATATAGTCCAGACTTTAAGATGGAAAGATACCGTTGCCTGCGCTCTGCTAATGTGTGTTAATGTAAAGGGTGTGGGCAGAGTGAGAGACGGGTGGGCAGGCAGGGTGGTTCCTGTGTGTCTGCTGTGAGCCAGATGGTCACCTTCATATATTCTTCGTTTAAAAATATTTCCCAAACCTTTTGAAATACAAAAGCCATTTTTAGCTGGCATACATTACAGAAACCAGCCACAGGCTGCTTCTGCCCTGTGGGGAGGTCTGCTGACCTCTGACCCAAATAATGTGCCAGGATCAGATCACAACACAAGGGTAATTCAGCCAGTGTCAGATATCATCTATAGTCTTCAAAATACATCTTAAACATTTTACAGAAGATGTATAGTATACTCTATCATGTGATGGAATGTGGAGTGTTTATTCACCAAGTTAAATGATGCATTTTCTCCATCTATGCTTGGTGCATACATCACTAAGCTCTATGTTTCCTGTCTGTGTCTGGAACATGGTGGATAGTATACACAGTAGTGTGTGCAAATGTACATGAAGGGTAATTTAGTGTAATGGCAATAGTGATATGAAGCCCTTGATTTTCCTGGGCAAGGAACTGTGCAAAGTTTGCAGAGTCCTCATTTATTTCTAAGAGAATCCAGAGTCCTATCGAAAAGAGTAGCTAACAGATCACCTGTGTGCACTCCAGTCAAGGGCAGCCATGTGACATTGCACAGAAAGTGTATATACTCAGGGCACATGGCCAGACACAGAGAACGCACAGTGTTCCCAAAAGCCCGCAGAAGGGCCTGGCATTCCCCGTTCTTCTGGAGGGAAGAGTCCACACTGAACATTAGAAGTGTCACCTAGTTCCTCCAGCTTCTGTCCCCAGGCTCTTGGTTTTTATTGACTGGAACTTTATTTCTTTGTTCCCAAGAAATGGCTCTTTTCTTTTTAAACGTTCACACCTTGCCTTCTTATGACTCCTCCTACAGTCCTCCAAGAGCAGAGAGGTGGGGCCAGCTACTTTCTGCAGGGTCCAGCGAGCAGTGGCTTTGCCCCTCAGTGACTGGTCCGGCAGCTGCACGTGCCAGGCCACAGCCTGTCCTGGTCATCAGTCATTTGTCTGTCAACCACCGGGTCCCCTCCTTTCCGGAGCTCTTCTCTTTGTTTCAGATGATTGTTTTTGTTTTCCTTCTTTGGGCTGTGATGTGCTAACTATTTTTGAGAGCTCTAGAGCAGCTAAAGATGCTTCTCAACTGAATCCTGAATTCCTGCATTGTCCATTTCAGAACCACCAATGTTCTTAAGTTGCCCATCTTTTTGTGGTAATGTCTGTACATACCAGTTGTGATGTTCCTCTGTCTGCCCTCATTCTCAGAAACACAAGCCTTTATCCCTCAAGACAAATAGGAAGCTGCTTCTTTTGCTAGTAAAGCCTCTTTGTAAAGGGCCTGACATCACACCCGACCCCAGAAAGCAAATAAACGCTGTGAAGCCCTGCTGGCCTAGAGGTGATTCCAGCCTGTTATCTCCTATTTTACTGCTATTTTCTGTCTCAGCCTTCACCCAGGATTAATAGTGTATGGTGTGCTGGCTGAGAGTCACCTGAGATGTTGCTTAGAGTTTCGGAAATCACACAGAAGCAGAGAATGGGCTGGGGGACAGTGTTGGAAGGAGAGAGTAGGATGGACTGAGAATGTAGCCTTGACTTATACACACTACCATGTATGTGTAAAATAGATAACTAGCGGGAAGCTGCTCTATAACACGGGGAGCCCAGCCTGGCCCTCTGTGATGACCTAGAGGGCTGGGGTGGCGTGAGAGGATCAAGAGGGAGGAGATAGATAGATAGATAGATATAGATATAGATAATTATGGTTGATTTCCCTTGATGTATGACAGAGACTACCACAACACTGTGAAGCAATTATACTCCAATTAAAATCAAAACACAGAATTTGGGAAATATATAGATAACTAGCGGGAAGCTGCTCTATAACACGGGGAGCCCAGCCTGGCCCTCTGTGATGACCTAGAGGGCTGGGGTGGGGTGAGAGGATCAAGAGGGAGGAGATAGATAGATAGATATAGATAATTATGGTTGATTTCCCTTGATGTATGACAGAGACTACCACAACACTGTGAAGCAATTATCCTCCAATTAAAATCAAAACACAGAATTTGGGAAATCAGTGAAGACAAAGGAAATTAAAAAAAGGGAGAGGAAGTGTCCAGAAATATCATTAATGCTCAAATTCAGAATGGCGTTTTTATTAGTTTAGCCAAAATTCAGTAAAAGCCTTAATGAACTTTTTGGCCAACCCAATATTTTCAGAATTATATTTTTTAAATATATTTCTAACCTATTCATTTATCTATCTATTCACTTATCACTGGTGGTTAGACACTGGAAATAAAAAGATATGATATACTTAAATGTGATTGCAGCCAGGAAGTTAAAGCATGTTTGCTCCTTGGAAGTAAAGCTATGACAACCTAGACAGTATATTAAAAAGCAGAGACATCACTTTTCCAGCAAAGGTCCATATAGTCAAAGCTTTAGTTTTTTCAGTAATCATGTATGGATAAGAGAGTTGGACCATAAAGAAAGCTGAGCACCAAAGAATTGAAGCTTGTGAACTGTGGGGCTGGAGAACACTCTTGAGAGTCCCTAGGACAGCAAGGAGATCAAACCAGTCAATCTTAAAGGAAATCAATCCTGATATTCACTGGAAGGACTGATGTTCAAGCTGAAGCTCCAACACTTTGGCCACCTGATACAAAGAGCTGATTCACTGGAAAAGACCCTGTGATACTGGGATTGATTGAGGGCAGGAAGAGAAGGGGATGACAGAGGATGAGATTGTTTGATGGCATCATTGTCTCGGTGGACATGAGTGAGCAAACTCAGGGACATGGAGAAGGACAGGGAAGTCTAGTGTGCTACAGCCCAGGGGTCTCAAAGAGTCAGACATGACTTAGTGACTGAACAACAGCAACAATACTGAAATGTAGCAGATGACACCTTGGAGACAAGACAGAGTAGCTAAGACACCTACTTTGGCATCAAATACCCTGAGACATGTCCCCCAGCACAGCTATTTGCTATTTATAAGAATCTGGACAGTGTGCATGACATTTCTAAAGCTCAGTTTGCTTAGTGGTCTTGTTAGTGAGGGTTCTGTAGAGAAGCAGCACCAATAAGATACACGTAGATACAGATTTATTGTAAGAGCCGGCTCACTTGGTTGTGCAGGCAGAGAAGTCTTGGGATCTGTAGTCTGCAGGCTGGAGACCCAGGCAGCCAGTGGTGGGATTCAGTCCGGGTGCCTTGGAGTCCAGTGGGGTTGGGGATGGGGGTTGGGAGGGGGCAATAGGGAGAGTGCCAGAAGCCCCACGTAGGGACAGGAGAAGCTGGACCTCCCTGCTCAAGCAGAGGGAGTGAATTCCCCCTTCCTCTGCTTTCTTGTTCTATTCAGGCCTCACGACTGCATGATGCCCACCCGAATGGGGGAGGGTGGACTTCTTCACTCCTCCTGAGATGCATACGCTAATCTAGTCTGAATCCATCCTCACAGACACACCCCAGAAACAATGTTTTACCTCCTATCTAGGCTCCCTTTAGCCCGGTCAAGTTGATAAATAATATTAACCATCATAGAAGTAATAAAAAATAATGTAATTTACTTCTTGGAGTGTTTTTGAGGTTAACTATTTTTTGAGATTGAATGAGGTCATGCAGATAAAAACTTCTCACAATGGCAGGAACTTTGCATATGACCGAGAAGAGCCAGGTGTTACAATGATGAAGATGATAGTGTTGTCTGGAGGTTAGTGATGGCTCAGGGACTGCTTCTGAGCCCACCTCCTGCAAATGTGGGGAATTTCTCACCCCTGTGCTCTGTGTTCTCAATGCATCAGGCCTGGTACTGGTTCTCCAGAGCCCAAACGCTGGGGTGACTGTTTGAGAAGACACTGGACACCTGGCACAGCCAGTATCATACTCCAAGTCTCCCACTTCTGGTCCAGAACTGCTTAATTTCTCTTGATGGTTCCCTGAGGGATCTGAGGGATTCATGATCAAATGTATTAGTGATGAAAGGGAAAAACATTCTTCCATACTATTTAGTTTTTAGGGGACCCTAATCTAGAGAATTCATGGATGCTTTGCTTTATATTAGGGCTTCCCAAATGGCACTAGTGGTAAACAACCCCACTATCAGTGCAGATTGTTGTTGTTGTTGTTCAGTTGCTCAGTTCAGTTCAGTTCAGTCGCTCAGTCGTGTCCGACTCTTTGCGACCCCATGAATCGTAGCACTCCAGGCCTTCCTGTCTACCACCAACTCCCGGAGTTCACTCTTGATCCCAGCTTGTGTTTCTTCCAGTCCAGCGTTTCTCATGATGTACTCTGCATATAAGTTAAATAAGCAGGGTGACAATATACAGCCTTGACGTACTCCTTTTCCTATTTGGAACCAGTCTGTTGATCCATGTCCAGTTCTAACTGTTGCTTCCTGACCTGCATACAGATTTCTCAAGTGGCAGGTCAGATGGTCTGGTATTCCCATCTCTCTTAGAATCTTCCACAGTTTATTGTGATCCACACAGTCAAAAGCTTTGGCATAGTCAATAAAGCAGAAATAGATGTTTTTCTGGAGCTCTCTTGCTTTTTCCATGATCCAGCAGATGTTGGGAATTTGATCTCTGGTTCCCCTGCCTTTTCTAAAGCCAGCTTGAACATCAGGAAGTTCACGGTTCATGTATTGCTAAAGCCTGGCTTGGAGAATTTTGAGCATTACTTTATTAGCATGTGAGATGAGTGCAATTGTGTGGTAGTTTGAGCATTCTTTGGCATTGCCTTTCTTTAGGATTGAAATAAAAACTGACCTTTTCCAGTCCTGTGGCCACTGCTGAGTTTTCCAAATTTGCTGGCAGGTTGAGTGCAGCATTTTCACAGCATCATCTTTCTAGTCTGAATTTGGTAATAAGGAGTTCATGATCTGAGCCACAGTCAGCTCCTGGTCTTGTTTTTGTTGACTGTATAGAGCTTCTCCATCTTTGGCTGCAAAGAATATAATCATTCTGATTTCGGTGTTGACAATCTGGTCATGTCCATGTGTAGAGTCTTCTCTTGTATTGCTGGAAGAGAGTGTTTGCTATGACCAGTGCATTTTCTTGGCAAAACTCTATTAGTCTTTGCCCTGCTTCATTCCACATTCCAAGGCTAAATTTGCCTGTTACTCTAGGTGTTTCTTGATTTCCTACTTTTGCATTCCAGTCCAACTCTGTGCAACCCCATGACCTGCAGCACTCAGGTCTTCCTGCCCTTCACCATCGCCTGGAGCTTGCTCAAACTCATGTCCATTGAGTCGGTGATGCCATCCACCCATCTCATCCTCTGTCATCCCCTTCTCTTCCTGCCTTCATTCTTTCCCACCATCAGGGTCTTTTTAAATGAGTTAGTCCTTCATATCAGGTGGCCAAAGTATTGGAGCATCAGCTTCAGCATTAGTCCTTCCAATGAATATTCAGGATTGATTTCCTTTAGGATTGACTGGTTTCATCTCCTTGCAGTCCAAGGGACTCTCAAGGGTCTTCTCAAGCACCACAACTAAAACAGCATCAATTCTTCAGCACTCAGCCTTCTTTATGGTCCAGCTCTCACATCTGTACATGACTGCTGGAAAAACTAGCTTTGATTATATGGACCTTTGTTGGGGAATTGATGTCTTTGCTTTATTTTGTAGCTCACCTACATTATTACTAAAACTAGCTGATTGTTTCTACAGAACAAGTTAATGGAGAAAGGATAAGATAACTCTGCTAAGGTAACTCAAAATGCTGGGAAATCATCTTGTATTATTCATGCCTAGAGCAAGTGCAACTCATTAGCTGAGGGTGTGTTCTTTTCTAATCCATTAACAAAGGTGCAAGGCCCATTGATTAAACCCAACAGTGCTCCTGGCTTCTGTCCCCTGTGAAGTACTGAAGAAATTTGTGGGTAGTTAAGTGCTGTGACAAAGACACAGTCTGGAGCCGCAATATATTCAGATGCCACTTTTACTGTAGTCCTCTTTAGGCCAGTCATGATTTTTCATTTTTCAGACACCTCATATCTTCCTGAGTGATTAATGGAATGTCTGTCATTTAAAGATGGTGGCCAAATCAGAACTCAGTTTTGCTCCTGGGATCGGAGATGGTTCAAAAACCAAACCCGTGGTGGATTCATGTCAATGTATGGCAAAACCAATACAGTATTGTAAAGTAAAATAAAATTAAAAAAAAAAAAACAACCAGACCCAGTACAAGAGTAGACACCATTCACAACCATGCAAATATTTACCGATGTTTTAAAATATTTCTTAAATAAAATAATTTATGTTGACTTTTAAAAATGAAATAATGGTGTGTTGGGAGTCAGAGAACATGCTTGCTGCCATACCAGGCCTAGTTAACACCACACAAATTCAGAACATTTGGAAGAGGGGCTAGATCTTCCCCTGTACTTCCACTTGCCATGCTCATCTTGTGATGCTTTAGAAAACTCTCTGCCAAGCAATGTGGAGGGAAGGGAGTGGATGCCAGGACAGACACTTCCGTCTTGTCTGTGCTGAGGAAGGCTTTGAGTAGAATCATTGGCATTTAGAGATAAACCTATAGAGATAATCCAGTTTACCTTCCTCTTACACATGAAAATGCCATAGTCGTTAAAATATGTGCAGAATGTAGTGGACTTCAGATCAGGGATTCATGACCACGGGAACTACTATTGTCAGTGTTGACAATGCCTCCAGGTTTGCAGAGTCCTTTCACTATAACACAGATGCTACCTCAGCTAAGGTGCTTGAGTAATGGACCATAAAGAAGGCTGAGTGCTGAAGAATTGATGCTTTTTCAGTTGTGGTGCTTGAGAAGACTCAAGCACCCTAATTACCCAGGGCATCTTTTTCATGCCTGAGGAGAGCATAACTCAGGCCAGTTATGCTAAATACCTATGATGTTCAGGAAGTTAATGATTTAAAATGATTAAATCACTATTAATATCAACTGTGTAACTAAGGTCCTACTCAAAAGGGGAAAAAACAAAAGTTTTGTGTCTGTATACCTCAAGAGTATTCCTCACTATATATTTTAGAATTAAATTATCAGGAAACTCATTTTACAAAAAAGAATCACTAATAATTAAATCATAAGCCATCAAATATCTCCCTTTCTACCTCTTTTCCCCTCCTTTGCATTCCCACTTTGGGTTTATTTTTGTGGATATCAGATGGATCATGTCAAGTGACCTAAATTCTGGCCCCATCTTTTCCAAATTTCACAAAAGGAGTCAATTTTAAAAGCAATTAAAAATTGTACTAGCAAACCAGCTGGCTGTGTGATCATAGAAGACTTACAGGCTTTTCAAAGACAAGAGGCATTTATTTGCCTTTATTTTCACTTTCCACTTGCTCCCAGTGGTCCTACTCAACTTTGAGTTTATCTCCATTATATGTAAAAGAAGGCTGAGCACCCAAGAACAGATGCTTTTGAACTGTGGTGTTGGTGGAGACTCTTGAGAGTCCCCTGGATAGCAAGTAGATCAAACCAGTCAATCCTAAAGGAAATCAATCCTGAATATTCATTGGAAAGACTGATGCTGAAGCTGACACTCCAGTATTTAGCCACTTAATAAACGAAGAACTGACTCATTAGAAAAGACCCTGATGCTGGGAAAGATTGAAAGCAGGAGAAGGGGACAACAAAGGATGAGATTATTGAATAGCATCGCCAATTAAATGGACATGAGTTTGAGCAATCTCCAGGAGATGGTGAGGGATAGGGAGACCTGACATGCTGCAATCCATAGGGTCGCAAAGAGTTGGACACAGCTGAGCAATTGAACAACAAATATGTAAAATGAAAATATTGTTTTATCTTCCTCAAATTATGTAATAATTTTTAAAATTTAAACTAATTAATTAATAGGAATGGTGACAAGGAAATGATATTATTCTTTAAATAAAAATTCAAAGTAGAAACTTAACATAAGAATTCATGACATTTCTGGGGAGAAATAAATCCCCCCAGGTGCCTGAGTACACACATTCTGTTTTCTTTCAGCAACCCTATCTCTATAACATGCTGATGTATTTTAATTTTTCAACAGATTAGTTCCATGGTATGTGTATGTGTGCTCAGTCATCTGTCCAGCTCTTTACGACCCTGTGGACTGCAGCATGCCAGGCTTCCCTGTCGTTTACTATCTCCCAGAATTTGCTCAAATGCATGTCCATTGAGTCAGTGATGCCATCCAACCATCTCATCCTCTGTCACCCCCTTCTCCTCCTGCCCTCAATCTTTCCCAGCATCAGGATCTTTAATGGATTATATGACCCTTTGTGGAGAAGGCAATGGCACCCCACTCCAGCACTCTTGCCTGGAAACTCCCATGGACGGAGGAGCCTGGTAGGCTGCAGTCTATGGGGTCGCTGAGTCAGACACGACTGAGCGACTTCACTTTCACTTTTCACTTTCATGCATTGGAGAAGGAAATGGCAACCCACTCCAGTGTTCTTGCCTGGAGAATCCCAGGGATGGCGGAGCCCAGTGGGCTGCCATCTGTGGGGTCGCACAGAGTCGGACACGACTGAAGCGACTTAGCAGCAGCAGCAGCAGCATGACCCTTTGTTCCACTCTTGTAATCTTGTACTTTGAACTAAATATTGAAAGACTCAGAGAGTATATTATGGAATGTTGCAATAAACATTAAAAATTCTGATTCTATATTTGTGTCTTCAGAGTTCCAGAAGGAAAGGGGAAAGAGGGAAATATGAAAAAAAAATTTTTTTGAGGAGAAATAGCTGAAAACTTCCCAGATTTGGCAAAACATGTGGACCTAACAGATTCAAAAAGTTAACCGAATCCCAAACACCAGCAACTCAAAGGAATGCCTACCAGGCACATTGTAGTAAAACTTCTGAATACTAAATACAAAGGAAAACCATCTTGAAAATATCCAGATAGAAATAATGAATTACTGATAGGAAAATAGGATCTAAATTATAGAACATTTCCCATCAACAACCTGGTGGTCAAAAGGAAATCAAATGACATTCTTCTAGTGCTGAAAGGAGAGAACAATCAATCTAGAGTTCTATGGTTAACAAAAATATCCTTCAGGAATGAAGATTTGGTAATCCAGTTATTACCAAATGCTGAAAAACTAAGAAAATTTGTTCTAGCAGACATACTTTAGAAGCAAGGCTAAAGGAAATTCTTTAAATAAACAGCAATAGAAATATAATAAATTAAGAGCATCAGAAAGGGGAAAAAGAACACAAAAGAGCAAGAGTATGAGTAAATACAATGGACTTTCCATTTCTGTTTGTGTGTTCTAAATTGTTTGACAATGGCAGCAGAATTATAACATGTCTAATGTAGTTCTCGGAGAAGGCAATGGCACCCCACTCCAGTACTCTTGCCTGGAAAATCCCATGGATGGAGGAGCCTGGTAGGCTGCAGTCCATGGGGTTGCTATGAGTTGGACACGATTGAGCGACTTCACTTTCAATTTTCACTTTCACGCATTGGAGAAGGAAATGGCAACCCACTCCAATGTTCTTGCCTGGAAAATCCCATGGATGGAGGAGCCTGGTGGGCTGCCATCTATGTGGGTCGCACAGAGTCGGACACGACTGAAGTGACTTAGCAGCAATGTAGTTCTCAAAGGATACAGAAAAAATAATTAAAGGACACTATCAGTAGGGGAGGGTAAAGCGCTATAAAATAATGTAAGCTTTCTACACCTCCCTCCAACTGGTCAAATATCACCAATAGACTTGAGAAGTTGTGTACATATAGTTCATATCTAGAACAATGACTTAAAAAAGCAACACAAAGAGATAGGCTAAAGACCTACTGTAGGTAAATCAAAATGAAGTTTTAAAAATGTTCAAGTAACTGACAGGAAGGCTGAAAAAGAAAACAAACAAAAATAAAATGGCAGACTTAAGTCTTAGCATATCCATGGTTACAATAAATGTAAGTGGTTTCAATATACCAATTATAAGACAGACATTGGCATGGTAGATAAGCTGAATAATTTTAATAGATAGATATGGTCATGTTCAATTTATGGGTGAGTCCCATTTTCATTCAGAAATGAACTTCACTTAAAGAGCAAAGCACTTTGTAGATTTCTTTTAATATATTGATTTATTTTAATTGTAGAATAATTTCTTTACACTACTGTGTTTTGTGCCATAAATCGACATGAACCACCCATGGGTGCACATCTGTCTCCCCATCCTGAGCCACCCCTCCTATCTCCCCACCCCATCCCTCTTGGTTGTCCCAGAGCTCTGGCTTTAAGTGCCCTGCTTCATGCCTCTGCAAAAGCTTTTAAGTTTAATTTGATCCCATTTGTTTATTTCTTGCTTTTATTTCCATTATTCTGGGAGCTATGTCATAGAGGATCTTGCTGTGATTTATGTCAGAGAGTGTTCTACCCATGTTTTCCTCTGAGAGTTTTATAGTTTCTGGCCTTATATTTAGATCCTTAATCCATTTTTAGTTTATTTTGTGTATAGTGTTAGAAAGTGTTCTAGTTTGCTTCTTTTACATGTGGTTGACCAGTTTTTGCAACACCACTTTTCAAAGAGATGATTTTTTTCTCCAGTGTATATTTTTTCCTCCTTTGTCAAAGATAAGATGTCCATAGGTATGTGGATTTATCTCTGGGCTTTCTATTTTGTTCCATTGATTTATATTTCTCTTTGTGCCAGTACCATAATATCTTGATGACTGTATCTTTGTAGTATAGTCTGAAGTCAGGCAGGTTGATTCCTCCAATTCCATTCTTATTTCTCAAGATTGCTTTGGCTATTTGAGGTTTTTTGTAATTCCATACAACTTGTGAAATTATTTGTTCTAGTTCTGTGAAAAATACCATTGGCAGTTTGATAGAGATTCCATTGAATCTATAGATTGCTTTGGGTAGTATACTCATTTTCACTATATTGATTCTTCCAATCTGTGAGCATATTTCTCTATCTCTTTGTGTCATCTTTGATTTATCTCATCAGTGTTTTATAGTTTTCCATATATGTCTTTTGTTTCTTTAGGTAAATTTGTTTGTAAGTATTTTATTTTTTTTCAATGCAGTGGTGAATGCACTTATTTCCTTAATTTTTCTTTCTGTTTTCTCATTGTTAGTGTATAGGAATGCAAGGGATTTCTACGTTTTAATTTTATATCCTGCAACTTTGCTGAATTCATTGATTAGCTTTAGTAGTTTTCTAGTGGTGTCTGTAGGGTTTTCTTTGTAGAGGATCATGTCATCTGCAAACAGTGAGAGTGTTGCCTCTCATTTTCCGATCTGGATTCCTTTTCTTTCTTTTTCTTTTCTGATTTCTGTGAATAGGACTTCCAAATCTATGTTGAATAGTAGTGGTGAAACTGGGTACCTTTTTCTTGTTCCTGATTTCAGAGGAAATGCTTTCAATTTTTTTGCCATTGAGGATAATGTTTGCTGTGGGTTTGTCATACATGGATTTTATTATATTGAGGTATGTTCCTTCTATACCTGCTTTCTGGAGAGTTTTTTTTTTTTTTAATTATTAATGGGTATTGAATTTTGTCAGAGGCTTTCTATGCATCTATTGAGATAATCATATGGTTCTTATCTTTCAAGTTGTTAATGTGGCATATCACATTGATTGATTTGTGAATATTGAAGAATCCTTGCATCCCTGGCATAAATCTCACTTGATCATGATGTATGATCTTTTTAATATGTTGTTGGACTCTGTCTGCAAGAATTTTGTTGAGGATTTTGGCATCTATGTTCATCAGTGATATTGACCTGTAGTTTTCTTTTTTGTGGCATATTTTTCTGGTTTTGGTATTAGGGTGATGGTCACCTCATAGAATGAGTTTGGGAGTTTACTTTCCTCTGCAATTTTTTGGAAGAGTTTAAGTAGGATAGGTGTTAGGTCGTCTCTACATTTTTGGTAGAATTCACCTCTGAAGCCATCTGGTCCTGGGCTATTGTTTGTTGGAAGATTTTTTATTACAGTTTCAATTTCAGTGCTTGTGATGGGTCTGTTAAGATTTTCCATTTATTCCAGGTTCAGTTTTAGAAGGTTATATTTTTCTAAGAATTCATCCATTTCTTCCAAGTTGTCCATTTTATTGGCATGTAATTGCTCATATTAGTCTCTTATGATCTAATGTATTTCTGTTGTCTGCAGTGATTTATCCATTTTCATTTCTAATTTTATTGATTTGACTCTTCTCCCTTTTTTTCTTGATGAGTCTCACTAATGGTTTGTGTATCTTACTCAAAGAACCAGCTATTAGTTTTGTTCTTCTCAAAGAACCAGCTATTAGTTTTGCTGATCTTTGCTGTAGACTCTGTAATCACTTTTTCACTTATTTCTGCTCTGATTTTTATGATTTATTTCCTTCTACTAACCGTGGGGTTCTTCTGTTCTTCTTTTTCTAGTTGCTTTAGGTGTAAAGTTAGGTAGTTTGTTTGATGTTTCTTGTTTCCTGAGGTAGGCTTGTACTACTATGACCCTCCCTCATAGCACTGCTCTCACTGAGTCCCATAGGCTTGGGTTGTCGTGTTTTCAGTTTCTTTTGTTTATGGGCATATTTTGATTTCCTATTTCATTTCTTCTCTGATCTGTTGGTTATTCAGAAGCAGGTTTGTTTACCCTCCATATCTTTGTGATTTCTGTATTCTTTTTTCCTGTAGTTGACATCTAATATTACCACATTGTGATCACAAAAAGAAGCTTGGAATGATTTCAATTTTTTTTAATTTACTAAGGCTAGATGTCCTTTATCAAGCCCATTTCTTTGCATGAAATGTTCCCTTGGTATCTCTAATTTTCTTGAAGAGATCTCTAGTCTTTCCCATTCTGTTCTTTTTCTCTATTTCTTTGCATTGATCGCTGAAGAAGGCTTTCTTATCTCTTCTTGCTATTCTTTGGAACTCTCCATTCAGATGCTTATATCTTTCATTTTCTCCTTTACTTTTCGCTTCTCTTCTTTTCACAGCTATTTGTAAGGCCTCCCCAGACAGCCATTTTGCTTTTTTGTATTTCTTTTCCATGGGGATGGTCTTGATCCCTGTCTCCTGTACAATGTCACAAACCTCATTCCATAGTTCATCAGGCACTTTATCTATCAGATCTAGGCCCTTAAAGCTATTTTAAGAAGAGGTGGCAAGAATACACAGAACAACTGTACAAAAAAAGATCTTCACAACCCAATAATCACAATGGTTTGATCACTCATCTAGAGCCAGACATCCTGGAATGTGAAGTCAAGTGAGACTTAGAAAGCATCACTACGAACAAAGCTAGTGGAGGTGATGGAATTCCAGTTGAGCTATTTCAAATCCTAAAAGATGATGCTGTGAAAGTGCTGCACTCAATATGCCAGCAAATTTGGAAAACTCAGCAGTGGCCACAGGACTGGAAAAGGTTTATGACCAACCTAGACAGCATATTCAAAAGCAGAGACATTACTTTGCCGACTAAGGTCCGTCTAGTCAAGGCTATGGTTTTTCCTGTGGTCATGTATGGATGTGAGAGTTGGACTGTGAAGAAGTCTGAGCGCCGAAGAATTGATGCTTTTGAACTGTGGTGTTGGAGAAGACTCTCAAGAGTCTTGGACTGCAGTCTTGGACTGCAAGGAGATCCAACCAGTTCATTCTGAAGGAGATCAGCCCTGGGATTTCTTTGGAAGGAATGATGCTAAAGCTGAAACTACAGTACTTTGGCCACCTCATGAGAAGAGTTGACTCATTGGAAAAGACTCTGATGCTGGGAGGGATTGGGGGCAGGAGGAGAAGGGGATGACAGAGGATGAGATGGGTGGATGGCATCACTGACTCGATGGATGTGAGTCTGAGTGAACTCTGGGAGTTGGTGATGGACAGGGAGGCCTGGCATGCTGTGATTCATGGGGTCGCAAAGAGTCAGACACGACTGAGCAACTGAATTGAACTGAAGGCTAGATGTATGGCTCAGGATGTGATCTATCCTGGAGAATGTTCCTTGTGCACTTGTAAAAAGGGTGAATTCCATTGTTTTGGAGTGAAATGCCATGTAGATATCAATTAGGTCTGACTGATCCATTGTTTCACTTAAAGCTTGTGTTTCCTTGCTACTTTTCTGCTTGGTTAATATCCTTAGGTGTGAGTGGGATATTAAAGTCCCCCACTATTGTTGTGTTACTTTTAATTTCCCCTTTCATACTTGTTAGCATTTGTCATATATATTGAGGTGCTCCTATATTGGGTGCATACATATTTATAATTGTTATATCTTCTTTGTGGATTGATCCTGTGATCATTATGTAGTGTCCTTCTTTGTCTCTTATTATGGGCTTTATTTCAAAGTCTATTTATCTGATATGAGTATTGCTACTCCTGCTGTCTTTTGGTCTCCATTTGTATGAAATATCTTTTTCTAGCCCCTCACTTTCAGTTTGTATGTGTCCTAAATATTAAGGTGGGTCTTTTGTGAAGACCCACCTCAATATATATGGGTCTTGTTTTTGTATCATTTGGCAAGTCTGCGTCTTTTGGATGGAGAATTTAACCCATTTACATTTAAGATAATTACTGATAAGTATGATCCCATTACCATTTACTTTGTTGTTTTGTGTTCGATTTCATAAACCTTTTCTGCGTTTCCTGTCTAAAGAAGATCCTTTAGCATCTTCTTTAGAGCTGGTTTGGTGGTGCTGAATTCTCTCAGCTTTTGCTTGTCTGAAAAACTTTTGATTTTTCCTTCATATATGAATGAGATCCTTGCTGGGTATAATAATCATGGTTGTGGTTTTTTTCTCTTTCATCACTTTAATTATGTCTTGCCATTCTCTTCTGGCCTGAAGAGTTTCTATTGAAAGATCAACTGGTATCCTTATGGGGATACCCTTATGTGTTACTTGTTGCTTTTCCCTTGCTGCTTTTAATATTTTCTCTTTGTGTTTAATTTCTGTTAGTTTGATTAATATGTGTCTTGGGGTCTTTTGCCTTGGGTTTATCCTGTTTGGGATTCTCTAGGTTTCTTGGAGTTGGATGGCTATTTCCTTCCCCATTTTAGGGAGGTTTTCAGCTATTATCTCCTCAGGTATGTTCCCATCCCCTTTCTTTTTGTCTTCTTCTTCTGAGTTATCTATGATTCAAATGCTTGGGTGTTTAACATTGCTCTGGAGGTCTCTGAGGTTGTCTTCATTTCTTTTAATTCCTTTTTATTTTTTCCTCTATGCTTCATTTATTTCCACCATTCTATCATCTACCTCACTTATTCTCTCTTCTGCCTGAGTTACTCAACTGTTGGTTCCCTCCAGATTGCTTTTAATCTCAGTTATTGCATTGTTCCCATTATTGATGGACTCTTCTTTATTTCTTCTAGGTCCTTGTTAAACATTTCTTTCATCTTCTCAATCCTTATCTCTAGTCTATTTATCTGTAACTCCATTTTGTTTTCAAGATTTTGGATCATCTTTACTATCATTATTCTGAATTCTTTTTCAGGTAGACTCCCTATCTCCCCCTCTTTGGTTTGGTTTTGTGGGTTTTTATCATGCTTCTTTGCCTGCTGAATATTTCTCTGCCTTTTCATTTTGTTTAGATTGCTGTGTTTGGGTTGCCCTTTCTGCAGCCTGGAAGTTCATGGTTCCTCTTAATTGTGGAGTCTGTTCCTTGTGGGTAGGAATGGACCAGTGGCTTGTCAAGGTTCTTTGGTTGGGGGAACTTGTGTTTATGCTCTGGTGGGTGGAGCTGGATCTTTTCTCTCTAGAGTGCAATGAAGTGTCCAGTAGTGAGTCTTGGGCTGTCTGCATGCTTGGCATGGCTTTGGGCTGCCCTTCTTTTAATTTTCAGGTTTTTGTTTATGTTTTGCTGGAGAATTAGTGTGGTGTGTCTTGTGCTGGAACTTGTTGGCTCTTCTGTAGAGCTTGGTTTCAGTGTAGGTATGGAGACTTTTGAGTGAGCTGTTGTCTATTAATGTTCCCGAGAATTAGAAATTCTCTATTGTTCTAAAGTTCTGGAGTTAAACCTCCTGCCTCTGGCTTTCGGTTCTTCTCTTACAGTAGCCTCAAGATTTCTCCATCCATACAGCACAGAAGATAAACCTCTAGGTTAATGGTGAAACAACTCTCCACAGCCAGGAACACCCGAAGAGATTCACAGAGTTATATAGAGAAGAGAAGAGGGAGGAGGGGGATAGAGGTGACCAGGAAGAGAAAAGGGAGCCTCAAAAGGGAAGAGAGCAATCAAACCAGTAATCAAATCCCTAAATGAAAATGGATATTGAAGACTAGATTCTTAAAGGTAAAAATTGATAACAAATAAGAAAAAGCAAAGATTAAAAACCTACAATAAAGGTGAGACTATCAAAAATACAGTATAAAACCTGCAAAACAAAATTAATCACCAAAATTTTAAAAGTGTATATGGAATTTGCTTTTTTATAAAATAGGGGGTTTTTTTGAAAGGTTGGCTGTAAAAGCTTGAAAAGTTGGCTATAAAAATGAAAGTTAAAGAACTATTTTTTTTTTAATTAAGAAATGATAGTAGTAAAAATATATCTAGAAGTTTCTCTGGAGCTGCTGTCAGTGATGTGGGGTCAGTTCAGTGTCAGATAGCCCCTTGTTCCTGCATCCACTTGTTCTCAAGGTCAATGGTTGCCCCTCAAATGCACGGTCTCAGCATTAACTGCAAGGTTTTAATGTGTTGCACCTGTCACTTTGAGGGCAGTTCCCTCTTCTTTCTTTATTTTGGCTTTCTCTGTTTGAAGTTCTCTTCAGTGTCTTAATTTCTACCCTGACACCAGGGGATTACAGTGGCCAATTATTTAGGCTCCCTTGTTCAGTTGTGCAGTGGAGAGGGAGGGACACTGAAAATCAGTACCTCTAGCACGTGTGGGGAGTGCTTGCAGCAGATGGACCACTGGGTTTGACACAGCCCAAGGCAGCATGTACTTCCCAGGTCTATACTGCTCAGGCTCCAGGGTGCTCTGCAAGACCCAGATGGGCTGTGCACTTTGTGCCCTTCCCAGGCACAAAACGTTCAGATGACTGGGTGCTTGACGAGTGCACTGTCCCAGGTAGACTGCGTATCTTATGTACCTCCCCGCTCCTGGCCGCTGGGTTTCCCAGGCGCACCACACAGGCACGGTCTCAGGTGTGCCATGTGTCTCCTCTGGGGAGCTGATCTCAGGCTGTGACACTCCTGGCAGATGTGAACTGCCCAGGATCCCAGGAAGATGTGTTTAGCAACTGCCAGCCCACTCAGAGTTTGCTGAAAGATGTGGTCTCTGGGGCTGAGATGGCAGCAGCTCCTTGCCTTCCAGCTCTGGCTGTAGCAAACCTGCCTTTCTGCCTCTAGGGAGGGAAGGCCCTAAATGGCAGCCAGCTTGAGCTCTGTTTTTTTTTGTTTTGTTTTGTTTTGGTGATCCTGTTGTTTGGGTTGCTATGTCACATTAGCTCCCTCAGATTTTCCTCAGGGCATTCAACCCAGTCCTTACCCTAAGGACCAACAATCTGATGATGCAGGCCATGACCCCCTGTCTAGCCCCTACTCACTGCTGGTGGACGCGAAGCATCTAGGCCACTTCTCTGCTGGCAGTTGTGGTTAGACACATAGTGGGTTTTTTTTTTTAATAATTTCCCTTTTATGTTGCCCTCTGAGATTCCAAAGCTCCCCATAGACAAGCCTGTGAGAGGGTTTTCTATTATATAGAAACTTCTTCTTCACAACTCCCTCCCCAAGATGGGTCTCCATCCTTCAATCTTTTGTCTCTGCTTTCATCTTTTTCATTTTACCCTACCTCCTTTTGAAGAGATTGGGCTGCCTTACTGGGTGCCTGGTGTCATCCACCAATGTTCAGCAGTTGTCTTGTGGAAGTTGCTAAATGATCTTTTGATTAATTTGTAGGGGAGAAAGTGGTCTCCCTGTCCTGTTCCTCTGCCATCTTGTGTACTGCCCGTCCACTTTGTAGATTTTAAATTTCTCTAAAAGGACTTTGAGTTTGCCCTTATTTATACAAATGAGGGAATTGAGTATCAAAGATTGCTAAGGTATGTGCTTTGGGACACACAGATCATAGGTTACCAATTCAGGGCTGAAACCCAAAAACTGCTGATCCAAAGATTGATCATTTTTCATAAATTGTTAACAGTGAGACTGCCCCAAGATTTTGCTTTAAAAACATTTGTCTGTATAGAGAGCAGCTTGGGAGGAAGTGCAAGGATCGGCTTGTAACAAAAGCAAAGCTTCAAATGTGGGGGTACATTGTCTTGTTTATCAATGACAGTGTTTCTCTGTCTGGTCTGCAGGCTTCTTAGACTGCTTTGTATTTTTCTCTTTGTTCTCTTTTGTAATAAACTGTTATTGTTAATGGTTACACTAACATGCGCTCCAGTAAGCTTGGCAGACCTTCTCTTGCACTTGCAGATCTGCCATAGTCTCATTTAAAGCTGGAACAGAATCCCCAGTCAGCACAGGGTGAGTGGGAAGAAAACTGCCCACAATGCATCTGTCTTTCCTCAAACATTTCCAGATCTAGCTCAACACGTCCCTTTCAAGGAAGAATTCAGATGAGAAGCCAGGAGCACATAAGTCCTTCTGAATAGAGAGTGGGTTTCTGTGCTGCTGAAGCTTCAGGCTTGTGGATAGATAAACCTCAGGCCTGCAAGGGCACTCATCAGCTGGCAGGGGACTTAAATGGCAGCCTTTTTGAAACCCCTGGGGGGAAAAGAAGAGCATTTAGGGTGACCTAAACCATTGCTCCTCTGAGACCGTGTGTGTGTTTGTGCACTGTGCTTAGTGGTGTCTGACTCTTTATAACCCCATGGACCATAGCCCACCAGGCTATTCTATCCAGGGAAGAATACTGGAGTAGGTAGCCATTCCCTCCTTCAGGGTATCCTCCCCACCCAAGAATTGAACCCAGGTCTCCTACCTAGGGCAAGCAAATTCTTTATCATCTGAGCCACCAGGGAGTTACTAGTAATTTTAAGACTGTGTCCAAGCTACACAGAAAGCTGCAGAAAGTACATCCCCATGTCCAGTTTTGGGAAACAGAACTTTAGATAAACACTTGCCAAAGTGTTCTTTTTTTTTTTTTTTTTTAATAGAAGACTATTCCATTCAGTAATACTGCCAATCAAAGTGATACACATGCATGAAACCACCTACTATCCTGGACTTAAATAGGCACAGACAAGGGAGCGGTTGGGAAAAACAAAAAACACATGGTGATGCTTCAGTCTTATTTGATGGTCAGCTCAGTGTTTTTGGTTATGACTGGGATACCTGTGCTGTTACCTCCTGGGTGCCCTGTTTCACACCTTATTACCTACCACCACATGTGCGTGCTCAGCCATGTCTGACTTTTTGCAACCCTGTGGACTATAGCCCCCTGGGCTCCTCTGTCCATGGCATTCTCCAGGCAAGAACTCTGGAGTGGGTTGCCATATCCTCTTCCAGAGGATCTTCCCAACCCAGGAATTGAACCAAAGTCTCTTGTGTTTCCTGCACTGGCAGGAAGGCTCTTTACCACTAGCGCCACCTGGGAAGCCCATTACCTACCATGAAGTGAAGTGATGTGAAAGTTGCTCAGTTGTGTCCAACTCTTTGCAACCCCATGGACAATAGCCTGCCAGGCTCCTCTTTCCATGGAGATTTTCCAGGCAAGAAGAGTGGGTTGCCATGCCTTCCTCCAGGGGATCTTCCCAACCCAGAGATCAAACCCAGGTCTCCCAGAATGCAAACAGATTCTTTAGCATCTGAACCACCAGGCAAGGACCATTACCTACCATACTTCTTATCTAAACCAGCCCAGAGGAAACCCTGATTCTGGACACTCTTTCTCTTCCTTATTATGGGTCGCCCTTCCTCTCAGTTTGCCCTAGCCTTACGAGTGGGGTCCAGATAATGGGAGGGTAGACCATTTTGAGGTCATGGGGATGCGTACTAGGATATGTAGGATAGGATGTGTACTACTGTGGGCAGGAATCCCTCAGAAGAAATGGAGTTGCCATCATGGTCAACAAAAGAGTCCAAAATGCAGTACTTGGATGCAATCTCAAAAATGACAGAATGATCTCTGTTCATTTCCAAGGCAAATCATTCAGTATCACAGTTATTCAAGTCTATGCCCCAATCAGTAACACTGAAGAAGCTGAAGTTGAATGGTTTTATGAAGACCTACAAGACCTTTTAGAACTAACACCCAAAAAAGATGTCCTTTTCATTATAGGGGACTGGAATGCAAAAGTAGGAAGTCAAGAAACACCTGGAGTCACAGGCAAATTTGGCCTTGGAATGCGGAATGAAGCAGGGCAAAGATTAATAGAGTTTTGCCAAGAAAATGCACTGGTCATAGCAAACAGCCTCTTCCAACAGCACAAGAGAAGATTCTACACATGAACATCACCAGACGGTCAACACCGAAATCAGATTGATTATATTCTATGCAGCCAAAGATGGAAAAGCTCTATACAGTCAACAAAAACAAGACCAGGAGCTGACTGTGGCTCAGATCATGAACTCCTTATTACTAAATTCAGACTCAAATTGAAGAATGTAGGGAAAACCGCTAGACCATTCAGGTATGACCTAAATCAAATCCTTTATGATTATACAGTGGAAGTGAGAAATAGGTTTAAGGGCCTAGATCTGATAGATAGAGTGCCTGATGAACTATGGAATGAGGTTCGTGACATTGTACAGGAGACAGGGATCAAGACCATCCCCATGGAAAAGAAATGCAAAAAAGCAAAATGGCTGTCTGGGGAGGCCTTACAAATAGCTGTGAAAAGAAGAGAGGCGAAAAGCAAAGGAGAAAAGGAAAGATATAAGCACCTGAATGCAGAGTTCCAAAGAATAGCAAGAAGAGATAAGAAAGCCTTCTTCAGTGGAGAAGGGGATGGCAGAGGATGAGATGGCTGGATGGTATCAGACTCAGTGGACGTGAGTCTGAGTGAACTCCGGGAGTTGGTGATGGACAGGGAGGTCTGGCATGCTGCGATTCATGGGGTCGCAAAGAGTCGGACACGACTGAGCAACTGAACTGAACTGAAGTGAACTAGGATATTGGTGATGGGCAATGAGAAGGCCACCAGTATGAAGCAAATTTTTAAATATTTAGACAGTGATTGCTGGTCAACCAAATGAGAGCAGCAGGAGGAAATGGGTGAATCAGAGGATTTCACTCGACTTCCCCACTTACCAGGAGAGCAGTTTACTGAGGCCTGGAGTTTGTCTAGCAGCTCTGTGAGGGTCAGTGATGACTTCAGATGTGGGTCGAGTTCATCTGGACATTGAATAGAATGGAGTGGAAATCAAGATATGAGAATCCCAAGTCTAAGGCAATAGTCCAAGTCCAGCAATCACTGAGCTTTTTAAGGGGAAACAAAGAAAAAAGAAAAGAAATAAAAATAACAACAAAGCAAATGATGAGGTGTTGAAGCTTGAGCAGCTCCAGAAAGGAGCCAGTGTAAGTTACAGAGCACAAGCATTTGAAAGAAGTAAGAAACAGTCCGATAAGTGCTTGAAACTTGCAGAGACAAGAAAAATTGCTCTTTGTGTGGCTTTAAATATGAAAAGAAAATAAAGCCAAATGAATCTTGTGCTGTTAAAAGAGCCTGCAACACCGGAAACTGAAGTGTCCCTTCTATTTATTTGTAACCAAAATGTCAGCTCGCTCATGAGATATATAATAGAAGTAAATCAGCTTCCTTCTGATTTCCTCTTTGCTCTCTTTAACAAACAGACTTAAAGGAGTTGTTCCTTGCAATTCATATCTTTATTTACAAAATAAATAAGAATAAATTATGTGTGTGTTTAAAGACACATGCATGTAACAGTAATATACTGTCATTTGTTGAGAGCCTACATGGTGTCAATACAGCGTTAATGGTTTTGTGCACATTATTTCACACTGTTATCACAATTATCTTTGGGGTGAGCATTATTAACCTGAGAGCAATGGGACAAGTTACTGGGTAACTCAGGTCATGGAGCTGCTAAATGCCAGAGGCTGGAGCTGATTCAGACATCTGACTTTAAAACCTCTGCTCTCAGACAGAAGATAAATTTTATGATATGAGTATAAGATTGTTGGTCTGAGTTGCCAGGCAATATAATGCTATATTAGTACAATAAAACAAAAAAACAAACATAATGCACAAGGAATTTTATTTCCTTTAGTTAGACCAAAAGTAAGAAAGTTCTCCAGGTTTTGTGAGTTGCATACATTTAGCTAATTGATGTTTAAAAAGTGATCTAAGGAATATCTGTCATGTTATTATCATGCAAAATTTCTAGAATGAATGGATGGATGCATACTGGATTTTAGCAGAAAACTGCCTTCATCTCATAAGCATAAATTTATAAGGCTATGATAATTGTTCCATCTATTCTTCATTGAATCAGAAGTGTAAGAATTTCATTTTCAGTAGAATGCCAACCTGTGTCTTAAGCTCTGCCAAATAGCCTGATGTTCGGACACCCTGGGGTCTAAAACCTACAGCACAAGGCCAAAAAAAGATTCCCATTTGTTTATCAGACAACATGAAGTGCGTCTTGTTAAGTCCTGGAAATCAGGGTTCACTTGTGCCATAAGCTTCCAGATTTAACAGAAGTAGTTACAAAGCTTTACTGCTTTGCCCTCTTGGGTCTGAATCCTTTCAAGTTAGGGCTTCAAACATGCTTGTGGAATATCTTCTTCCCCATTTAACCTGCCAGAGAAATGCCATTCCAATCAGTATCCTCCCCACATGAGAACTGTAGGGAAGTGAGCCACTGGGCACGCTTCAGCAAGTGGCAGAGAAATTAAGGTTTGTGAGAATGAACAAATGATTGCTGGAGTGAAATCTCAGAGAAAATGGCAAGAAAATAAGATATTAGCAATACTCTGAGAGCAGGATCATAAACGGCATTTACTGCATTTAGTAAATTAAGCTGAATATGTGCAAAATACTTAGCAGCCTTCCCACTGATACATTGCCTCAACAAAGGAATGGCTTCAGAAAGCCAAGGTTATAATTTCATTATTTTCAATACTTTGTTCAGAACGATGTCCATATGTCTATGTTTTTTTTGTTTGTTTTCCATCTGCAAATTTTTATTATGCCTCATATATATATACACACACATGTATATACACATATGCACTCATAAGTGTTAGTTGCTCAGTCGTGCCTGACTCTGCGACCCCATGGACGGCAGCCCACTAGGCTCCTCTGTCCATGAGATTTTCCAGGCAAGGATACTGGAGTGGGTTGCCATTTTGCACTCATAGACACACATATACAGGGCTTCTCAGGGGGCACTAGTGGTAAAGAACCTGCCTGCCAATGCAGGAGGTGTAAGAGATGTGAGTTCAGTCCCTGAGTTGGTAAGATGCCCTGGAGGAGGAAATGGCAACCCACTCCAGTATTTTTGAATCTCATGAACAGAAGAGCCTGGTGGGCTACAGTCCACAGTGTCACAGAGAAGACATGACTGAAGTGACCTAGCACACACACACACACACATATATACATATACACTCACACACACAGAAATACACACACTCATATACATATATACACAGATACATACATACATACATATATATATATATACACATATGTACTCACACACCACATATGTATACATATATACTAATACACACTATGAGGACTACTCCATTTCTTCTAAGGGATTCTTGTCCACAGTAGTGTATATAATGGTCATCTGAGTTAGATTTGCCCATTCCAGTCCATTTTAGTTCATTGATTCCTAAAATGTCGATGTTCACTCTTGCCACCTCCTCTTTGACCACTTCCAATTTACCTTGAGTCATGGACCTAACATTTCAGGTTCCTGTGCAGGAACCTGTTCTTAACAGCATTGTTCTTTACAGCATTGGACTTTACTCCCATCACCAATCACATCCACAACTGGGTGTTGTTTTTGCTTTGGCTCTACGTCTTCATTCTTTCTGGAGTTATTTCTCCACTCTTCTCCAGTAGCATATTGGGCACCTACCAACCTGGGGAGTTAATCTTTCACTGTCATATCTTTTTGCCTTTTCATACTGTTCATGGGGCTCTCAAGGCAAGAATACTGAAGTGGTTTGCCATTCCCTTCTCCAGTGGACCATATTTTGTTAGAACTCTCCACCTTGATCCATCTGTCTTGGGTGGCCCTACATGACATGGCTCATAGTTTCATTGAGTTAGACAAGGCTGTGATCCATGTGATTAGTTTGATTAGTTTTCTGTGATTGTAGTTTTCATTCTGTCTCCCCTCTGAGGGGAAGGATAAGAAGCTTATGGAAGCTTCCTGGGGGGAGAGACTGACTGTGGGGGAAACTGGGTCTTATTCCAAAATGCAGTTCTTGGGTGCAGTCTCAAAAAAGACAGAATGATCTCTGTTCATTTCCAGGGCAAACCATTCAATATCACAGTAATCTGAGCCCATGCCCAATCAGTAATGCTGAAGAAGCTGAAGTTGAACGGTTCTATGAAGACCTAAAAGACTTTCTAGAACTAACACCAAAAAAAGATGTTCTTTTCATTATAGGGGAATGGAATGCAAAATAGGAAGTCAAGAGATACCTGGAGTAACAGACAAATTTGGCCTTGGAGTACAAAATGAAGAAGAGCAAAAACTAACAGAGTTTTGCCAAGAGAATGCACTGGTCATAGCAAACACCCTCTTCCAACAACTCAAGAAATAACTTTACACATGGACATCACCAGAGGGTCAATACCAAAATCAGATTGATTATATTCTTTCCAGCCAAAGATAGAGAAGCTCTATACAGTTAGCAAAAATAAGAAATTGAGCCAACTGTGGCTCAGATCATGAACTCCTAATTGCAAAATTCAGACTTAAATTGAAGAAAGTAGGGAAAACCACTAGATCATTCAGGTTTGAACTTACAATTATACAGTGGAAGTGAGAAATAGATTCAAGGGATTAGATCTGATAGAGTGCCTGAAGAACTATGGATGGAGGTTCGAGACATTGTACAGGAGGCAGTGATCTAGACCATCCCCAAGGAAAAGAAATGCAAAAAGACAAAATGGTTGTCTGAAGAGGCCTTACAAAGAGCTGGGAAAAGGAGAGAAGCAAAAGGCAAAGGAAAAAAGGAAAGATATACCCACTTGACTGCAGAGTTCCAAAGAATAGTAAGGAGAGATAAGAAAGACTTCCTCAGCGATCAATGCAAATAAATAGAGGAAAACAACAGAATGGGAAGAACTAGAGATCTGTTCAAGAAAACTGAAGATATTTCTCCATCTATTAGTGTCCTCTTTGATTTCTTTCATCAGTGTTTTATAGTTTTCCATATATAGGTCTTTAGTTTCTTTAGGTAGATATATTCCTAAGTATTTTATTCTTTTCGTTGCAATGGTGAATGGAATTGTTTCCTTAATTTCTTTTTCTACTTTCTCATTATTAGTGTATAGGAATGCAAGGGATTTCTGTCTGTTGATTTTATATCCTGCAACTTTACTATATTCATTGATTAGCTCTAGTAATTTTCTGGTGGAGTCTTTAGGATTTTCTGTGTAGAGGATCATGTCATCTGCAAACAGTGAGAGTTTTACTTCTTCTTTTCCAATTTGAATTCCTTTTATTTCTTTTTCTGCCCTGATTGCTGTGGCCAAAACTTCCAGAACTATGTTGAATAGTAGCGGTGAAAGTGGGCACCCTTGTCTTGCTCCTGACTTTAGGGGAAATGCTTTCAGTTTTTCACCATTGAGGATAATGTTTGCTGTGGGTTTGTCAAATATAGCTTTTATTATGTTGAGGTATGTTCCTTGTATTCCTACTTTCTGGAGAGTTTGTATCATAAATGGATGTTGAATTTTGACAAAGGCCTTCTCTGCATATATTGAGATAATCATATGGCTTTTATTTTTCCGTTTGTTAATGTGGTGAATTACATTGATTGATTTGTGGATATTGAAGAATCCTTGCATCCCTGGGATAAAGCCCACTTGGTCATGGTGTATGATCTTTTTAATGTGTTGTTGGATTCTGATTGCTAGAATTTTGTTAAGGATTTTTGCATCTATGTTCATCAGTGGTATTGGCCTGTAGTTTTCTTTTTTGGTGACATCTTTGTCAGGTTTTGGTATTAGGGTGATGGTGGCCTCATAGAATGGGTTTGGAAGTTTACCTTCCTCTGAAATTTTCTGGAAGAGTCTCAGTAGGATAGGTGTTAGCTCTTCTCGAAATTGTTGGTAGAATTCAGCTGTGAAGCCGTCTGGACCTGGGCTTTTGTTTGCTGGAAGATTTCTGATTACAGTTTCAATTTCCGTGCTTTGATGGGTCTGTTAAGGTTTTCTATTTCTTCTTGGTTCAGTTTTGGAAAGTTGTACTTTTCTAAGAATTTGTCCATTTCTTCCACGTTGTCCATTTTATTGGCATATAATTGCTGATAGTAGTCTCTTATGATCCTTTGTATTTCTGAGTTGTCTGTTGTGATCTCTCCATTTTCATTTCTAATTTTATTGATTTGATTTTTCTCTCTTTGTTTCTTGATGAGTCTGGCTAATGGTTTGGCAATTTTATTTATCCTTTCAAAGAACCAGCTTTTTGCTTTCTTGATTTTTGCTATGGTCTCTTTCGTTTCTTTTGCATTTATTTCTGCCCTAATTTTTAAGATTTCTTTCCTTCTACGAACTCTGGGGTTCTCCATTTCTTCCTTTTCTAGTTGCTTTAGGTGTACAGTTAGGTTATTTATTTGACTTTTTTCTTGTTTCTTGAGGTATGCCTGTATTGATATGAACTTTCCTCTTCAGACTGCTTTGATAGTGTCCCACAGGTTTTGGGTTGTTGTGTTTTCATTTTCATTCGTTTCTATGCATATTTTGATTTCTTTTTTGATTTCTTCTGTGATTTATTGGTTATTCAGAAGCGTGTTGTTCAGCCTCCATATGTTGGAATTTTTAATAGTTTTTCTCTTGTAATTGAGATCTAATGTTAATGTATTATGGTCAGAAAAGATACTTGGAATGATTTCGATTTTTTTGAATTTATCAAGGTTAGATTTATGGCCCAGGATGTGATCTATCCTGGAGAAGCTTCCATGAGCACTTGAGAAAAAAGGTGAAATTCATTGTTTTGGGGTGAAATGTCCTATAGATATCAGTTAGGTCTAAGTGGTCTATTTATCATTTAAATTGTGTGTTTCCTTGTTAATTTTCTGTTTAGTTGATCTATTCATATGTGTGAGTGGGGTATTAAAGTCTCCCACTACTATTGTGTTATTGTTAATTTCCCCTTTCATACTTGTTAGCATTTGTCTTACATATTGTGCTCCTATGTTGGGTGCATATATATTTATAATTGTTATGTCTTCTTGGATTGATCTTTTGATCACTAGAGCACTTTCTAACACCATACACAAAAATAAACTCAAAATGGATTAAAGATCTAAACATAAGACCAGAAACTATAAAGGTCCTAGAGGAGAACATAGGCAAAACACTCTCTGACATAAATCACAGCAGGATCCTCTATGACCCATCCCCCAGCATATTGGAAATAAAAGCAAAAATAAACAAATGAGACCTAATTAAAATTAAAAGCTTCTGCACAACAACGGAAACTATAAGCAAGGTGAAAACACAGCCTTCAGAATGGGAGAAAATAATAGCAAATGAAGCAACTGACAAACAACTAATCTCAACAATATACAAGCAACTCCTGCAGCTCAATTCCAAAAAATAAATGACCCAAACAAAAAATGGGCCAAAGAACTAAACAGACATTTCTCCAAAGAAGACATACAGATGGCTAACAAACACATGAAAAAATGCTCAACATCACTCATTATGAGAAATACAAATCAAAACCACAATGAGGTACCATTTCACACCAGTCAGAATGGCTGCAGTCCAAAAGTCTACAAGCAATAAATGCTGGAAAGGGTGTGGAGAAAAGGGAACCCTCTTACACTGTTGGTGGGAATGCAAACTAGTACAGCCACTATGGAGAACAATGTGGAGATTCCTTAAAAAACTGGAAATAGAACTGCCTTATGACCCAGCAATCCCACTGAATGGCACTGAAACATGTATAATATCATATAAGAAACAAATTGCCAGTCCAGGTTTGATACAGGATGATTGGGGCTGGTGCACTGGGATGAAACAGAGGGATGGTATGGGGAGGAAGGTGGGAGGGGGGGTTCAGGATAGGGAACACGTGTACGCCCATGGCGGATTCATGTTGATGTGTGGCAGGACCAATACAATATTGTAAAGTAAAAAAATAAAAATAAAAAAATTTTAAAAATAACAATAATAATCTAAATAATCAAATGTGAAAAAAATGAAAACTAAAGATACCAAGGGAACATTTCACACAAAGATAGGCACAATAAAGGACAGAAATTGTGTGGACTTATATGCAGAGTACATCATGAGAAACGCTGGACTGGAAGAAACACAAGCTGGAATCAAGATTGCCGGGAGAAATATCAATCACCTCAGCTATGCAGATGACACCACCCTTATGCCAGAAAGTGAAGAGGAACTAAAAAGCCTGTTGATAAAAGTGAAAGAGGAGAGTGAAAAAGTTGGCCTAAAGCTCAACATTCAGAAAACGAAGATCATGGCATCCGGTCCCATCATTTCATGGGAAATAGATGGGGAAATAGTGGAAACAGTGTTTATTTTTCTGGGCTCCAAAATCACTGCAGATGGTGACTGCACCCATGAAATTAACAGACGCTTACTCCTTGGAAGAAAAGCTATGACCAACCTAGATAGTATATTCAAAAGCAGAGACATTACTTTGCTGACTAAGGTCTGTCTAGTCAAGGCTATGGTTTTTCCTGTGGTCATGTATGGATGTGAGAGTTGGACTGTGAAGAAGACTGAGCACTGAAGAATGGATGCTTTTGAACTGTGGTGTTGGAGGAGACTCTTGAGAGTCCCTTGGACTGCAAGGAGATCCAACCAGTCCAT
>SJYT01002297.1:99380-146445 GCA_006410635.1 Cephalophus harveyi | reverse complement strand
GGATGAGATGGCTGGATGGCATCACGGACTCGATGGACGTGAGTCTGAGTGAACTCTGGGAGATGGTGGTGGACAGGAAGACCTGGCATGCTGCGATTCATGGGGTCGCAAAGAGTCGGACACGACTGAGTGACTGAACTGAACTGAACTGAAGAGAAGCAGAAAATATTAAGAAGAAGTGGCAGGAATACGCAGAACTATACAAAAAAGATCTTCACGACCCAGATAATCATGGTGGTGTAATCACTCACCTAGAGCCAGACATCCTGGAATGTGAAGTCAAGTGGGCCTTGTCGCTACAAACAAAGCTAGTGGAGGTGATGGAATTCCAGTTGAGTTAGCTCAAATCCTAAAAGATGATGCTGTGAAAGTGCTGCACTCAATATGCAAGCAAATTTAAAACACTCACCATTCTAATCCTAAAGAAAAGCAATGCCAAAGAATGTTCAAACTACCACTTATCTCACACACTAGCAAAGTAATGCACAAAATTCTCCAAGCCAGACTTCTACAGTACATGAACTGTAAACTTCAGGATGTTCAAGCTGGATTTAGAAAAGGCAGAGAAACCAGAGATCAAATTGGCAACATCCATTGGATCATAGAAAAAGCAAGAGTTCCAGAAAAACACCTACTTCTGCTTTATTTGATTATGCTAAATCCTTTGACTGTGTGGATCACAACAAACTGTGGAAGATTCTTCAAGAGATGGGAATACCAGACCATGTGACCTGCCTCCTGAGAAATCTGTATGCAGGTCAAGAAGCAACACTTAGTACTGGACATGGAGCAATAGACCGGTTCCAAATCAGGAAAGGAGTATGACAAATCTATATATTGTCACCCTGCTCATTTAACTTATATGCAGAGTACATCATGCAAAATACCATGCTGGATGAAGCACAAGCTGGAATCAAGATTTCTGGGAGGAATATCAATAACCTCAGATATACAGATGACACCACCCTTATGGCAGAAGTGTAGAGAAACTAAAGAGTCTCTTGATGAAAGTGAAAGAGGAGAGTGAAAAAGTTGGTTTAAAATTCAACATTAAGAAAACTAAGATCATGGCATCTGGTCCCATCATTTCATGGCAAATAGATGGGGATTCAATGGAAACAGTGACAGACTTTATTTTGGGGGGCTCCAAAATCACTGCAGATGGTGACTGCAGCCACGCAATTAAAAGACGCTTGCTCCTTGGAAGAAAACCTACGATCAACCTAGACAGCATATTAAAAAGCAGAGTCATTACTTTGCCAACAAAGGTCCTTCTAGCCAAAGGCATGGTTTTTCCAGTAGTCCTGTATGGTTGTGAGAGTTGGACTATAAAGAAAGCTGAGCACCAAAGAATTGATATTTTTGAACTGTGGTGTTGGAGAAGACTCTTGAGAGTCCCTTGGACTGCAAGGAGATCCAACCAGTCCATCCTAAAGGAGATCAGTCCTGAATATTCATTGGGAGTACTGATGCTGAAGCTGAGACTCCAATACTTTGGCCATCTGATGTAAAGAACTGAATCATTGGAAATGATCCTGATGCTATGAAATATTGAAGGCAGGAGAAGGAGACGAAAGGGAATGAAATGGTTGGATGGCATCACTGACTCAATGGACATAGGTTTGAACAAGCTCTGGGAATTAGTGATGGACAGAGAAACCTGGGGTGCTGCGTTCCATAGGATCGCAAAGAGTTGGACACGACTGAGCGACTGAACTGAACTGAATTCATACACACACACACACACACACATATGTACATATACCCTCATGCACATATATACATATATACTCACATATATGTATATATATATATACACTCACACACATATGTACATATACACTCATACACATATATATATATTTCAGATTGTTGAAATAGCTGATCATAAATTTAAGCATAAGAGAAACTTTAGAGTTTTAATTTTTCTAGAACTTTGATTCTTATCAGCACTACATTTTCTTTAACTCTTCTGATAGCTCCCTATTGCATTTACTGAAGATTTTGATAAATAAAAAAAGAACAAAGACAGCAACCAAAAAACTCAGACTTAGCCGCAGGTAACCTGGGTGCCTATAGAGCAAAAGGAGATCTTACTTGGGAATCAGATCTGTTCTCCAGCCCCAAGTTTTAAACAAAGTCACTGTGCTAATCCAGGTGAATAATTCTATCTTTCTGACCCTCTTCCTTACCTGTAAAATTTTATGTTTATATACACTTTTGCAACCAGTCCTTCCTGTTTTATCTTACTAGGTGTGTATTCTCATTGGAAGCTATGTGGGAAATATTTTAAATTATATAAATTTAAAATCCATGATGCTTCAAAACCCATAACATCTTTGATGTTGATTGAATAAGAGAAGATCCTTAAATTAGTGCTTGCAAAGATTTCCTTTGATAAGTGCTCCTGAGTTGTATGTGTATTTGGGGGGATTCCTGTCTTATCACCTTCCATTACTATGGATTCCGTGTGCTCACTCACTCAGTTGTGTTTGACTCTTTAGACCCATTAAATGTAGCCTACCAGGCTCCTCTGTCCATGTGATTCTCCAGGTAAGACTGCTGGAGTGGGTTGCCGTTTCCTCCTCCATGGGATCTTCCCAACCAAGGGATCAAACCCACATCTCTTGCTTCTCTTGCATTGGCAGGCAGATTCTTTATCACTAGCAATACCTGGGAAAACCCTGGGTTCCTTACTGTAACTTATTTAACTTCAGAGTTGTTTCTGTTTGTTTCATCTCACGGTAAATAAGTCTGGGTCAGAGCTAGTAAATTTAAGAAGGAAGTGCTTATAATAACTTCTCTGTTCATCTTACTAGTTGTTAAAAATTCCTTCTTCTTTGGTACCACTTTCTTGCCCAACCTTTGAGGCAAGGGTGGTGGGAGGGGAGTTCAGAATGGGGGGCACACATGTACACCTGTGGTTGATACATGTTGATGTATAGAAAAAATCATCACAATATTGTGAAGTAGTTATCCTCCAATTGAAATAAATTAACTAATTTTTTAAAACTGTCTTGAGTGTCCATCCCCGTAGGACTGAGCCTTCTGTTCTGAGTATCTCCCTTAATTCCTTAGTTCTGCAGCCCCTGTTTTTTGACTGATAGTTGATAAATTCATATATTTTATAACTATGGATGCATTGATGCTCTTAGCTAAGGTAATATTTGTCTTTAAACAAAATTTCCTGTGCTTTAAGGAAAATGAATCTTTGGCGAGTGGGGTGAGGGGACTTAAGCTGTGGCAGGTTAAGACCTGAGGTGAGCTATTCCTAACTCTGATTCCAATGAACTCTCAAACCCAAAGAATCAGTATGGTGATAAATTTGTGATGGTAAAGATATTAATTGATGCTCTCTTTCCCATATTAAATGAAATATATCACATTGCACTGTTCTCTTCACCATGATCGTCTGAAATGTCCATGTGATGAAGCTGAGAACCATCAGACATACCTTCTGGATAATAAATTTTAAAGACACTGTATTTGACCCATTTTTCATTGTCTCTCATTAACTCTTAAGACCCATACAACTTTGTAAATGTGCCTGTTTATGCCACACATGAGAAATGCTAATATTTAACAGTATTTATATACATTTAAGATGAGACACAGAAAAAGAAAAGAAGAAAATTTCATCACATTTTGTGAGAATAACCCTGAACTTGTCATGTTTTGGTTTTTTTTTTTTTTCTTTTTTTCTTTTTTCTCTCCAGCTGTGTCCTGTGGAATCCCAGAGTCCCCAGGAAATGGTTCATTTATGGGGAATGAGTTCACACTGGACAGTAAAGTGACCTATGATTGTAATGAGGGCTTCAAGCTGGATGCTAGTCAGCAAGCTACAGCCGTGTGTCAGGAGGACGGACTGTGGAGCAACAGGGGGAAGCCCCCCACATGCAAACGTAAGTGTCCGATGCTCTGCCTGGCTTCACAGATTTAAGGAGGAACAGATACATGGGTGAGAACTCTGGCCTCCACAGTGCAAGATCCTTTTCCTCAGCGTATGAGCGTTTGTCTCTGGCTTGTGGTCCTGTTACATCAGTCTCTTCCATATCAGCCACTCTAACCATCAACATAAGCTCTGCAGTCGAGAAGGTGAGTCATGTGATATCACGTTGGGCCCATCAGCACCTAAACCATGAAATGTACACAGAGGATCCTGGCCACGCTGCTGTGTTCAGTTTGGAGAGATTCATTCAGGAGATTATTGAGGCCTCAAGCACTCTACACAAAATATTAAAACATAATGCAACACAAGTTTGCTCTGCATCTCCCATCTCACTGAGTTCCCCGAGGGTCAAGGTGGTGTCTGGGTCTATTTGTACATCACCTGCTCTGTGTAACACACTGATACTCAACAAATGCATCACTGATTTGTGAAATAGGGTGAGTTTTCTGGAAAGCTAGGAGTATATGATGATATTCTTAAGAGAATCAAAACTTTGCATTCATTCTTAAACTGTAGTCTTAAAAAACAATAATCAACTCCATAACACAAAGCCAAAGAGAACAAAAGTTCACACACACACACTTGTACATGCCCACACACACAGTGTACACCAAGTTTTTCATTGCAGCTATGTTAAACTAGCTTCAAATTGGGAATAATATAACTACCTAGTTTCTAAAAATGAAAACCACATAGTATTTCTACTAATACAGTATTTTTGCTCTTAAGATATTATATCAAAGTCTTCAATTATAAAATTAATTTATTGACTTTTTTATGTATAGTATTTTGATCATGTTAAAATTATTTGAACTTTCTAGGTGTGGACATATAAATGTTTACAAAAATAATCAACTTCCCTCCACAGGTTTTATTTTCCTTGCTGTCATTTTAACCTATGTTTTTCTTTTTTGCAAATAATCATTGCATTTTCAGAGAGTTAGGAAGGCACCACTAAGATAATCCTCATCCCTCAATGCCTGGCCACCACTGACCTTTTTACTACCTCTATAGTCTTGCCATTTCCAGAATATCATAGAGTTTGGAATCACTCAGTAGCCTTTGCAGACTGGCTTCTTTCACTCAGTAATATGCCTTTAAGATTCCTCCATGTCTTTTCTTGACTCAATGGCTCATTTCTTTTTAGTGAAATAAAAGTCCACTGTCTGGAAGGACCACAGTGTATTTATCCATTCAACTACCGAAGGGTATCTTGGTTGCTTACAAGTGTTGGCAATTATGAAAACAGCTGCTATATACATCTGTGTGCCAGGCTTTGTGTGGACATAAATTTTCAACTCCTTTGAATAAATGTAAGGGAGCATGATTGCTGGATCATATGATAAGAGTATGTTCAGTTTTGTAAGAAACCACCAAATGTCCTCCAAGGTGACTATACCGTTTTGCATTGCCACTGGCAATGAATGAGACTTCCTGGTGCTCCACACCCTCACCAGCATCTGATGCTGTCAGTGCTCTGGGTTTTGATAGTTCCAGTATGTGTGTGCTGGTACCTCCTTGTTCTCATTTGCATCTCCCTGGACATGTGATGTGGAGCATCTTTTTACAGATTTATTTGCCACCTGTCTGCCACCTTTGGTGAAGTTTCAAATTAGGTCTTTTGCACATTTTTATCAGAACATTTGTTTTGTTGTTGTTGTTGTTGTTGAGTTTTAAGAGGTCTTTGTACATTTTGGATAAGCGTCTTTTATCAGTTGTGTCTTCTGCAAATTTTTTCTCCTGGTCTATGACCGGTCTTCTCATTCTCTTGACAGTGTCTTTTGCAGAGTTTTTAATTTTAATCAAGTTTAGCTGATCTGTTCTTTCTTTCATGGAGCATGCCTTTTATCTTGTGCCTGAAAAAATTGTCCTCCAAATCAAGGTCACATAGATTTTCTCCTGTGTTATCTTCTAGGAGTTGTGTGCTTTACATTTGGGTGTTTGATCCATTTAAAATGAGTTTTTCTAGAGGGTGCAAGCATTTATTTTTGCATGTAGATCTCCAGGTGTTCCAGCACCATTGGTTGAAAAACTATCTTTTTTCCATTTGTATTGGCTTTTGATCAATTGTCAAAAATCAGCTCTGTGTATGTGAGGGTCTCAGGCTTTCTCTTCTGTTATGTTGATCTCTGTGTCTATGTCATGCTATCTCCCCATTTTTGTTTTTACTAGGAAACTGACTTAATAGAAAAAAATTCAGTTTCCTACAAAATCCATCCTGTTTGGATTGTAAATATCTCTAGGTACATATTTGATTTTAGTGAAAATGTCCAGGTAGA
Source organism: Cephalophus harveyi (assembly GCA_006410635.1). Lineage (NCBI taxonomy): Eukaryota > Metazoa > Chordata > Mammalia > Artiodactyla > Bovidae > Cephalophus > Cephalophus harveyi. Next base: position 140,217 of record SJYT01002297.1, on the reverse strand, counting down.
CGTGGATACCTCTGTTCTCTTTAAAGCTATAGGGAAATCATTTTGCTTGTAGATAATGCAGCTCATTGGGGGTCACAGACACACAGTCTCTGTGGTATTTATTTTAACCATGGAAGCTTTATCCTTAGCTTCACTGAAAGGTGTCTCTCATGGGTGCCTGTTCTTTCTCAGGATAGAGAAGTGAAGATGCACAGTCAGTCTGTCACTATAATGCCAGTTTGGTTCTTTTGAATATATGTAGGCCAGAATGCCTTTCAGTATAAACACAGATTTTTTCTTTTTTTTTAATATCTGTATGAGTCATGTTTATGTTAAGGCAACTCTTCATTGGGTAAAACAATGCACAACTACACCTTCATCTCAAGAATTCTAATGTAAGTGGTTTATTGTTGTTTATAGTCACAGAGTTGTGTCCGACTCTTTGCAACCCAATGGGCTGCAACATATGAGGCTTCCCTGTCCTTCACCATCTCCCAGCATTTGCTCAAACTCAGGTCCATCTAGTCAGTGATGCCATCCAACCATCTCATTCCTCTGTCGTCCCCTTCTCCTGCCTTCAATCTTTCCCAGCATAAGGGTCTTTTCCAGTGCGTCAGTTCTTAGCCTCAGGTGGCCAAAGTATTGGAGTTTAACCTTCAGCATTAATCCTTCCAGTGAATATTCAGAACTGATTTCCTTTAGGATTGACTAGTTTGATCTTTCTGCAGTCCAGAGGACTCTCAAGAGTCTTCTCCAGCACCACAGTTCAAAAGCATCATTTCTTTGGTGCTCAGCCTCCTTTATTGTTCAGCCCTCACATCTGTACATGACTACTGGAAAAACCATTGCCATATATGGACCTTTGTCAGCAAAGTGATGTCTCTAGTTTTTAATACACTATCTAGGTTTGTCAAAGTTTTTCTTCCAAGGAGCAAGCATCTTTTAATTTCATGGCTGCAGTCACCATCCGCAGTGGTTTTGGAGCCCAAGAAAATAAAGTCTGTCACTGTTTTCATTTTTTCACCATCTATTTGACATGAAGTGATGGGACTGGATACTATGATCTTTGTTTTCTGAATGTTGAGATTTTAGCCATCTTTTTCACTCTCCTCTTCCTGCCAATAAATAGATTAGCATCTAGATATTCAACATGAGTGTTAACTATGTGAGAATTATGAGAAAAAGAAGCACAACATAGCTTTTTGAGTCTTGGGTTGAGGATGGAGAAAGACAGAAGAGGCTCAAAGAGAGGGAAGCAGACAGCATTTCTTGAATTCAACTGGGAAAGTGGGTGAGGTCTCCCTCTTGACATGGGGAGTCTGAGAGTTACTCTTAACAGGAGACCTGAAGGTGCCCTAGCTCACCTCTGCTCTGCCAGGACCTCAGCCTGTCTCCCTGCATGGGGTTTTGGACAGAAAGAATGATGTAAGCTCTATGGCAGAGATGATAGACAGACAGACATAGAGGAGGTAACGTGAGTGCCTGGTCAGTCTTTATGGAGGAGACAGTGCTCCCGTGGGGACTGAGCTAGGTCTGCTGAGATGACAGGGATGATCTACACCCGTGTTTTGAGTGGTAACTCTAAATATTTGTCTATGTTGCATCATATAGTGATACTAACAGTCCTCTGGAAAAGAGTGTTTTCTCCTCTTCTAAATTCATACAAATTAAATAACTGAAATATCCAAAGTTCACAATTTGCAGCCACATACATTTGATAGGTCTCATCATGAAAACGTCTGGGGAAGCATTTTGTTGTGGTCACAGTGTCCTGATGGAGGTCCCCTGCTGCCACTGGTAAAGCCGTGTGGTGACTGTTTGGTTTGGCACCAAAATTCTTGGTTTGGCATTCCGGAAGCACAGGGGTCGTGACCTCCCCTGGGGACCCAGTGCATTGTGCTGTGGCCTGAGCACAGGCCCTTCATCTCATGAACCCGTAAAAAGACAGTTTAAATATCAATTAGATCTCATGATAAGCGGGGGTGAGTGCAAGGAGAGGAGATATGAGAGTTCCCACAGTTGTGAAATATGCCCAGAGATCAGACGTCCTAGGATGTTCCTGGCTACCCACAGCCAAGAAGAGAGCTCAGAACCACAGTCTGGACCCCCAGTTCACTCCTCCGAGCCATCCTCCCCCTGCCCCACATTTGCTGCATCATGTCCTGTTACCTCCTCCCACTCCACCCAATACACTCGTCTGCCCGCTCAGGCCCCTCGTACACCAAGTCACCAGCGACAGTCTCCTTCCACACAGCCACCGGCTCCTCATTTAAGCAGATACAAATCACAATATGACACTTCACTGCTTAAATCCTCCCAGGAGTTCTCCTGGCAATTAGGATGAAATTCATTAACTTGATTATTTTGCACTCACTTCTGCAAAAGGCAAATACTATGGAAAGACTACCTAGGAACCTGAACAAGCTTGACCAAGTGGAGACATAGGTTCGATCCCTGGGTCAGGAAGACCCCCTAGAGAAGGAAATGGCAACCCACTCCAGTATTCTTGCCTGGAGAATCCCATGGACAGAGGAGCCTGGTGGGCTACAGGCCATGGGTCATAAAGAGCTGGAATGACTTAGTGAGTAAACCATCACCACCACCTGGGAACCTGCCCCAGCTCATGTTTGAGACCAATGCCTATTTAGGCATTGAGGGGCACACTATATGGATGATAGCTCATGTAAGACTAGTCTTAGATTCCAATATCGCATCAAGGCTAGATGCCCAAAGCTTTACACAAATTGACCCTTTTAATTCTGCTGAGGAAGGCAGTTTTGTTATCCCATCATCTAGATATGAACCAGGAAGAAGTGGTTACGTTGACCAAACCCATAGACAAAGTAGCCAAGTCGTGGTTCGGTTCCAGGAGACCCTATTCCTAAACTCCGTGTGGTTCTGCCTCTTGGAATTGATTTATTTCATGATTTTTAAGTCTCATAAGTTATAAAAACCAAGAGCATAAACAGAAGGAAAAGGTGCTACTTTAACATATAATTCATTCTAAAAAGTATTAAATAGCTGATGGTAAGGAGGGAGTAAAGTTATGTTTGAGAATTGTAGCGTAACCAAGTGATTTCAAAGACATTGTATATTTATGCCTAAAATTTTCTGTGAAAATCAGGAATGAGAGGTCTTTGGCAGTTCAAAGGCACATGTTACATCAGTTAAGAGAGCTGCTTTGTGCTCACATAGAGCATTATGTTACGGCACACAGAGTGGTTTCATTTACGAATATATTTGATTTTTCTGTTTTAAATGCGCATCTAGATGTGCAACCGCTTTAAAGTTGTAACGAAAAAATTAAATAACAAAACGGTTTCTTACATACACATGAGGTTCCCAGCCTAAGAAAGTTATTTGTTCAGTTAAATGATTGTTAAACGAGAAAAAGCTAATTTGCATTTTAAAGACTTTTTTGACACTGACTGGTACTTGTTCAGTAGGACAGAAAGATAAATATAATATTTATAGTTAAATGGGAAATCAGCCTTAAATTTTCTAAGTACAGTCTCAAACTTTCAAGTATTTTTCCCTTTGTTTGTTAGACTTCGTTAAAATTCCTTGGCATTCAAAGGCTGGAAAATCCATTTAATTTTTTGAGGGGAAGGTTTATTTTTTTCCATATTTTTTAAATTGAAGAAACTGAGCAGAGTAAGCATAAAACTTTTCCTCTTAGTCAGAAAGTTTGGTTACTATTAAATTCTGAGATGTGTATTTCCCCAAGGCCAGTTCCTATGTTGGCATGACACAGTTTGTATAAGTTTCTTTAGCATCTGAATAATATGTAGATCAGTACTGGAACCTCAAGAGATAAGAAACACTTCAGCTTTGATAAGTACTAACTGTAAATGGTAAATAAACTGAGTTCATGTTGCCCTTGGGTTTACTAGAATGAAGATTATAATAAATAACTGCATTTCAGTTTGCATGCTTCCCCCAGCTGTACAAATCTCAGGGCAGACGTGTGAGATTCATTCTTTCCATTTTAATTATTTACTGAAGCTGGATTTGGACCATTGACGACAGAAATGATGCTCATGCCGCTATGAACTAGGGAGAGCGGCTGGGATAAGTGTCCCAGGTCTGCTGGTCTGACAGTGCTGAGCAAATGTGCTCCTCGCCCTCTGCTTTCAGGAGAAAAACAAAACCACTAAAATTACCTGCCAACATCAAACAAAATCCCAATGTGTGGAGGACATTTTCCTCTTTCAATTAAAGTTATCAGAGAAACACGTTTGTCATTAATAGTTTATTAAGGACCTGCCCCACCCTGGGCACCATGAGGACCTGAAGTGATTAAATCCAAGGTATATACATTTAAGGAAAGAAGGAGTAAATTAAAGCTACATGAAGCAGCTTTATATCATCTGTAAATAGCCCAGTCGAGGAACAAAGATTCCCCATAAATTATCTATTTGTACATATGTATGTCTGCACTCACTTATCTGTAAAGGATTTATACATATAGTCATATATAACACACATCTATGTGCGCATGTGGCGCTGTGCTATCATGTCTGACTTTGTGAGCCCGTGGATTGTTCCAGGCTCCTCTGTTTATGGGGATTCTCTAGGCAAGAATACTGAAGTGGATTGCCATTCCCTTCTTGAGGGGATCTTCCCGACCCAGGGATCGAACATGGGTCTCCTGCGTTGCAGGCAGATTCTTTACTGTCTGAGCCAATGTTGAGGGTATATATTTATCCCTTTAGCCCCTCAAAACATGGCCTTATCATACTTGTGTTTCTTTACTAGTTATTTCTGTTTTCATGTAGAGTTCCAGTTATTATCATCATTTAACAACTGGATGAGCGTCATTTAATTGTGGATCGTATTGCTAAACTGCAGTGTCAGGAGACCAGCCTTTCACCTGCATTGTGGACTTTCTCTCTGTGCTGAGCACTTGCTGAGCACTCACCCGCATTCCATCTTCAAGTCCCTGTAACAAACTCAAGTCACCATTGTTATTGCTGTCCTCAGGCGGCATGTGAGTGCCTACCCAGGGCTGCAGGGAACCCCAGCCAGAGTCAGGCCTGAGGCTTGGCCCTTGGCTGCCAGCCCCGTGGTGCTGGACCTCTGCGTCCTGTGTGTGCAGTGGCTGTCCAGGGTCCTTCTTGCCTGCACTGGGCCTTGACAAGGGATATCAGTTAAAATGTTAGCAAAGCTGTGGGAGGAAGGCCAGGCCACCCCTGATCTGAATGCAAATTCATCATGCAAGCTACAAATGCATTTCTAAAATTATGTATTAAAGCTCTGTGGGGAGGAGTGGTGAAACCTCCATGTGCAAGCTGTGAGCCCTTAGCTCTGTCTCCCAAGAAAGCGGTCAGCTGTGAAATGACAGCCCAGATCAAAGGGCCATTTTTTTTTTTTTTTAATTGAAGGACAGTTGCTTTGCAGTGGTGTGTTGCTCTCTGCCAAACACCAAGACCATTCAGTCATAATTATACTTCAACCCCCTCTCTCACCGCATCCCACGCCTCTAGGCCGTCACAGAGCACCGAGCTGGTCTCCCTGTGCTCCACGGCAGCCTCCCGCCAGCGATCTACTTCACGCACAGTGGTGTCCACGTGTCAGCGCTGCCCTCTCAATTCGTCCCTCCCTCTCCTTCCCCAGCTAGCTGGGTCCACCAGTCCATTCTCTGTGCTGCAGCAGGCAAGGTGGGCGGGTGTCCCAGGAGCAAGTGCCCCTTCCCAAGGCCCAGCCTCATCCTCAGGGCTCTAAGACCTGTCCATGCACCTGGTGTGGGCTCAGAAAACGGAGGGCAAAGCGGGGAGGGGGACGCCCACTCACTCCTGGACAAGGTGTTGGTGCATCACAAGTACCTCATTAGCCCCCACGAAGTGGTGAGCGGCTCACTGACTGCAGGGCCGGGTCCAGCCGCTCACCCTCTGGAGGCAGCACTCTCTGGGGCGGGCATAGGCTCTTCCGTGCAGGGCAGGACTCTGCCAGTCTGCGGAAGCTGCTTTCTGGGAACCACCAGTGGGTGACAAACCTCTCTGCTGCACGTTGTGGGGAAAGACTGTCTTCAGGCTGCATCTCACTGTGCTGCAAACTTTTCACGGTCTTTTCGGATTGTGATGCTTTGGGGGAAGTAAGCTGTTTAAAGGACTCAGATTCTGTCATTTCAGTTGTGTTTTCAGTCCTTTATTTTCAGGGCCATTTATATTCTACTTTGTATAATGTTTCCATCTCTTTTATTTCATTTCCAAACATTGAATATGGGTTCCTCCAGCTTTTTGCATTTTAGTTAGAATTGTGAACTGTGAACAGCTCCCCGTGGCTCCCTGATAAATATGAGAAAGTGAGGTTTGCACAGAGGTTGAAGAATGGGAAATACAGGGTTTGTGGTACCCAGGTCCTTTATGGCCCCTGAGCGCCGGCTGTGTTTGTTATTCCTCTCCACATTAACACTGCTCAAGGGCAGGTGTAGCTTTGGTTCACGTCTGTAACTTTATAAATATTTCTAAAATGAATGAATGAATGGACCGTCTGCAGTGTGGTCTGATGCCACTTAATTTGCTTGCTCTCTTTCCCTCATTTGTTGTTCTTGTCAAACACCTGACTACTGCTCAGTCCAGGACAGTGGTCTCCTCTCAGACAGGAGCTGCATGGGGCCCCCTCTTTCAGACCCCTCTGAAGACCATATATCATCAGTTCCAATGAAGACTCAATGACCTGAAGTGACTTCCAGTGAATTTAGTTTAGGAAACACCCCTAAGTCAGAAAGGCTGGGCCACTGTGGAACCCCTCTTACATGTTCTTTTACAGACATACAGACACTTGGATTAGAGGTACTACTTTCAGGGACTTCCCTGGCTGTCCAGTATTTTAGACTCAGTGCTCTCACTGCTGGGGCCCCAGGTTTGACCTTCGTCCAGGAGCTAATCTCCCGCAGGCTGTATGTACATCACAGCCAAAAAAAAAAAGAGAGAGAGAGAGAGAGGTGGAAAAAAGAAAAGCATTCAATTTTCATCCTTTCCAAGGGTTGCTTTAAACTCATTTCATGCAATTATAAAATTAGCTATGATATGTAATTTTTTAAATGGATTTTTTTTTTAATAGAACCTGGATTACAGAATTGAAAAAAAAAATCTAAACATTTGTCACTTAGGGGCACTAAGTGGAAGAGATCACTTCAATATTTTCTTGTTGAAATCAGATTTCACGGGTGGCATTTAGGCTGCAGAATATTGGTTATTGAACACAGTTCTAGTTAGTGATGTAAATGTTCTGCTAACATATATATATATATATATTTTTAGTTAAGTCTGACCACAGTAACAAAATGACAGAAAGCCCAGGGCAGGAAAAAAATGTGTGATCTCATGAGGGTTTTGGAAACTCTGTAAGAATGGGCAGAAATCTGGCAATCCCAGGTCACTGAGAACTTGAGAATCCTGAGTCCAGACTCAGGCAGCAACCTCGGAGGAGAGGGGCTGGCTCGTCTGTGGTCTGTGCCTCTCAAGAGCCAGTAACTCAGGTGAACTTGTGAGCAACGCCTGAGAAGCCCACTTCAAAACTCTATCTATCCACCTGCTCTTATTCTAAATAACTCATAGCTAATCACTCAGTCATCTGAGTAAGCTCTGAGGTTAAAGCACTCATTTAAAAAGAATGATCGCCCTTAGGAATTCCAGGCTCTCAACCCAGCCTTTCTGGAAGGGCTTGCTCACAGGGCCATGTTGAAGTCAGATGGCATGAAATGCAGTCAAGTCAGAGTGGTACCCTGGGCATCCCCACTTCGTGTCCCTGACTTACCAAAGCCAAAGCAGCGTGCTTCTCCGCTTCCAAGTCAAAAGAACCAAGTCTAGCTCGGCCTGTCCCCAGCCAGCAAGTACAGACTGTGTGTGGCGCCTTGAAAGCTCTGCTGGGTTGTGAACACAAGTAGGTATGTTGTTGTTGTTTAGTTGCTTAGTCGTGTCTGACTCTTTGAGACCCCATGGACTGTAGCCTGCCGGGCTCCTCTGTCCATGGAATTCCCCAGGCAAGAATACTGGAGCGGGTTGCCATTTCCTCCAGGGATCTTCCCGACCCAGGGATCAAACCTACAACTCCTGCTTGGCAGGTGGATTCTTTACCGCTGACCCACCGCAGGAAGTCCCCACAAGTAGTTATGAGTCTGGTTAAATCATTTTACTCCAGTGGCATCAGATCATAATTTTATAAATCTAATTAAATGTTCTTGAACTGAACTTGGTAGCAGAAAGCACTTGGGCACATTGACTGTGACGGGAGAAGTCTGTTACAGAGAGAAGATGCCTGCACCCCTGCATCTCGATTAGAATTTCGCAGAAGATATATGAGCAGGACCTGTAATTCATGAGAGGGGAGGCCGGAGGGCTTTATTCATGGTGGCACCGCTGCCACTGTCTGAATATCTGAAACAAAACAACTGTCAGCCTGCCTGGTTCGCCACTGGTGGGACGACTCGGTCATAAATCAGAACCGCTCATGGTAAAATGAAAAGTCAATCTCTCTCGAGCAAAATGGGAAATGTTTGGTGTTGTCTCTGCAACATTCGCAAGATGGAAAAACTGCATCCTTTCTGTGCAGAAACTTTATTGTCTGTGCCTTCAGTGGGTATGATTTGAGGAGAGTACTTCTAAATAGTAATTTAGGCGTTTTTATACAAAACTGCCGGAGAAGGCAATGGCATCCCTCTCCAGTACTCTTGCCTGGAAACTTCCATGGACAGAGGAGCCTGGTAGGCTGTAGTCCATGGGGTCGCTGAGTCAGACACGACTGAGCCACTTCACTTTCACTTTTCACTTTCATACATTGGAGAAGGAAATGGCAACCCACTCCAGTGTTCTTGCCTGGAGAATCCCAGGGATGGCGGAGCCCAGTGGGCTGCCATCTGTGGGGTCGCACAGAGTCAGACACGACTGAAGCGACTTAGCAGCAGCAGCAGCATACAAAACTGCATCAACCATGTCAACCCTTAATACAAATGACCATGTGACTTGAGAGTGGCTATCTATACATCTGCTCTTGAATTTTTTTGAAATAGAAGAAAATTATTCCATAAGAGTTGTGTGCTTTTTTTTTTTTTTAAGGTGATAGAAGATAATCTGTATTTCTGTTTTTTAAAAAGGAAGGACTATGAGGTGAACTGGCAGATGGAGCACTTTCTATCAATCCAGCTAAAGCTGCCTATTATGGAAAATGTTTAATTTCACTAAATTTGACCTGGCAGTTGGCTCACTTACCATTGTCATAAGTATTATTTGATAATATCGATGAAAACGAAACACTTTCTTTTACTACAGTTCCAGATGGGCCAACATTTTAAAGCATTCTTTAACAGTTGTCATTACTACTACTACTATTAAGTTGCTTCAGTCATGTCTGACTCTGTGCGACCCCATAGACAGCAGCCCACCAGGCTCCCCCATCCCTGGAACCCTCCAGGCAAGAACACTGGAGTGGGTTGCCATTTCCTTCTCCAGTGCATGAAAGTGAAAATGAAAGTGAAGTCGCTCAGTCATGTCCGACTCTGTGCGACCCCACAGACTGCAGCCTACCAGGCTCCTCTGTCCATGGGATTTTCCAGGCAAGAGTACTAGAGTGGGGTGCCATTGCCTTCTCTGAACAGTTGTCATTACTTAGGTGCTATTCATACCTTGATGTGCTCGGAGTCCTCGCTGCTGTAGTTGGTGTCACTTGTTTTAGTTACTTATAGAGTAAGTACCTTGTCAACTGGTGGAGGGGATGATAGGCCCAGAGGTGCACAGGTAGGGGTCCTGCCTGGGCTGGGGGACCTGAGCTCACTGGCTGGTCTGTAAAATACTGATAACAACAACCAGACTACCCGTGTCCCCTGACCCCGTGTGGCTGTGAGGATCACTTAGTGTGAAATTACATATGCCCTTAGACATGCAATGTGAAAAGGGTGTCTATTTCTGGAAACACTGGGCGAGCACGTCTGTGGAAGTGGCAGGACTCGATAGCCTGTGACTTCAGGCAGCTGGGGGGCTGGCAGGTGCCTGGGGAAACCCCCGTGGATGCTAGCCCAAGACAGTTCTGTTAGGAAGAACAAACTACTTTCTCTGAGAATGTCAGCCCAGCCACCTGCAAGCTGCTTTGCTGCCTTCTGACTGTACCTGGGCCCTGTCACTGTGGGTCTCAGGGAGATGCTCGTGGTCACTCGCTGGCCTCTGAGTGGCAGGGCCGCCCCGGGCACAGTGACAGCCCGCCTGGCAAAAGCCATCTGCGGGCACCCGGCCCCGCTCCCCCGCACCTCCACCGATGCCCGTCTTCCTCCTGTTCCGATCTGCTCCTCGCGTCTCTGCACTGGCTCCTGGTTCAGCTATACGGAGACTGTCAGTCCACACATTCCTCAAGCTTTGCCTTATTCCGTGATGTCTGATGTCACAAAAGGAAAATATCCCTATCAAGGAAAGTACTCAGTTCTCTATACCTTACTCATGCAGCTTGCTCATGTGATGTGTGCTCATATTCCTTCTGTAGCCTGTGTTTCTGTTCTCTTTCCCTTCTTTTTTACCCCTCAAAGTATTGATGCTGTGGGAAGGAATTTTAAAAAATAAGAACACAAAAGACGCCATCTAGTTTTTCTAAATAATCTCCTGTTGACTTATTAGGCATTGATTTATGTAATCTTTTATATTTATGTCTTATATTTGTATAATCAATGTTGATATTGTTCAGTTGCTCAGTCGTGTCTGACTCTCTGTGAACCCATGGATGCCAGTCTACCCTGTCCTTCACTATCTCCCAGAGTTTTCCCAAACTCATGCCCATCAAGTTGGTGACACCATCCAACCATCTCATCCTCTGTCGTCCCCTTCTCCTGCTCTCAATCTTTCCCAGCATCAGGGTCTTTTCCAGTGAGTGGACTCTTTACATCAGATGGCCAGAGTATTGGAGTTTCAGCTTCAGCATCAGTCCTTCAGTGGATATTCAGGGTTGATTTCCTTTAGACTGACTGGTTTGATCTCCTTGCTGTTCAAGGGACTCTCAAGAGTCTTTCCAGCACCACAATTCAAAAGCATCAGTTCTTTGGCACTCAGCCTTCTTTATGGTCCAACTCTCACATCCAAATGTGACTAATGAAAAAACCATAGCTTTGACTAGATGGACCTTTGTTGGCAAAGTGATATCTCTGCTTTTTAATACGCTGTCTAGGTTTGTCATAGCTTTTCTTGCAAGGAGGAAGCACCTTTTAATTTTGTGGCTGCAATCACTGTCAGCAATGATTTTGGAGCCCCCCAAAATAAAGTCTGTCACTGTTTCCATTTTTTCCCCATCTATTTGTCATGAAATGATGGCACTGGATGCCATGATTTTACATAATTTGTATATGTGTATGTGTGTATATGTGTGTGTATGTACATGTTTGTGTGGGGTATGTGTACATATATTTTTGTGTCACAAGGCAACACGTTCTTTCATTGCCCACAGATGCTCCATCGACTCTCCTCACATCATCCTCTCATTTCCCTTTCACCACTGAGGTCTGAAGCCCACGTCCTAGGAGATCCTGGGGCTCTGCCCTTGTGTGTGTGTGTGTGTGTGTGTGTGTTCTCCAAACCAGAAGCATCCGTTTTCACCCTCCTCTCAGATCCAGCTGTGGAGCAGACCCCCCCAACACGAGGTGTGCCTCCTCTCATTCCTCCTCATATGTCTCCACATAGACAGACCGAGTCACAGATGGCGTGTTTCCACAGCACACCTGACTCCTGGTTGCACTACACAGGCACAGGCTTTCAATGGGCTGGTGCTGGCCCGAGGAAAGAGACCAATGGCAGAAAATACAGAACCGGGGACGACGTTGGTTGATCTTTTGACAAAATGAACATGGCATCCTAATAAGGGAAGACACAGAGGTCTTTTCAATATGTGGCTCAACAGGACACTCAAATGGGAAAGTCTGAACCTGCCCCACGACGTAGACACAACCAAGGGGCAGGATGACAACAGGCTAAATGGAAAAGATGGAATGTAAATCTGTGAAAAGACAACTTTCCCTTTCCACCAGCCCACCTGCATAAGCCTGGGTCGGGTAAAGACTTTGCAAGCTCTCACACACACACACACAAAATAACAACAAAGGAAAAAGTAGATATATGCTAAGTTTTAGTACTTTTATTCTTTAAAACCTATGTTTAAGATCCTGATAAAAGCAAATTTAGAAAGGGTAAAGATATTTGAAGGATACGTATTAAAGACTGATTAAGGAGTTCCATTGAGAAGAAGGCAGAATATCAAATAGATACCACTATACCCCACACCAGGACATATAACTTTACAAAATAAAAAGACCAGCTACCTGCATCAACAGAGATGCTAGACCAGTGGAACTCTAATGCATTGCTGGTGAAGGTGGTAAGTTGACATAGTCTCCTTGGAAAAGCATTTGGTTGTGTGTCTTAAAGTTGAAAATATCTTAAGAGCCAGTAGTAGTTCCTCCTGAGAAAAATATCTACAGGCTGGCATAAGGATGTTCATCTAAGGGCATGATCAAAGCTACACTTTGTAAAAGCCAAGAATGTGAGACAACCCCCGTGGCTTTCGCTTTCGCAATGGATACATTGATCCATGGAGAATATGCTGCTGCTAAGTCACTTCAGTCGTGTCCGACTCTGTGTGACCCCATAGACGGTAGCCCACCAGGCTCCCCTGTCCCTGGGATTCTCCAGGCAAGAACACTGGAGTGGGTTGCCATTTCCTTCTCCAATGCATGAAAGTGAGAAGTGAAAGTGAAGTCGCTCAGTCGTGTCCGACTCAGCGACCCCATGGACTGCAGCCCACCAGGCTCCTCCGTCCATGGGATTTTCCAGGCAAGAGTACTGGAGTGGGGTGCCATTGCCTTCTCCAATGGAGAATATATAGAAATGCAAACAAGCCCTACAGCTGTATGGCTTAACATGAGTGAGTTTCAAAAGCATAATACTGAAGTCAGAAGTAAGAGACCACATGGGCTTTTAATGAAGAAGCAGAAGGAGATTAATATTTCTATGAAATAGGGTTGAGTGCAGGCAGGTGGAGTTTTCCCTACAGTTCAGAGCTGACTGGTGGGTGGGGAAGGTCCCTGTGAGAAAGGAACGCAGTGACCGAGGGTGGGGGCTGGGGGTGAGCTCATGAGAACACTTCTCAGGTTTCTGACTTGGGGACCTGGACTGCTCCTCAACATGCCTCCAGGAGAATGGGCAGGCATGCCGGGCATGCAGAAGTTTCTGGTCTGGTTCCCCTACGAGGCCCCCAGGTCCGGTGCAGGGCTATGGCTCCCTTGCTTCCAGGCCAAGTGCATTGTCTATGACATCTTGGTTGGCAGGTCAGGGCAGGGGGATCCTTTCGTGGGATGTTTGCCTTGTTTTGTGAGCAAAGACCTGCATGTAGGGAAGCTTACCAAGAGGCGGTCCAGTAACCACAGTTTGCAGGGACCAGTCTTCTGCTATCTTCTTGGTTAGCATAACTCAGATAACACCACCTGAATAAACATAATAGGCTTTAGACTCAGACATTTCTGTATACTCTCTTCCTTGACATGTCTTTGAAAATATCAAATAAAATCACATCTGCAGAAATTTCTGGAAAGCTCTACCCTTCCCCTCTTTTCCTTTAGTAAACAAAGGGCAAGATAGACTTTGGATAAATATTTATTCTGGTTATCACTTTTTTCTTTTTTACTCTCAGTTTCTACCCATATGCTTTATTGCCTCAGTTTCTTTGTGGGTTTCTTTTATTATTGTTGTTGTTTGTTTATTTGTTGCTTTTGCTGCTGCAACACTTTCTTTGGCATGTTACTTTTCAGAGGACACATACACTCACACAAACCCTTATATACAGACACACTCTGTGTCACCAGCACTTGCTTTAAGTTGGACATTAATCTCAAAAAAAGAAAAAAGAAAACAATGGAAAGACATACTGTTTACAATAAAAGAGCTTAGAGCCTAGCAGAAAGACAGAGAGGCGAGCAAACGATTAAACCAGAATCAGATAATTACAAAGCAAAAGAGGTGATCATGTGGAATTGGGAAACCACTGCTGTGGATAATATTAGTGGAAGAAAGCTTCTGTTCCATTGTGTACGCCAACACTAAATCCTTCTTGGCAGAAATAGAGTTTATAAAAGATTGTTCAGTAATTAAAAACAATCAAGTTAATTCTAGAAGCGCTGTCTTGGTGAAATGAAGTGGATTTTATTTGAAATGTGCAGTAGGATTGAAATTAAGTTATGGATTTGTAAAGTTAAAGACATTAAAGTCTTTTCAGAAATGGCAATCATGCCTGGAATTCTAAAGGTAATATGGTTAGGAAAAAAATTATTTGTATCACTAGGTAAAACACATGAATATTCATGTAAATTTGAGATAATTGTTTTATCTAAAAAAATACCTACAAGAACTAGATCTAAGGATTGCTTTTTTCTGAATTAATTGTTTTGGCTGTGCCGGGTCTTTGTTCCTACGCATGGGCCTTTCCAGCTGTGGTGGGCAGGGGCTACTTTTCGTTGCAGTCCGTGGGCTTCTCACTGTGGTGGCTTCCGTTGCAGAGCACCGGCTCGCAGGCGTCTGGGCTGCAGTGGCTGTGGCCCTGGGCTCTAGAGCACAGGCTTCAGTACTTGTGGCCCCCAGGCTTAGCTGCTCCGTGGCATGTGGGACCTTCCCAGACCAGGGATCGAACCTGTGCCCTGCACTGGCTGGCAGGCAGATTCTCACCCACTGCACCACCAGGGAAGCCCAGAGGATCACCTTCAAATTAGAAAATCCCTTTCATCTTTTAACCCTTGCTGATATTATTATTATAATATACCAAAAAGACCTATTTTTTCTGTTTATTTGCACATAGTAATAATAAAGTTATTAAAAGAAGATTAAATGGGATATTGGTAACATTTTGGATATGTCTGATTCAATTATAATGAACTTGTATAGAATTTATAAGTAAAAGATATCTATTAATAGCATTCTGGGGGAAAAAAAAACTGTGGTATCTCTAGCTGCTTCTTACAGGCTCAATAAATTAATCAATCAGGTCAGCTTTGTGGATAGCTGTCTGTGATGGTTACTAGCTGATGTAACTTCATATTTAGGGAAGTTGTTTCTTTTATTATTGTTGTTGTTTGTTTATTTGTTGCTTTTGCTGCTGCAACACTTTCTTTGGCATGTTACTTTTCAGAGGACACATACACTCACACAAACCCTTATATACAGACACACTCTGTGTCACCAGCACTTGCTTTAAGTTGGACATTAATCTCAAAAAAAGAAAAAAGAAAACAATGGAAAGACATACTGTTTACAATAAAAGAGCTTAGAGCCTAGCAGAAAGACAGAGAGGCGAGCAAACGATTAAACCAGAATCAGATAATTACAAAGCAAAAGAGGTGATCATGTGGAATTGGGAAACCACTGCTGTGGATAATATTAGTGGAAGAAAGCTTCTGTTCCATTGTGTACGCCAACACTAAATCCTTCTTGGCAGAAATAGAGTTTATAAAAGATTGTTCAGTAATTAAAAACAATCAAGTTAATTCTAGAAGCGCTGTCTTGGTGAAATGAAGTGGATTTTATTTGAAATGTGCAGTAGGATTGAAATTAAGTTATGGATTTGTAAAGTTAAAGACATTAAAGTCTTTTCAGAAATGGCAATCATGCCTGGAATTCTAAAGGTAATATGGTTAGGAAAAAAATTATTTGTATCACTAGGTAAAACACATGAATATTCATGTAAATTTTAGATAATTGTTTTATCTAAAAAAATACCTACAAGAACTAGATCTAAGGATTGCTTTTTTCTGAATTAATTGTTTTGGCTGTGCCGGGTCTTTGTTCCTACGCATGGGCCTTTCCAGCTGTGGTGGGCAGGGGCTACTTTTCGTTGCAGTCCGTGGGCTTCTCACTGTGGTGGCTTCCGTTGCAGAGCACCGGCTCGCAGGCGTCTGGGCTGCAGTGGCTGTGGCCCTGGGCTCTAGAGCACAGGCTTCAGTACTTGTGGCCCCCAGGCTTAGCTGCTCCGTGGCATGTGGGACCTTCCCAGACCAGGGATCGAACCTGTGCCCTGCACTGGCTGGCAGGCAGATTCTCACCCACTGCACCACCAGGGAAGCCCAGAGGATCACCTTCAAATTAGAAAATCCCTTTCATCTTTTAACCCTTGCTGATATTATTATTATAATATACCAAAAAGACCTATTTTTTCTGTTTATTTGCACATAGTAATAATAAAGTTATTAAAAGAAGATTAAATAGGATATTGGTAACATTTTGGATATGTCTGATTCAATTATAATGAACTTGTATAGAATTTATAAGTAAAAGATATCTATTAATAGCATTCTGGGGGAAAAAAAAACTGTGGTATCTCTAGCTGCTTCTTACAGGCTCAATAAATTAATCAATCAGGTCAGCTTTGTGGATAGCTGTCTGTGATGGTTACTAGCTGATGTAACTTCATATTTAGGGAAGTAGAGTTCTAGTTTCTAATGTTGTAAAATTAATTTTAAATATTATTGTACTCTTCAGAAAATGTACATACTTACACGTACCAAATTTTACATATATTGTCAGCATATCCATAAATCCCTTGACTCCACTCCGGTAATACTGTGCTAGGACTACTGCTATTACCACTGTTATTACAGGTGTCTCTACTGCTTTTTTTAAGTCGCTATTGTAATTCTAGTTTGTTTCCTAAAGGCATGAATAGATTCTCTCCTTTAAAACTCATTAAACATTTTTCTTCACAGTATTAATGCATGTGCATTGAATTTTGTGTGCTAATAAATCCAGTAATATGCAGAGTGTATTACATGAGGAAGAAGGGAATGAAGACATCTGACTTTCTGAATTTGCTGGAAGCTGGTTTTTCAACTAGTCAGCTACTCTTTCAAGTTTCTCAGAGGTTGGGGACAAATTAGAAGTTAGAGGTTCTGTCCGTGCCTCCATTTACCTGATGATCACTTTCATAGAACCACAAGACTGTGCAAGAGATTTATCCCTTCACATGTCATCTCACTGAAGGATGTCCCAGTGCACTTACCGTGAGGCTGTGGACTGCATTGGACATCCAAGATCACTTCTGTGTGGCTCTGTGGGTGGTAGGGAAAGCCTGGAATGCCCCCTGAGGGCATCTTTCCACATACCATGGCCCTCACCGTGGAGAGCAGGCCTGGTCTGACACTTAACAAATGCCTAATTGTATCCATAATTCCATAATGTATAAAAAGATGAAGTCGCAAATTTTATTTTGAAATTGAATAATTCTCCTGTCATAATTACAAAGTACTGAAATTTACTATTAAGAATTCCTGCTAACTAAACTATGAATTTTATTTGCATCTATTTTGGCTGTAAAGAACTGTACCACTTGAAAAGTTCAGATAAACCTTCACATACAAATACAATTCATATTTATTTCTCTCTCTAAAAAAAAAAAAAAAGAAAGAAAGAAAAAGAAAAAAGTGACAACATGAAGTGTGTTTCTTTCCAGCGGTCACCTGCCCAGGCATCGAAGCCCAGCTCTCGGAACACGTCACTTGGAGGCTGGTGTCAGGGTCCCTGAATGAGTACGGAGCGCAGGTGGTGCTGAGCTGTAGTCCCGGGTACTACCTGGAGGGCCGGAGGCTGCTGCAGTGCCACGCCAACGGCACGTGGAGTGTGGGGGAGGAGAGGCCGAGGTGCAGAGGTGAGTGACAGGTGTGTCCCCGCCCCCCAGGCCCTCCTGCATCCCTGACGGGAGCGGCATCTGCCTTTCAATGGTCTCTCATCTGTCATCCTCTGCATTAATGGTATAACCAAATGGCATTTATTTTCATTACAATGAGGAATGTATATTTTTATCCAACATACTTAAGTATATGACTGCTGCCTTAAGTATTAAATGTTAACTTTTCTTTGTGAACAATCATATTTTACAAACATTGAAATATTATTATAGAATATTCCCTCCTGCATCCCTGATGGGAGCGGCATCTGCCTTTCAATGATCTCTCATCTGTCATCCTCTGCATTAGTGGTATAACCAAATGGCATTTATTTTCATTACAATGAGGAATGTATATTTTTATCCAACATACTTAAGTATATGACTGTTGCCTTAAGTATTAAATGTTAACTTTTCTTTGTGAACAATCATATTTTACAAACATTGAAATATTATTATAGAATACTCAGATACTTCAAATCAGCTCAAAAACAAATCCAGACCTGCGTTTATAAAGATCAGTCTTACGCCATGCACTGACTATTCAAACCTTCTAATTAGGATCTTGGGAGCTCGTGCATTTATGCTAAGGATGTTGTGTTCTCAAATAATAACTGTCTTGAAAAGGGAGATTATGATTCTCGTAGGTACAAGATAAGCAGTTAAGCTTCTGAGTGGGCTTCATAATAAATGTGAATAAATAGAAAAATAAAACAATATTAGTATTGTTCAGAGCTCTATTTGATTCAGACATATTTAATATACAGTCTGTAGTAGGATTGTTCACAGGAAATTATCATGCAGAAAAACAAGCAGTTAGAGCAGTGTCAAATTTATAAAATACCCGGCTTAGCAAGAATAAAGCAGAATAAAAATGGGAAAAGGACAAAAGAAACAACACTTCACCGTCTGTGATAGTCACTCTGATTCAGTCTATGAATCTGAATGGGACAATGGTGATGACGCGCCCACTGATGCTCTTCACCAGGATCACGGAGGTGGATCAGGAAGGGTCCAGACCTCTGGGAGCTCAGAGTGAGAGTGGACAGCACCCCGACCCTAAGCTTATTTATTCATGGGTCCCTCACCATTCCCCAGGGTGTCCTGGTCTGACTGGTTGCCCGGTCATTGAAGGTGCTGAAGTTCTCCACGTTAGACACCTGAATTAGTGAGCGCCCCCTTTCCCGCGACCTCCATCAGGAATCTCAGGATGTGATTCCGAGACTCAGGCATTAAGCTCAGAAGGCGAGTGGAGGAGCAGTCGGGGTCTCTGCCTTCTGCTACTTCAGACTTTCCCAGCCAACATCCTCTGTCAGTTTCACATAGGACACAGGGCCTTGCACACAGGCGCTGGCTCACCTCTCGTGGGTGAGCAGTTCTCGTAGAGCTCCTGCAGATAACCAGTCTCATCAGTTTCCCATCCTCCCTGTTTGTCCCGTGACCCCAAGGTGGGGGGTGTGCTGGACAGGGGGCTGCCTTCTGCACCCCAGCCTTGTATACTTAGGGCTCAGATTACCATTCTGGGATGCTGGACACTTACAAGAAGAGCCTTCCATTTATTTATTTACTTATTTTTAATTTAATTTTTGGACCCTGCTGCATGGCATGTGCATCCTAGTTCCCTGACCCCCTGCAGTAGAAGCACAGAGTCTTAATCACAGGACCGCCAGGGAGGTCCCTAGTCTTCTATTAATACTTAAAAGAGTGTTTACAAAACACTGATTCTTTTGCTCTTTTTTCTTTTTTAAATTATGGAAGTATGATAACATTTACCGGAGACTTAGAAAATACATAACAAGGTTACATATAATTCTCCTATATATTACAGTTACTTTTAAGTAGATAAATTAAGGTTTTTAGTTGGAGTTTCAATATCAAACTCTTAAAAATTAATAGAATGAATATACAGAGAAGTAGAAGAATATAGTAGAACTGAAAAGCACTATGAACCAATTCGACATAATTAAGATTTATACAATTTTCACACAACAGTAGGATACAAATCTTATTCAAGTTCCCATAGGCTGTAAACTAGGAGACACTGGAACATAAGGGACATCAAACAAGGTGCAAAAATTTCATGTTCTAAAGGTGCTGAAATCATTATAGGCTCTGTTCTCTTATGACTGTGGAATTGTGTTAGAAATGAATACCAAAAGATATTTGAAAATAACTGTCACATTTTCAAGTACAATGTGACATTTACTAAGAGAGATCTTCAACTTAGCCATCAAAAGCCTCAATTAAGTTAGACTAAAAAAAAACACAGAAGGTGATTGCAGAGGAGAAAGCATTTAAAATGAGAAATTAATATCGTTACATTTTTAAGTCCCATATATTTGCAAATTAAATATCCACTTTTTAAAATTAATTTTTTATTGAAGGATAATTGCTTTACATAATTTTGTTGTTTTCTGTCAGCCCTCAGCATGAATCAGGCATAGATATGCATATATCCCCTCCCTTTTGAACCTGCCTCCCATCTCCCTCCCCATCCCACCCCTCTAGGTTGATACAGAGCCCCTGTTTGAGTTTCCTGAGACATACAGCAAATTGCCGTTGGCTATCTATTTTACATATGGCAATGTAAGTTTCCATGTTACTCTTTCCATACATCTCACCCTCTCCTCCCTTCTCCCCATGTCCATAAGTCTATTCTCTATGTCTGTTTCTCCATTGCTGCCCTGTAAGTAAATTCTTAAATACCACTTTCTAGATTCCGTATAATGGATAAATGTCCACTTTTAAATGATGAATGTACCTAAGAAGCCATAACAAGGAAAATTAGAAGATATTTGTAAAAGAATAAAAATGAAAAGAGAATTTACCAGAATTTGTTGCATACTGCTGAAGCTGCTCAGTGCAATCAAATACAATGTGGAGTCTTGAATAAGATATGAAAACAAATAATGGACACTAGAGTAAAATTTTGTGAAATTGGAACAAAATCTGTCCTTCAATTAATAATAATGTATCACATGTTAATTTCTTTCTTTTCTTTCCTTTTTTAAAATAACGTTGTATTTCTTTATAGTCTCAGAATTTGATTAGAAGTTTTAAGCCTTGTTTAAATCTTTTTTTTAACCACTAAGATAATAAATTTCTAGAATTTTAGTAGTAATACTAGATGCCAAAATACATGAAACTATATCAAAGTTTTGAATGAATATAGATTAGAAATCAAGCATTCTATTCATACTAAGTCAACCAAGTGGAATTAAATGTCATATATTTTTTAGCTAGGCAATAATTCTTAAATTTTCTAAAATATATATATTATACACACTATATATATATATGTATGTATGCTGCTGCTAAGTCGCTTCAGTCGTGTCCGACTCTGTGCGACCCCATAGACAGGAGCCCAACAGGCTCCCCTGTCCCTGGGATTCTCCAGGCAAGAACACTGGAGTGGGTTGCCATTTCCTTCTCCATTGTGTGAAAGCGAAAAGTGAAAGTGAAGTCGCTCAGTCGCATCCGACTTCTAGCGACCCCATGGACTGCAGCCTACCAGGCTCCTCCATCCATGGGATTTTCTAGGCAAGAGTACTGGAGTGGCTTGCTATTGCCTTCTCCGATATGTATGTATATATGTATACAAAAGCTTTCCTATTACACTTGATAAAGGTTTGAGAAAGAACAACAGCAAGAGGTGGAGAAATTAGAGAACATAAACTAAATGAAATAGTAGCGCTGAATATTAAATAGAAAAAATGAAACAAACTAGATAAAAGTAAAAGATCATCATATAGCCCAGTTGTTTTTAAAACTGACTGCTCTTTAGAAACACATCTAGGGCTCCAGAAAAAAAAGCAATACCTGGGCATTTGTATTTTTCAGAAAATTCCGAGATAATTCTGATATACATCTGGGTTTGCGGATTCATGTTGATGTATGGCAAAACCAATACAATATTGTAAAGTAAAAAAAAATAATAATAATAATTTTAATTTAAAAAATTAAAAAATTTAATTAAAAAATAATAAAAAGTGATTACAGATTTTCCTATTAAATGGTGGTTCTAATGATATAGAATTCTATTGACCGATCATAAGACAATGGTATTCCGTCAGTAATATTTACATACTCACAATAGTAAAAGATGAAAAACACACTGATTCTTAAACTGAACCATTGGCAGCCCAGTTACACTCTCATTTGTGAAAAGAAGACAGAACTGGGCTTTGGCCATCCGTGAGTTGTATCTCTACCTCCCTCTTTCTGATTTCTCAGAAGTCTGTTTTCCCGACTCTCAATTGAGGTACTTTAATCTGCTGGGTCTCATGCTGAGTCCGGTCCGTGGACAGCCACCACCAGGCCCTGGGCCTGGAGACGTCTCCAGGCATCCGGGCCACAGACATTCTATGCAGATGGTTGGGCGTTCGCTGACTCACCGCGTTGTGCAGGAGTTGTTCTGTCTCACTTTGTTATTCGTCTCCTTTGAACGTCCTTGAGGATGTGCGGCCTTTTCTATAATCATTGGCTTCCACAGAAATCTTTGCTTGCCTTTTGGTTTGTGTCTGTTAGTATCTGTTGTTCGGTTGGTCACCCTGTGGCCAGGGGTGTGCCTTTTACACTTGAACCTCTGACATCTCTGAAATCAGCCGTGTTTCCTCATGAAGACAGGGTGTTTTATGCTCCTCCTGAGTTTTCCTCACCCAAACATGGACTCTGCTCTTCTCCAAGGAGCCCTGCTACCTATTGCTAGAGATGGTTCAAGAGACCAAGCTCTGCACCCGAGGGTGTGCACCATGTGAGGGTCACTGACTTCATCCTTGAAAGCGTGATGGGAGAGAAGAGCAGGGACATAAAGCTTCCCCTTGGAAATTTGACAAAGGATTCCACTTGTTTTCTAGGGTAGAGTTCTCTTTTTCCATTAGGGGGCTTCTGGGTTGGTGCTGCCCACTTCATTAATGTGGCGGGTTTTCTGCCACCCGGATCTCCACATCTGAGACCCTATTATCCAGCTGCTGGAAAGCTCATGCTTTGTCCCAGTAGTTCTTATTTATAGTCTAGTGAAGCTTAGTAAAGGACAAGCCTAAAATAATTTCATCACCAGGATATTTTTAACAGAGGCTAAAAAAATAGAACAGATGTTCCAAATTTATAATTAATTGTAAAAAAATCTAAATCTGACTCAAACCCATGGACATGTGGAAGAGCGAACGCATTAGCGGTATTACTGAATGCATAAGATAGGACCTGTAAGAGTGTAGCAATCCCCAAAACTAAGAAATCCTCACAGCTCTCTCAATAACGATAATGTTCTCATCAGGAAATACTCCAAAGCTGAACTTTCCAGATTTCTGATGAGCAGTGCCCCCAGAGCACACATTTCCAGACTGTGTCTGCATGTCTGTTTGAAACAGAACCAGGGTTTTAGGTCTTGGAGTAAAATCAGCATAATTCAAAAGATTGGTCTAAACAGTAAAATTGTCTTCACCTGAATTTTCAGTAAAGGTTTTCAGATTTTGGAACCAGTTCCCCAAGTAGGCCCCAAGGTGTCCTTCACTCTTAGCCCCGGCCCAGCCCCGGCCAGGCGCAGGGCGCTGCTTTAGTGGCCCCCGCCTGCCGTCCTCTCACTGAGCTCAGTGCACAGCCCTCCCTGGCCGTGGCTGGCGCCAACCTTCAGAGATGAACGAGCAGGGCTCAGAGACCGAGAGAGGTTGGCGGTGTCACCGAGCTCGGAACTGGCAAAGCTGAGTGGGCCCCGGGTGGCCTGCAGCCAGCACGTGTCTTCTTGCTCTTTTCCTTTTACTGCCTCTTACCAGTTTACTGTTAACGAGGACTCAGTCATTTCTAGCTACTTGGCGGCTTTGCCCCAAGCCCTTTGCACATAAAAACTCACTTAGTGCAGCAGGAAATTTTTATCACTCCTCTTAGAAGAGCTTTTCAGACACTTTCATTCTCACCTGTTAAATCACATTTAGGCCTCTAATGAGCAGTTTGCCTTGATGACTTTATGATTCCCTCCCCCCCTGAGATTCTGCTGATTTGTGTGTGTGTGTGTATGTGCTCAAACATCGGTGGATTTTGCGAGTGCAAGGTGTCAGGTGGTATAACAGGTATCTGTAATGAGAGTGACCATTGCATTCATCTCCACGCCTGGAGTGATCGTGTGGCTGTAAGTGGTCAGTGATCAATAATTATGCTGGAACATACATGTAAACTGGGTGCTTACATCTATAACATCTAGTTTCTATATTTTTTTTAATTTTCGGAAAGTCTGTATATGGTCCATATAGTCAGCATTTTTATGAAGCTCATGGTCCCAACAAATAGTACATGATAGAAAAAGTGAACTCAGTGCTTCTACTGTAGGGGGCATCCTGGGTTTAATCCCACACATTTTGTACCAGTTGATGACTTTGGGGAAGACTAGCCACATGCCTCCGTTCTGTTACACCATGTGGATGCCAGTAACTGGAATGTGATTTTTGTAATTGATGTAAGCAGAAAAGGGGACAGAAAGCCAGCTCATTGGACTGACTTGCTTGTAGGCTACGATATTTGTGTACTGTGTATTTAAAGAAAAGTTTAGCTACTTGTGAGAATGAAAAAATAAATAGCAATGGGTGAAGGAAGGGACTTATTTTATTTTGGATTCCACTCTAAAGTTTCAAGTTTTCATTCCAAGGATACAAGAGAAAGGAAATTAAACTTCCCAGGTGATGGGTCATCTCACTCTGAGATGACCAACCCCTGACCCCCGGGTTCTCAATGATAGTGAAGACTTGAGATTTTGTTGTTTTTTTACACAGAGAGTAGTCTGTGTCAGACCTGCAACGAAGTTCACTCTGTTTTTCTTATCCTTCTAGTGATCTCGTGCGGAAGCCTGTCCTTTCCCCCAAATGGGAACAAGATTGGAACGCTGACGGTCTACGGTGCCACAGCCATATTCACGTGTAACTCAGGCTACACGCTCGTGGGGTCCCACGTCAGAGAATGCTTAGCCAATGGGCTCTGGAGCGGCCCCGAGACTCGCTGTCTGGGTGAGTTAATCTGTCCAAGGGCGCTGCTTTACCTAGGTTCAGTTCAGTTCAGAACACACCTCAAAGATGGAGATCAGCAAGACAGAACCTGGTACTTCTCGCCATGAAAGCTCTGACCGAGAGTAACTAAATCCCACCTGGCTTTTAACGCTGCTCTTTAGAGTATCACTTCCTCTTTAAGTATCTAAAGGGATTTTTAAAAATCTGAGCAATAAATGCAGGTCACATGTCGCCTTAAATGACACAAAAAATATTTTATAGGGTGCTGAAGGTGGCACTGCCCTCGAATGCCCTCATGGTTTTAGAATGCACACACACACACACACACACACACATGCACATTTAAAAAAAAATAGAATGCACAAAAATAAATTTTAAAATTGTCATATATTTTGTTATCTTCTTAAAAATTTTAAAATCACATTAATACGTTAATGTGCCATTATTGTCCATCAATGTAAGGACAATGAATTGTTTAAAATAGGGCTTCCCTGGTGGTTCAGACAGTAAAGAATCTGCCTGCAATGCAGGAGACCTTGGTTGGATCTCTGGATCAGGAAGACCCCCTGGCAAAGGGAATGGTTACCCACTCCGGTATTCTTCCCTGGATAATTCCATGGACAGAGGAGCCTGGCAGGCTACAGTCCATGGGCTTGTAAAGAATCAGACACAACTGTGTGACTTTCACTTTTCCTTTGTTATCTTTTTTCAAAAGTTTTAAATTACATTAATAAGTTAATGTGCCATTAATGTCCGTCAGTGTAAGGACAATGAATTATGTAAAATAGAAAGTGTGCATAGTATTAATAATTTGGTCTTCTTTTCCCCAAGGATTAATATTTTCTACATGATCACCTTTTTTAAAATTTAAATTTATTTATTTTAATTGGAGGTTAATTACTTTACAATATTGTACTGGTTTTGCCATACATCAACATGAATCCTCCACGGGTGTACACGTGTTCCCCATCCTGAACCCCCTTCCTACCTCCCTCCCCACACCATCCCTCTAGGTGCTTCCCTGGTGATCCAGTGGTTAAGACTTCACCTTTCAGTGCAGGCGTGCTGGTACGATCCCTGGTCAGTGAGCTAAGATCTCACATGCTTTGTGGCCAGAAAAACAAAACATAAAACAGAAGCAATATTGTAACAAATTCAATAAAGACTTCCAAAATGGTCCACATTAAAAAAAAAAAAAATCTTTTAAAAATTGGGTTGGAAGTTTTTCCTTTGAAAAAATTAAGCATATGAAAAGTGCTGAGTAAGCAATTTAAAGGGCTGCGATTGTAATGCTTCTTCCAGTCTAGTCATGTCCGCAAGTGATCAGTAAAATATGTTAATTACTTTTGCATGTGTGTATGTTAAGTTGGTTCAGTCCTGTCCAACTCTTTGCGACCCCATGGACTGTAGCCCACCAGGCCCCTTTATCCATGGAATTCTCCAGGCAAGAATACTGGAGTGGGTTGCCATGCCCTCCTCCAATGGATCTTTCTGACCCAAGGATCAAACCCACATCTCCTGTGGCCCCTGCATTCCAGGCAGAATCTTTGCCACTGAGCCACCAGGGAAGCCCCGTTTATAACTGTCCCTGTGATCCTGATAGCTGTGTAACCACTCCAACGCAGTGGAAGTGGGAAGTTTAAGCTTCTGAACCTCTGCGGGCAAGGCTGACTTCAGGAACTCAGCCAGGACCAGTGAATTTAAATAGTAATAATCTGTTCTTTCCACTGGAGGGAATTTGAAGAAACACTCAGGAATTTGAAGGAAGTGGATGAAAGTAAAGCAGCAGACCAAGAAACAGGCAACTGATGTGAGAAGGAGGTTCTCATGCTTCTCCATGAAGTGACTTTCTTCAGCTTAGCGCAGGGCTTGGATCTGTGCTGTTCTAATCCGAGGCCTGTGTGTGAGGCCCCTGTTGAGTGTGGTCACTGTAGTTCTCAGCCATCCAGGACATCTCCCTGGGATTTACGTGGTACTTCCTGGGAGGCAGTGGTGCTTCTGAGACGGCCTCTGCTTTCCTGCTCCTGTTACGAGATTGGCTGTTGAGTGGTGCTTCCCTAAGGCTGCTGTGGCTGGGGTAGGTTTTCTCTGTCAGCTGCAGTGAAGCATGTCTGCAAAGAAAGGAATCAGGTGATCCAAGAAATTTCATCTCTGCTCTTAACTGTGAGATGGAAAGTAAACTCGATGTTCATTTGCTTAGTGGGTCACTGCTCACAAAAGCCATATTGGTCCTTCCAGTGAGCCTGGGATGCTAAGGCAGCAGTAGCCGCAGGGAATTTCAGTGGCAACTTCAGTTTTTGTAACCGTTGAGTCGGGGAGCCAGCTTGAGTCTTGTTGATTGCAAGCAAACCTTCACCTGTTCATGGCATTCTTCTGATGGAAGGTTAGGGCTTTGACGTAGAAAGGATGAGACGCGTAGTTAGCTGGATGGCGGTACTCAAAGGCACAGCCTCGGTGGGATGCAGTATGACTGAGATACTTCTGGAAGAGGGAGTTAAGCTGAAAGACAGAGGAAGAAAAATGTGCAGATTATAATGTATAAAATGATAGTGTTGTAGAACCTGGTTGCAGGATATGAAGAATAATGCAATTGGAGGAGGCCAGAGCATATTTAAAGTAAAACAAAACAAAAAAACCACACACCTAGAAAAGGATGAGAAATGATGAATAGCCATGTGTGATTCTAAACCGGTGAGCAAAGAATGGGTAAGAAGTCTAAAGATTTTAAAAGTTGTAAACGTAGTCTCAGTGAGACTTTACAAGTTGGAATTCATAATACACAGAATATGACGATGGAGGATAGCTCTTTTCCTGAAGAAATGGTTTGCTGATGGGTAGATAATATCATGTAACCTGGCAAGAATATATGTCCACAGGACCCAGAAGACCATGTGAGAGACAGTGGAGAACTTGGGGAGAAGGATGAGCAGGTGGAGAACAGAGTACTGTCAACGCTGGAGATGCTCAGATAGGGAAAGACCATAACAATGCTAGCTGAAAGACTGAAAATAAATATCTGATGATAGATTCAGGAACCCTTCAAATCAATGATTGGCCAAATAGATTTTTTTTTAGACATAAGAAGGGCTTCTCAGGTGGTGCTTGTGGTAAAGAACCCTCCTGCCAATGCAGGAGACATAAAAGATGTGAGTTCAATCCCTCAGCCAGGAAGATCCCCTGGAGGAAGGCATGGCAACCCACTCTAGTATTCTTGCCTAGAGAATCCCATGGATAGTGGAGCCTGGGGTATAATCCATAGAGTCAGAAACCATCAAACACAACTGAAGCAACTTAGTACGTACACATGCAGAGATAAGAAAATAATGGAATTAGTACATTATACTCCAAATGAAAAGTAAAATAACTAAATGTACATGATGAGGAGAAAATTATGAAGTTGTAGCACACACAGAAGGACCAGGTGTTTTGGGTAACAGAAGGCTCATTGGTGCTAAGAGATGGCTGCGGCACCGGTATTATTTCCTTCCGTTTCCTTCTCGCCCTGTGTGCCTAGCCAGTCCATATCTGGGGTGAAGACTTCAGTTCTGTGAGGTAGTTCAAGTGAGCTGCTGAGGACTTGAAATGCATTTGTGGTCAAGTTTCTAGTAACCATGACACATGAGGAATGTTTAGAAAACTTGTGATCTTCCGTTTGGCTGGGAGAAAAGTTAGGAAGTAATTAATAGCTATTTTCAAATATTTAAAACAGTTGGTGGGAAAAAATTTAAAAACTAAAATTCATTAAACACATCTGCTGAGGGCAAGGACCAGGGTTGCTCATGACATTAGTGATACATAATTCCATTCATTGGTTTGAAATAGCAGATGTCCATACAGAAAAAAGTTTTCAGATTCAATATAGGAAATATTTTCCCTTATTTATTCTTCAACAAGTGGGATCTGTCCAAGAATGTGATGAAGACTTCCTAAAGAAGTAGTTGGCCACCTGGCAGCTGTTTGTGTGTGGCTCCATTGGACTCTGTGCTGTTTTGATTCTATACCCAGCATGCTTTCTCCATCATAATGCAAAACACTTTGGCAAGAGCATTTTTTCAAGTTGTGGGTGAAGTATCTTGTTTACTTTTAGAGTTACTAGAACAAAAGAATTCCTTTGCTTGAGATTCTGTTTCACGTGGAGCAGGCATCCTGTTTCTAGCTGGGATGCAATGGTTATTTCCAATGATTTCCAGCAGGGCAGAACATGCCAGATTCCTTATGATCGTGGCAGCAGAAATGGCCAAGCACAGGCATGGACACTGTCACAGTGGGAGTCTCACGACTGTTAACAGTAGGAGAGCTGGATTTAAGAAGATGAAGGATGATTTTCTTTGTTCAACATCTGAGAACTGAACCTGTGCTGTATTTGAGGTCTTTTGCCAGAATTCTAAGCTAGAACTTTTGAGGAAAGAGAGAATATGGAAAACGTGGCAACCCTGTATGCAACCATGATTAGAGCTAAAATTTAGGCAAAATGCTACCTGTGAGCATCAGAGTACATTTTTCTAAAGGGTTTGCCCTTGCTTAATCAGTGCAGCATCTCTGCTACAAGCAGGGTCTTGCCAGGCTGGGAATTGCCCAGGATGTGTTCTCATTCACCAGCTGCTGTGTGCAGCACTCAGCATCTCCCTGGGCTGCAGAATTAAGTGCCAAGAAGGCTGACCCCGTATCTACGCATCAGGTAGCTTATAATCCATCAGGGAAGTGTTACAGTCCCCATGCTCCCTTAATTATCTTCTTCTGTTTATCTTCCCTGCGGTAGCTTGCATTGAACTCAACAGAGAACATGCCGACTCCACCAGGTTGTCCATTTGTAATCCAGGTCTCCTATCGCAGGAACCACATTAATCTTTTAAGACCATTGATATCATTTAGCTTTTTCAACACATAACAACCCATCATGACTTTGACTCTCTTACTTCTTTAGTCTGTAGCCCTCAAGATATCAGTGATAGATTGAGACATTTCCTCCACAAAGAACACTATCTCTTTTTCATTTGATTATTTTGCTGTTATTGGAGGTAAGTTTGCATTTGCTGCACTTTGATGACCTTTGATACACTTTGATGACCTTTGATACACTTTGATGGGGAGATGAATTCTTTTGTAATGTGATATCATGGTGACATCTGAGTGGCTGAAATAGCTATTAATAGATGACATGATTCAAAGTGATATTGTAGACCCTGCTTTTCCATAGCTGAGCTTCCCTGGTGGCTCAGAGGTTAAAGCATCTGTCTGCAATGCAGGAGACCTGGGTTCGATCCCTGGGTTGGGAAGATCCCCTGGAGAAGGAAATGGCAACCCACTCCAGTATTCTTGCCTGGAGTATCCCATGGATAGAGGAGCCTGGTGGGCTACAGTCTATGGGGTCACAAAGAGTCGGACATGACTGAGCGTATTAGAGAATAAAACCAGAAAGGATTCAAGCACCTTGTGTTTTGTGACACATCCATGTACAGATTTTTAATAAAACAACTGGTCATGACAATGCTTGTATTGCAGCAAAAAGATATTAGAGGAGAAAGATTCACCCCCCCTCCTTGATCCTGGTATAAAATTGATCTTCAGTTTAAAATTTAGGCTGTGTGATAGTCAGGGGAGGTAAACGGTTTGGAGAACTCAGTGCTAACTCCCCAGCTTACATCTGTGCTGTCGGTGGCTCGGAGCTGAACAGGGCAGCATTCTCCCCAGCCACAGGCACTTCTGTCTATATTTCTGAATATTGTCTAGTGATGTTCATTTAACTCCTCAAGAAACATTGCATAGGATAGGAAGTTCATAGGAGGGTTTTTTTTTTTTTTCTATAAGAAATTTATAATCAAAGGAATAAATAAGATAAAAACCCAGTATCTTTAATAAAAAGTTGAGATTAATGAGTGGCAGGGGAGAGATCCACACAAAATGCTTCCCATATTGGGGGCAGGGGGACTTTCATGAGCAGAGGTGTCTCCAAACCCGCAGAAACAGACTTGAGTCGTTCCAGGAGTAAGTCACCCCACAGAACTAGGGACAGCTGCAGAGATGCGGAGCAGAGGTGCAGGCAGTCCTCAGGGAGCTCTGTGTGGTCCCGTGGTGCTGAGGGTCTGGGACTATGACAACAAGATGTGGAAGGAATCCATATCCTTTCACAGATGCCCCTCTGGATCAGGCAGGGGCTCAGAGGTGGTGCAGAGACCAGGACCCCACTCTAGAACTCATAGACTAAGGGTGGAGAAGAAGAGGTAAGAAAAACTATTTCCATTCTCTGCATTTAAGATAAAACAACCCTCGCCCTATGGTATTGTAAACAGATGGTCCTAGAGATAGAGCCTCCTTCTTCAGGGAAACCTAAAATAAAGGAGATATTTGAGTTGACTATTGACTCTTGCCTGGGAAATCCCACAGACAGAGCTTGGTGGGCTGCAGGGCATGGGGTTGCAGAGTCGGACATGAAGCTAAGTGACTAACGCTTTCACTTTCAGAGTGTGCCAAATAGAGACTTTATACACATGTATTCTGTGGCAAAGGGACCAGTCTTGGTTATTGGTGTTACTAAGGGCCGTGAATGTCGTCCAGCTCATCACACCCCACCTGCCGATCATTGCAAAGATTCAGGCACCTACTACAACACTATAGTTTCTCTGACTTCCACAAAGATACTCAAGGATACCCCCCCAAATTGCTCATGGAGGCAAAAAAAGTCTCATTTGTGGGAACTCAAGTGTGTTCCTTCATGAATATGTCAGATCTAGAGATTTAAATGCATAATCAGTGTTTCCTGCTCAGCCATTAGCCTGTTTCTTGCACATAAGGGGATCTGATCCATCTGAAATCTCGTGACCATTTATTCACACTCAGGTGGAAGTTTGTAAACTGGCTTTAAAAGTCACCGCCAAATAGGCCTTTAGCCCCCCAACTGGAGTTATTGGTGGAGTCGGCAGAATGAAGCAGACTGCGTTTCTCAGTCTCCTGCAGGTACAGCATAGTTGTAATGCTTCTTATTTTATTTTCAGCAACGAGTGCCAGTAATCATGAAGCCAATACAGAGGCTGAAAAATTTGGTTTGCAGATTTTGGAAAAATGTGTGAATGTATTCACTTCCAATCCCCAAACCAATATTTAGTATTTGTCCTGATACAAACTGGCACAGTGAAAAGAAGGTGACCTTAAAATAGGGGATTCTGGGGTGTGGGAAATGGGTGTGTGTTGAGAGTGAGAGAGAGGGGCCTTGTGATAGGAGGCACACTTGTTCAGTTCCTGTGAACACCCAACCTCCACAATGAGAGATGCAGGCTCTAGGTCTGCCCAGACCAGGACACCCTGTCACCTCGGAGCCAGGGTGCCCAATGGGTCTCCTGGAGGAGCAGGTGTCCGTGGGTCCAGGGGAACTGGATTCAGTTCCCAGATCACAGAATTTCCTTCTGAAATTGCACGGGTCTAGTAATTATAGGAGACTCTAACACAGATTGTCTTGGAAGAAGCATTCAGTCTGTGCATTCACTGTGTGTTCAGGCTGCTGACTGACCTCTGACACTCTGTGTCCATCGCTCAGTGAAGTCACCCCTGAAAGGTGGTGCGGTTTGTCAGGTTGCAGGCCGTGATCATTGCAACATCAGAGACAAGGTGCAGTGCAGAGAGCTCACCTGGACAATGCAAAATCCTATCCATGGGGAGACCCCATCTCTGAAATACACCTGCCCGGGCCTCCCTTCCAGATGCCTGGATGCGGCAGCAGGTGTGGGGGCTGAAGGATGGAAGGATTCCCTTCATCCCAGGGCAGTGTTCAGAATAGTCACTCCACTAGAAACAAGCTGGCAAAGCTTTTGTTCTGTCCTGAAATTGTGTTGTCAGTCTGCAACACATACTAAGGCATCTGTCAACCCTAAAGGAAATAGACCCTGAATATTCATTGGAAGGACTGACGCTGAAGCTGCAGCTCCAATACTTTGGCCACCCGATGTAAAGGAGCTGACTCATTGGAAAATATCTTGATGCTGGGAAGTACTGAGGGCGGGAGAAGAAGTGGGTGACAGAAGATGAGATGGTTGGATGGCATCACTGACTCAGTGTTTGAGCAAGCTCACAGAGATAGTGAAGTGCAGGAAAGCCTCGTGCGCTGCAGTCCAGGGGGTTGCAACAAGTTGGACATGACTTAGTGACTGAAAAACCACAGTGGCATCTGTGTGTAGAATTTGGACAGCAACCTTCCAGAACTGCTGCCTGGAGAGGCAGGGCCTGCGGAGGCCCTGCCCTGGTGGAATAGACACATCACACCCGGGAAGATCCAGTTCCGCTGGCCCATGTGCCAGCCCAAGCTGATTGATATCGGAGCCCTGGCTGGTGGCTTCCCTGTGCTTCTGACTGTGAGCAGGGCTCCCACAGGGGCCATGGCTGCCGTCCACCATGGCCAGTTCCCACTCCTGATGAGTTTGCAGGAATCCCTGGACCTGGGGAGAAACCGAGAATCCCCTGTGGGTCCCATGTTCTCCTTGGGTTTGACTCATGGCCTCCCCAACACAACTTCTGAGAGTTGACCCGGCCTCTACTCTGTGTTTTAAGCATAATTTGTTCCATGGATTTTATTCCTCCTAATTCAGTTTTAGAGAAAGATAGCTTAAAGAAATTCAAATTAAAAAAAATAAATAAATAAAAAGCATTCCACACACACACACAAAAAGAAGTTCTCTCTTCTGTTTGGGACATCTAACTAAAATATAGTAAATAAAAACAATAATACCACTGTCATTAGACCTGAAGTAGCATAAACTTAAAAACCAGTGATCTTGCAGCTTAAGGCACAGAGGAATCTTTCTGCAGATGAGGCGAAACCTTCAGACCCTTGTGACCCAATCACACATATAGAATCTCAGTCATTCTGGAATTTCATGGAATTCCCATTCCACCGTGCAGTTCATCTTAGCCAGCCAATGAATGATGTTTTC
The DNA here is from genome assembly GCA_006410635.1 of Cephalophus harveyi. Lineage (NCBI taxonomy): Eukaryota > Metazoa > Chordata > Mammalia > Artiodactyla > Bovidae > Cephalophus > Cephalophus harveyi. The sequence continues at coordinate 106,652 of SJYT01002297.1, read as the reverse complement.
CATGGTTTAGTGTGTGAGACAGAGTCACTTGTCCAGAACTGAAAACAGCCACCATGGCATGGAATTCTTGATTCTGCTACTGACTCTCAAGAACAATTTTAAGCAATTGGAGAATTACCCACTCCATAGTAAAGCTTGCCCTCAGCAGGAAGAAAATGGAGAATGAAAATGTAACGTTCTAGGAATGTGGAAATAATAGAATTTGTAATTCATACTTAAACTAAAAGAAAATACATCCATTCCTTTAGGATATATCTCTCTGTCTGTCAACCCATCCGTTGAATTAAAAATCATGTGCAGTTACAGTTTTACAGTATTCTACCTAAATCACTTGCTCCTTTCTAGCCAGAGCTCTCAGGTTCTGATTTGTGGCAGATTATTAAATTAATGAGTCAGATTGAAGTAAAAATAAAATAATCCACATGCTCTTCACTCTGAGATTTTCTGCCCACATTTTGATGGAACCATTTCTGACGCATTTGTCAGGTAATTCAGCCTCCTAACCTAGGTGCAATGATACTGGCTGCAGAATTGCCTGAAAGCGTTTAGTGATCTTGTTTAAGCTGAAGCCAAATGCTAATGAAAAAGAAACAAGCAAACACAAAACCCAGAGGCCTGGCATCCCAGTGCGAGGTCTCCCAGATAATCACATCACTTTATTTAATTTAGGAGATACATTCTCTTGAAACGTGCAGGGCTGTCCTCATCCCTCATCCCAATTCTCTCTCTCTTTTTTTTTTTCAGTTAATGAGAGTTTTTTGTCCTTCCTTCGCTGCTGATTGTGCTCACTGGAGGGCTTCCCAGGTGGTGCTAGTGGTAAAGAACCTGCCTGTCAATGTAGGAGACTAGAGACATGGGTTTGATCCCTGGACTGGGAAGATCCCCTGGAGGAGAGCATGGCACTCAGTCCAGTATTCTTGCCTGGAGAATCCCATGGATAGAGGAGCCTGGTGGACTGTAGTCCGTGGGGTTGCAAACAAATGACTAGAGCAACTTAGCACGCATGCACCAGCGCTCACTGAAATACTAAGAGCTAAATGCAGCCAAAATTGGGGAAGTTGCACAACATAGAGTATGAAATGTAACTAAAAGGCTAAAATGGGTGCCCTTCTGGAAAATGAATAATTTGGTCCCATAATTCCATAACCTTCATTTTAACTGAGGCTTTAAAAACAAATCAAGGTTCTCAATACAGGGACCAGACGCCTTGATCTGGCTAATGGTGTGCTCCCTTTAGGCCTTCAGTTTTGCCTCTGTCAGGGTGTCTGATGCCCGGCTTGACTACATGTCCCCTCCCCACTTCTCACCTCTTTAAGATGAAACTCCCTGGGATGCTTTTTGTGTCAGACCTCTTACGACTGCCTTACTCCTCATTGAATCCCCAGCCCCAAAGACACTGCTAGCCCAAAAATATGACTCAAATGGACATTTCCTGAAATTGGATTTATTTTACAATACCAGTCCTTCCTCTAGAATTTCGTAAATAGTTCAGGAATCTAATCTCTCACTGGAAATTCTTCCATACTTTTCCTTGCTACACATATTGAATAGGGTTATGGAACTTACATTAATTCCAAGTGTCTCTTCCTTTCTTTTGGCTTTTATTTACCAGATAAATACCATAAAATATGAATGAAAAATAAGTAGAAGAAATAAGTGGAAAAACCATAACTAGGGGATACCCTTTAATAATTTTCTATTTGAAATATTACTTATGTTGCCACAACTGTTGAGAAAAATTAAGAAGCTGAAAAAGGAAAACATCATATATATATACTATATGTATATTTAAATGGAAAAATGGAAAACCTTTAAATACTGTTTGTATTCAAGGCTGTTAGTTACTCGACAATAAAGATAAATTATGAATGTGTTGCTTCTATAATTTTTTATTGATATGTCCATTGACATTGTGTTAATCTCTTCTCTACAGCAGACTGACTCAGTTACACGTGATACATAATCTGTTTCACGTTCTCTTCCAATCTGGTGTATTCCAGGCTGTTGCATGTAGCTCCCTGTGCTAAACAGTAGGACCCTGTTGTTTGTCCATAAATGTGGTCCTTTTACAGAAGACACACTCTCCAGCGTGTTTTTGTTGGTTTTGTTCATTTTCCAGCTGGCCACTGTGGCTCCCCAGACCCCATCGTGAATGGTCACATCAGCGGCGATGGCTTCAGTTACAGGGACACAGTGGTTTATCAGTGCAACCCCGGCTTCCGGCTCGTAGGGACTTCCGTCCGGATATGCTTGCAAGACCACAAGTGGTCCGGACACACCCCAGTCTGTGTCCGTAAGTACCTTCTGTGAACTAATTTGGGCGGTGTTTCCCTTAGGGGTGTTTTCCTTTTGTCCTTAAGTTGTAGCACAGACATGTTTGATCTCAGGGGAGAAGATGGAGAGCTGACGGGAGAGAGAGAAGACGGGCACTCCCCCACTTCTGTCTCTGGTCCTCCTCCCATTGCATGTTTTCCCAGCCCTCCGCCAGCCTCCCATCCACGTTGTGTTTGCTCACCAGCTCACCTCAGATGGGTCCCAGGATGAGGATGTCAGGCATTTTTTCCCCTAGACGTCATCACAGGGCAACCAGGTAGACACCACCTCTGACTAGTGGAGGGTAGAGCTGCTGAGCCTGAGTCTGCACATCAACTTCGCAGGTGCCCCCGTGCCCACCTCCAGTCTTCTGTGTTATTTTGTGTTTCTGTCATTGCTTCGTCAAGAACACAGACAGCTTTGAACGCAGTCCTTCCTTTCGTAGAAGGTGAAACTGTATGGAACAATTGTCCTCAAACTTTTAACTTCAAAGGCAAATGCCAACTCCTATTTTTAGAAGAGATTGTACCTCCATTGCAAATTTCTTTTTAAACCAATTTTTCCTAATATGTTCTCTATTTTCCTAAACAAAGGGAACGTTGATGTAAGTTTACGAAAGTGAAGGATCTTCTCTGTGATAGTGCTATGGTAAATGTACAAAGGTCAAGGGTGAAAGTTTTACTTGAAAGGGAAAATGGTTGACAAGATAAGTGAGAAAAACACCAGTTTTACAGCTGTAATGTGTTTCTCTTGAAAGGGCCAGTCAAGAGTATCTTCATGATTTGTGTTACTGTGATTGTGGGCATCACAGTTGACTGCATACATGGGGGATGTCGAAGAAAATAGGATTTTAGCATGCACACATTTTTGCTAATTTCATGATGTTTACATTGATTTTGGAATAATTTATACATACATAATTTAAATTTTCAGCTAAATTCCTTTAATGTTTCAAAATGAGAGTTCCACAAAATTAGCTTGATGTTTTCTAAGGGAAAAATATTCAAAACTCATGATAAACAGAAAAATTTTGCATCTTGTTTTTCATTGTTTTATTTCACAGTTACTTGATATCCCGTCATGAAGTAAATAAGAAATAATAATTATGATTATGAACAAAAGCAGGTGCTGGTCATTTTCCACAATTATTTATAATAAAAACCTGTGGGTTCAACCCATGACTCTTTCTCCTGATTTCTCCTTCTGAATATAAACACAATCTGTAACATATCTGATCCACTGTCAACCCTCTAATTAACACGTTTAACACATATGATATGTATGAATAAAGAATTCCAGGTGAAGGTGATGACTTGTTCATCTTCTGACCACCATGTGGACCTGTCTTCCTCCATAGCCATCACCTGTGGACACCCGGGGAACCCCGCCCACGGGTTGACCAATGGCAGCGAGTTCAACCTGAATGATGTGGTGAACTTCACCTGCAACCCCGGCTACCTACTGCAGGGGGCATCTCGAGCCCAGTGTCGGAGCAATGGCCAGTGGAGCAGCCCCCTGCCCACCTGCCGAGGTAGGAGAGCCCCGGTCAGTGGGGGCAACCACACACCAGGGGGCCTGTCTGCCTGCTTGGAGGGCTTCTGCACCCACTTTCCACGTGGTGGAATAACGTTTCTGAGGATGACACACAAATCTCTCCATGGTCTCTGATCTTTGGCCAGATATTCAGTCATAAAACCCTGGGACTCTGTGCTTCAAAGACTTCTTCCATTTATCCTTCTCCTCACTTAGACACTCATTTATCTCTACCATGTATATTCCATGCCTTTGGTCCTTACAATTCTAGACTTAGGGATGTACTTAAGAAGTTCTAACTGCTTTTAGATCTCAAGTTTTAGATCTCAGGGCTTCCCTGATAGCTCAGTTGGTAAGGAATCCACTGGCAATGTGGGAGACCTGGGTTTGATCCCTGGATTGGGAAGATCCCCTGGAGAAGGGAATGGCTACTCATTTAGTACTCTGGCCTGGAGAATTCCATAGACTGTATAGTCCGTGGGGTCACAAAGAGTTGAACACAGCTGAGCAACTTTCACACTCACACTTAGATCTCAAGTTTTAGAAATTTGTGTCTTTAAAAATTGTCACACAGATTTGGATTAACACTTAGATTTCCAAGGAAATTCTACTCTGTAGTTTTTGAGTTTTTAAGAGTTTAGAGAACTTGGACATTGACAGGTTCATCTTGTAGTCTTTAGTTCATGCTGTTTAAGGTTTTGCTCCAATTACCTTCCATTAAAACATCTCTCATACTGAAGGTGAACGTTCTTCCATGTGATGGTGAAGTTTTATTTCTGTTTGTTTTTGGTAGTAACAGTATTAAAGCCAGACACATACAAAGGTCCCGTGCTCTGACAGTCACCCACCTTCCCACTGGGTACACAAGGGAGCTCTATTCAAAAGCAACAGTAGCAGGATGGGAATTCAGGCTGTGCTTCAAAAGGCAGTTACTTGAAATTTGGCTACCTACCTGTCCATGCTGGCACACGTCTGTATCAGAGTGCTTGGCTGCAGCTCAAAAACAGAGTAATGCCTCCTCATTCCACTTCCCTCTAAAACTCCCTTTTCAACATGAGAAAATCTTACCATGAAGAGTAGACCCCCAAGTTCCTTGTTCTCCAGAAGGCAGGCTTCAGGTGTGTCCTATTGGGGGAGGAGAAGTGAAGTGTTAGTCACTCAGTCACATGTGACTCTTGGCGACCCCACTGACTGTAGCCCACCAGGCTTCTCTGTCCATGGGGTTCTCCAGGCAAGAATACTAGAGTGAATTGCCATTCCCTTCTCCAGAGGATCTTCCTGACCCAGGGATCGAACCTGAGTCTCCTGCATTGCAGGCAGATTCTTTACCATTTGAGCCTCAGGGAAGTCCTGGGGAAGGAAAGGGTGGAGTATCTCACAGAGATGCCCCTGGTTTCTCATCCCAAAGCTCATGCTGGTCTCCTGACAATGTGGGGCATCTGGTCAGCCTGGACATTGGCAGGTTAACCTTGTAGATTACATGTTATCATTAAATCCTATTAGGCAGGGGCAGTGATTGAGATGACTGGAGTTAGGGGATGTCTGGAATGTGTGAGCTGGCACAACTAGTTGGCTTCTACGTATGTCTGGCCCCTCCCCTTCAGTGGAACACTCCAGCAGCCCCAGTGCTTCCTGAGCATGGTGTAGGCATGGCTGCGATAGCCTTGTGTGACTCACTCACCCCCTCTCACAGGTAAACATGGGGCCCACGTGTCTGCCCTGAGCCCTGGGCACTTGGATGGCAGTGGAGAGACTGGGCTATGGTGTCCACCACTTGTTCCGGCAACTGCAGAGATAAGCTAAAGATTCAGTTCAGTTCAGCCACTCAGTCATGTCCCACTCTTTGTGACCCCATGGACTGTAGCATACCAGGCCTCCCTGTCCATCACCAACTCCCAGAGCCTACTCAGACTCATGTCTATTGAATTGGTGATGCCATCTAAACATCTCATCCTCTGTCATCTCCTTCTCCTGCCATCAACCTTTCCCAGCATCAGGGTCTTTTCCAATGAGTCAGCTCTTCACATCAGGTGGCCAAAGTATTGGAGCTTCAGCTTCAACATCAGTCCTTCCAAGGAATATTCAGGACTGATTTCCTTTAGGATGGACTGGTTGGATCTCCTTGCAGTCCAAGGGACTCTCAAGGGTCTTCTCCAACACCACCGTTCAAAAGCATCAATTCTTCAGTGCTCAGCTTTCTTTATGTCCAATTCTCACATCCATACATGACCACTGGAAAAACTATAGCTCTGACTAGAGGGACCTAGCTAAAGGTTAAAAAGCTTTAATCAAACTGTTTTCTCTATCCACTATGACAGGGAAAGATAGCTCAACTGTAAGAATGATTAAAAATGGAGGTGCATAAATTTGGGTCCAGTTAATTTTCACAGGGGGTTATGGCATAGCTGTGTCTTTGATGTCTTAGGCTTGAAGGGATGTCTAGATCCATTCCTCCAGAACCCTTCTCCTCAACCTAACATTTATTAAGCGACTGAGCGACTTCACTTTCACCTTTGACTTTCATGCATTGGAGAAGGAAATGGCAACCCACTCCAGTGTTCTTGCCTGGAGAATCCCAGGGACAGGGGAGCCTGGTAGGCTGCCGTCTACGGGGTCGCACAGAGTCAGACACGACTGAAGTGACTTAGCAGCAGCAACTGTGTTCTGAGTGCTATGCCATACACTATCAATACAGAGCTGGCTGAAATAATTCATACCTTTAAGCAGATAATAATTTAGAAATCAGGGCTGGTTAATTAGGGAGAAAGGCCCCCAGCAACTGAGATTGCCCACTGGACACAGGACATTCTGGCTAAAGGAAAGATGGAGTAAATTCAAAGAGCAGGCTTTTAATTATCAAAATATCTTTTCTGTACCTCATTTTCCTTTGCCATAGCTTAGTTGCTAAATCATGTCTATATTCCTGTGCAAACCCCATGGACTGTACCTGCTGGGATCCTCTGTCCACAGGTTTTCTCAGGAAAGAATACTGGTGTGGGTTGCCATTTCCTTCTCCGTCATTTTCACCCAACTTATGACAAAGCAACAGAGAATAAATCAAATGCCTGTCATTTAACAACAGTTCTTGGTGTTTTGGGCTTCCCTTGTGGCTCAGCTGATAAAGAATCCACCTGCAATGCAAGAGACCTGGGTTCAATTCCTGGATTTGGAATATCCCCTGAAGAAGGGAAAGGCTATCAACTCCAGTATTCTGGCCTGGAGAATTTCATGGACTGTATAATCCACAGAGTCACAAAAAATCAGACATGACTGAGCAACTTTCACTTTCACTTGGTGTTTTACAATAGGTGCTGGTCCTTTAGCAGTCTATGGCTCAGTTCGAAGGAGGTCAGGGTTCTTTTTAATGACTTCAGTGTTAATTTTGACTTGTCTTTTCTTCCTGCCTTTTCTTGAAAAATTGGAAAG
>SJYT01002297.1:0-96474 GCA_006410635.1 Cephalophus harveyi | reverse complement strand
ACCCAGCTTGTGTTTCTTCCAGTCCAGTGTTTCTCATGATGTACTCTGCATAGAAGTTAAATAAGCAGGGTGACAATATACAGCCTTGACGTACTCCTTTTCCTATTTGGAACCAGTCTGTTGTTCTATGTACAGTTCTAACTGTTACTTCCTGACCTGCATACAGATTTCTCAAGAGGCAGGTTAGGTGGTCTGGTATTCCCATCTCTTGAAGAATTTTCCACAGTTTATTGCGATCCACACAGTCAAAGGCTTTGGCAGAGTCAAGAAAGCAGAAATAGATGTTTTTCTGGAACTCTCTTGCTTTTTCCATGATCCAGAGGATGTTGGCAATTTGATCTCTGGTTCCTCTGCCTTTTCTAAAACCAGCTTGAATATCAGGGAGTTCACGGTTCACGTATTGCTGAAGCCTGGCTTGGAGAATTTTGAGCATTACTTTACTAGCATGTGAGATGAGTGCAATTGTGTGGTAGTTTGAGCATTCTTTTGCATTGCCCTTCTTTGGAATTGAAATGAAAACTGACCTTTTCCAGTCCTGTGGCCACTGCTGAGTTTTCCAAATTTGCTGGCATATTGAGGGCAGCACTTTCACAGCATCATCTTTCTGGATTTGAAACAGCTCCACTGGAATTCCATCACCTCCACTAGCTTTGTTCGTAGTGATGCTTTCTAAGGCCCACTTGACTTCACATTCCAAGATGTCTGGCTCTAGATTATTGATTACATCATCATGATTATCTGGGTCATGAAGATCTTTTTTAATTATGGGAAAGAGAAACTCCACCAGAACTTTGGAATGAAACTCCAGGTAAATCTATGCTCAGTGAGGCTGATTTAGATGCAGATTTCCACAGTCTCTTCACCTTGAGTCACATTTTATCCTCGGACTCAGCCCTCCCCATAAGAAAGCTCAGACCATGCCTGATGCATTTGTGATAAATCAGATCACCGTCATCCAGGAACTGGGAAAAATTGAAGGCAGGAGGAGATGGGGATGACAGAGGATAAGATGGTTGGATGGCATCACTGACTCAATGGACATGGGTTTGAGCAAACTCCAGAAAACAGTGAAGGATAGAGGAGCCTGGCATGCTGCAGCCATGAGGTCACAAAGAGTTGGACACGACTGAGCGACTGATCGACAACAACATACAGGAAATGACTCAACCCCCCATGCTACCTTTACAAACAGGGCCAGGAAAATAAATAAATTAAAAAACCACCCTTTTCTACTAATAGTAATATCTTTCTGGAATAAATAAGTTATATGGCTGCAGACTTTGTAAACCAGAATGAAAATAGATGTTGTCATGTCTACTCTAAGAATCAGGTTTGTCTGCTGTTTCGAGGCCCTGTTTCTAAAGAAGAGCATTCTCTGAGTCTTTGTCTTTTAAATTCCAAAATACATGTCACAAGTTCAAGGAAAAGAAATGAGGTAAACCCAAGTCNTTTGTAAACCAGAATGAAAATAGATGTTGTCATGTCTACTCTAAGAATCAGGTTTGTCTGCTGTTTCGAGGCCCTGTTTCTAAAGAAGAGCATTCTCTGAGTCTTTGTCTTTTAAATTCCAAAATACATGTCACAAGTTCAAGGAAAAGAAATGAGGTAAACCCAAGTCTGACTGTCTTAGGATGAGTCACAGTGTTTTATTTCCTCATGTAAAAATGTTTGTGTTACAGGCAAACATTAGGAGGTTTTATTTTTTTTTCCATCTTATCTACAGTTTTGTAGGGTTGGTCATTTTAATGCAGAGAATATATGTCCTTTGCTGTTACATACATGAGAATAAAGAAAATTAAGAAACTATGGGGTAGCACATTTGGAAAACTCAGCAGTGGCCACAGGACTGGAAAAGGTCAGTTTTCATTCCAATTCCAAAGAAAGGCAATGCTAAAGAATGCTCCAACTACCACACAATTGCACTCATCTCACATGCTAGTAAAGTAATGCTCAAAATCCTCCAAGCCAGGCTTCAGCAATANCCCTGGTACTAGTACGGGCTTGGCCGCTCTCTGCCTGTCTTCAGCTTTCTCCATCCACATTGGGGGCAGGGTTGGGGGGAGGCAGAAACTGCCATCTGGTCATCTTCCACTTGCTTACTTCCTATGGGACCACTGAACAGAGGAAAAACCACCAAGAACCAACCAAGTTCTCAGTGTCCCAAGCCTCTCCCCCTGGAGCCCCTTTGTCTGTCTTTCCCACTCCTTTCCCAAGAGCCTGGTGCGGGCCCCCAAGAGACAACATGAAGAAATACTCCTGAGATGCATGGGGTACCCGGGAGTCTTCAGGTTTGGTGGATACCTGGGGCTTACACAATCCGGTGGACCTTCTTTGAGAAAAAGCATGAAAGATTCTGAATATGAATTGAGGAGCAAAAGGGAATATTTACTCCAAATGGGAAAAGATTTCACAGAAAAATACCGGGAATCTCGTTTCTTTTCTCCCAACTCTGGGACAACTGGCCAGAAATGCCTGCACAGAAGTAGATCTCTGGGCTTTCCAGATAGTCCAGTGGTTGAGACTCCACCTTGCAGTGCAAGGGATGCTGGTTTGATCCCTGCTCTGGGAAGATCCCACCTGCCACGGGGGCAAGTAAGCCCAGTGTGCCAGGACTCCTGAGCTGGCGCTCTAGACCCGGCCCTCTGCAACAAGAGAAAAGCCACCACAAGGAAAAGCCCACACACCGCATGGGGGAGTAGGCCTGGATCGCCAGAACTAGAGAAAGCCTGCGAGCACCAACAAAGACCCACCACAGCCAAAAAAATTAAATAAATAAGTGAACCTTTTTTTTTTCTAAATGAGAATAAATTTTTAATACATAAATGGGTTTCAACCTGGCCTCCTGGGCCTCTATGAACATCCAGAGTCCACTCGGAGCGGCCAGAGAAGGTGAGCGTCCTTGCCACCCTCTTAACCTCAGACCAAGTCCAGGCACCACGACTCCGTCTCCTTCTCCTCCTCCGTCTCCTCCTTCGCCGCCTCCCTCTCCAACAGTACCGCAGAGAGAGCAAAGGAGAGGCCCTCCAGCGTGCCTAGGGGTGTCTGTCCTGAGGACCAGCCCTGGAGGGTTCACTCAGGGTGCCTCGTGCGCTTATCACCCGGTCAGCCCAGGCTGCAGCCTCACACACCTGACCAGCTAAAGGGTCTCAGCCCCGGGAGCCTCAGACCCTGCCTCTCTCCATCTTAGCTACCACCCACCCACAAGCTCAGCACTGGGCCCCAGGATTCGGGAAAGGATGCTCCAGGGTTTTCTAATTAGAGGTTATAAAAATTACCTACCATTAAATAAGCAGAGACATTACTTTGCCGACTAAGGTCCCTCTAGTCAAGGCTATGGTTTTTCCTGTGGTCATGTATGGATGTGAGAGTTGGACTGTGAAGAAGGCTGAGCGCCGAAGAATTGATGCTTTTGAACTGTGGTGTTGGAGAAGACTCTTGAGAGTCCCTTGGACTGCAAGGAGATCCATCCAGTCCATTCTGAAGGAGATCAGCCCTGGGATTTCTTTGGAAGGAATGATGCTAAAGCTGAAACTCCAGTACTTTGGCCACCTCATGGGAAGAGTTGACTCATTGGAAAAGACTCTGATGCTGGGAGGGATTGGGGGCAGGAAGAGAAGGGGACGACCGAGGATGAGATGGCTGGATGGCATCACGGACTCGATGGACGTAGTCTGAGTGAACTCCGGGAGATGGTGATGAACAGGGAGGCCTGGCGTGCTGCGATTCATGGGGTCGCAAAGAGTGGGACACGACTGAGCGACTGAACTGAACTGAACTGTTCTGATTAGAGAGGAATGACAAGGGAAACAGGCAAACAAAACAAAAGCTTGTTAAACTTACATAACTAAATCTGGAACTGTTTACTTCAGATTGGGACTCTAACCCACATGGCTGGGACTCAAACCCAGCCAAAACCCACAGTACCTGGTTTCAGGACCGAATGAAGCTCAGGTTCTTGATGTCTCATCCTGGAAAGAATTCAGTGAGAGACAAAGTGATAGGTAAGAAGTTAATTTATTCAGATACAGAGAGAAGCACACTCCACAGACGAGTGTGGGCCCTGGCAGAGGGCGAATGTGGCCAGGAAATCTGGTGTGGTTAGTTTTTATAGGCTTGGTAATTTCATATGCTAATGAGTGGGAGGATTATTCCAACTATTTTTCGGAAGGGGCGGAGATTTCCAGGATCGGGGCCACTGCCTACTCCTTGTCTTGTAACAGTTCCATGGAACTATCATGGAACTTCTGTGTCATTTCACTTGTTGATTGAGGATTAACGTCTAGTCTTGTGTGACATCTTGGTCCTATCTGATTCCAATCGGTTTATGTTGTGTTCTTGGGCTATGTCATCCTCTCAAAAGTTGTGCCCTGCCACTTTCCCTCCTGTTACAAATCCAGGGTCTTAGAGTTAGTTAATCCTCAGCTTCACTGGAGAACATCAGTTATCTTCTACAACTGGGCAAAGAAAGTCTGGGTTTCTGTGAGTTCTAAGTAAACCAGCGCATGTGACATGCTTAGCACAGTGCCTGACGCATAGTAGGTTCTCAGTGTCCCCACCCCCACCTGTCTCTGAAATTTAACTAGAATCAATAACAGTCAATTAGAATGTTTCTTCTTTATCCAACCTGAATGTCTCATTACACCTAAAATCAGTTTCTTTATTCTTATCAGTTATTGATAAAAAAATGAAAGGTAACCTTCATGTATTTGAAAAATCCTCATAATAAATTGTTTTTTGGTTTTTTTTTCCCTGTAACCAGTAATCTTATATTTAAATTTTGATTCATGCAGTTTGTAAACAAGCTAAAAACATTTATTCTATGCTGAACACTGCAGTCATCTCACCTTGAATTGTCCTCTCAAGTTTCCATAATCCCTTCTATTGGAAAATTTAAAAACAAATATTACTCAAAACTCTAATCAACTATGATTTTTTTTTTTTTAATGAGTGAACTAATCCTTACCCATTTTTTCCCACTGCCAAAGAATTTAATTTGGCTATAGTTTCCATTATGAAGCATCATTTTCTTATATTTCCTGTTTGTGATCAGATTTTTAATGAGTCATAAAAGAAAGTAAGAAATAATCAAGAAACAGGAGTAAACATAGAAAAAGAAATGTAAACACAAACTGTAAGATAAAACGAAAGAATTAAGAAGATAAGGAAATGGTTCTTTCCTCCCTCCTCCCTCCCTCCTCCCCTCCCGTCCTCCCTCCCTTTTCTCACAAAGCCCTACGTCCACTGCAGGAGGTTCAGGAGTCCTCAGGTAGTCCGGGGCTCTGAGCCTCACCTAGCTCTGGTGTAACCACCTCTGTGACCTCAGACGTGCTGCTGATCCATTCCATGAATGTCTTAACCCCCAGTAAACACAAACGTCCTCCGGGACTCCAGCGGGGCTGCGTGTGTGGCACAGTGTCTCCCTTTCTCTCCAGCTGAGGACTTCCTGTTCTGCATCAGGTTTGAACACCTGAACATCAAGGCCAGGTCTCTGCTTAGCGTGTTGAGGGGTGTGATGCTGGGATGTGGGGAGACCCCGACAGTGAGTCTGCTACCGGTTTGGCTCTGATGTGTTACCCTCTGCTAGACACTATGTCTCCAAACAAGAGTGTAGCAGTTGCTGCAGATCTGAAATGTGGGCAAGAGCGTGGCTCCCGCAGCTGCCTGTTCAGCCCTGAGCAGTCAGACTGCAGACAGTTCTGGCCCCTTCTCTCCTCTGCACCTGTGGCGGCTGGTCCCCTTCCCGACGCCAGCAGGCGCTCAAGCTCGGAGAACACGTCCCCTGTCCCTGCGGTTTCTACAGGGGAAGATCTCAAACCAGGGGTCACCTTATTTTACATTCTGTTAAGTGTTGATGGAAGGCTTCTCAGGTGTTGCTAGTGGTAAAGAACCTGTCTGCCAATGAAGGAGACATAAGAGATGTGGGTTCCGTCCCTGGGTTGGGAAGATCCCCTGGGGGAAAGGCATGGCAACCCAGTCCAGTATTCTTGCCTGGGAAATCCCTGGATGGAGGAGGCTGGCAGGCTAAAGTCCATGCCGTCACAAAGAGTTAGACACGACTGAGGCGACTTAGCACAGACATTTAACAGACATCACTGCGGGCACATATTGACGCATTAATACATGTTGATAGGGGTAGGGGGTGGAATTAATTTGTGTGTCCCAGGCTGTCCTAAACTCTCACACTCACATACAAAGACTTTAACTTTAGCCATTTCTACTTTAACATTTTCATAATGTAAAAATATAACCAGGAAAACTAATTTTACACTTTACATTGAAGAAGCTTTTATTAGGAAGCACTTAAAAGCTATCAGCCCCATGTTAAAATTGCTGTAGAAGCCAATATGTTGCTCAATATTTTTTTGAAGCCTGGTGACCCAGAGCAGGAAGTGGAGCTTGTTAAGGCTGAAGGAGTTCACACTAAGCCTTGGCTGTGAGGTTGTCATCTTACAAACTTCCCAAAACCACGAAGAGGAGTTCACCTTCTCTGCAGTCTGTTTCATTTATAAATGTTGTTGTTGTTGTTTAGTCTGCCATGTCTGACTCTTTGTGACCCCCTGGACTGCAGCCCACTGGGCTCCTCTGTCCCCCTGGGATTCCCCAGCTGAGAACACTGGAGTGGGTTGCCATCCTCCCCTCCAGGGTTGTAACTAGAGCTGCGTGTAAACTATGTGTGATGTGCTTCCCTCCACAGTGGTGAACTGCTCCGACCCAGGCTTGGTGGAAAATGCTGTTCGTCATGAGCACCAGAACCTCCCCGGGGGTTTTGAGTATGGAGTGACTGTTGTATATCAGTGCAAGAGGGGCTTCTACCTGCTGGGATCTTCTGCCCTCACCTGCATGGCGAACGGCCTGTGGGATCGCTCTCTGCCCAAGTGTCTGGGTGAGTGGGGTCGTCTGGCCTTCAAAGAACACTGCGAACACAACATATGTAGTTTTTTTTTTTTTAAATACTATTCAAAAAGGTATTGATTTTTTATTCTCTCCTCCTGACCACATCACAAATCATATTAGTTTTTATGATATCTTTAAGAAGGCAAGGGACTGTCAGCTCCTCCTGGACCCTGCTGTCCCTGTGTCCACTTGTCAGTGCTCATTTCCTGCTTCAGCCGGGCAGGCAGGCAGATCCACTGGTTCACCCAGGTGCCAGCAGCCTCCAGACTGTGCCTCTCACAGCAGGCTGCCTCCCTGGGGACTCAGGTTCAGAGATACTGCAGACGGCTATAGTATGGAATCTCCATCTATGGACCCAGTATCTGTGGCCGAAAGCGTGGAACACTCTGGGGTCCTCATTTGTCTCATTACCACTTCTGGGACAGTCCAGTGTGAGCCTGATAAAGAAGACGGCACTCTGGTTGGCGCTTTCTTGTGACCCTTAGGTTTAACCAAGAGGAAGAGTGGGGTGCTCCTCTGGGCAGACAGAACTATAGGTCACAGCTCTGGCTTCCCAGAAAACGTTATTAACAGTATGCAGATGAGCACGGACATTTTCTTTTTCACCCCAGTAGCTGCCTTATACTTTCTTTCCCTTGAAACAGCATATTGTCCTTGAGTTCAGAGAGAATCGTCTTGTGTCTTTTTAAAACAGAGTCTGAAAATGAAGGAAAGGGAGTCACTCTCTTGGTCTTTTAAAAATCAGAAACAAAACCATTCTTAAAATCAATATCTTTTTAGTATTCATTTTTCGTGCATACAGAAAATGGGAAATGACAATTATATTATAAATTGAAATACTGAAAAAAGGTGATAGTCCATTTTAGCCCTCATGATTACAGCATTTTTGGTACATTTGCAGAGTGGACTGGTGCCGGAGACTTTTTTCCTGCAAATCAAGGTCCCTCAAAGCCCTTTTGAATCTGCCTGGAAACCTGTGTCAAATTCTAAATGTTACAATACAGTTAATTCGGAGAAAGAGAACGATGACTTTCAAAAACAAATGTACAAGCTTATATGACACACACACAAAAAACTATAAATATGTTGCAATTCTCATCAAATTTTGTGTGTTTTGGTTTTCTGTGCCTTCACATATGGGAACTTTTCAGAGAAATTAGTTTTATTTTCTCCCCAAAGATTTGCCTAGCCTCTTCCCCAGCCTCCCCAAGGCTTCCATTAGTGGTTGTGATGATGCCCCTGTGCCCCAGACCTCCAGGAACCAGCTTTTCACTGATCTCGTTTTCCAAATCGGTGAGTTCCCACCGCTGTTATCATTAACCACTGGAGTTATAGGAACTTGGGAACACATGCTCTCGGAGGAGCGCTTTTTTACCACAGACTCTGCAGTGGCTGGCCACCCTCTCTATTTGTGATGTTATATGGTTCACTGATTTTTTTTTTTTTTTCTCTCTTTTATTTCACCTGGAACTGATCATTCACCAACCATGTCACTGATTCTGCTCTAGTTAGCTTCTTTTCAGGACTCTAGATAAACTCCTGTTCTCCGATGAGTGGATGCCAGGATGAGAGAGTGTCAGGGGAGGGCAAATGTGACTCAGGGGGCACTGCGGCCTTTCTGAAACCTGCCTCTCTGGTTGGTGTCACTCTGCAGTTGCTGATGACAAAATGCAATCTCTCTTGGATGTAAAATCAGCTCCCTTTGGATCATTTCTGGCACCCTCAGTCTAGTTAATAGCTTACTTCATGAACGATGTTGAAATCGTGATCTCCAAAGAAGAAGATTTAGCTTCGGAACCAGGGACTAGGCGTGATCACTCAAGAGACTTTGTATAGCAGAGTTTTATTAAAGTATGAAAAGGGACAGAGAATGCCTCTGACATAGACGTCAGAAGGGGGACAGAGAGTGCCCCACTTGCTACTCTTAGGAAAGGGAGTTATATACTTTTTAAATTGGTTATTATAATAAATCAAAAGAATATTTCAAGTTTGTAAAGATCTTACTAGACTCACTTCCACAATTTACATTTTAAGATAACAAGATTAGTCAGGAGGTTTTCAAGGAGAAAGTGTCCTCAAGCATGATATATTATTGTTATATAATCCTTAGTATAGCGTTTAAACTGAGTTATTTGTTGTATAACCATCAGTTCCAGGCTTAAAGAAAAAAACACTTTATTTTATATGACTAAGACTATGGAATGTAGAGGGGAAAAAAAAAAAAAAAAGATGTTTGTCCTTTCCTCCTCCTTGAGAATTCCAGCCCCTCTCTCCTCCTCGGGACCCCAGAACCTCTTATCAACTTGCCTCTCTTTCCTCCCTTTTCTTTTAGGAGAGTTATGTTGCCAAGGGAAAGGGGCTTTGTTTTCATTTCATAACTACTTCCTGCTGTTGAGAGGCATCGTCCCTAAATTGTTGAGGCAACATATTCTCCTAACCCTCATATGGAGGGTCTCAGATTCCGAGGCCCCAAGTAATAGTTGAAGGAGGTCATGGCACTTATAGGAGCCTGGACAATCATCTGTAACTTAAAAACTCAGACAGTTAGAAACAAACCCCATTATACAGGTCTAGATGTAAGGCAAAATAGTCATTAAACCAAGTTAAAACAGAATCAAAATTAAAAGTCACATTACATCCATAGTTACATCAGTCATCCTTAGGATCGTTGGATGGGTCATTGCAGAGCTAAGGAAAGTCCTTTCCTTGATGAGGAGAAACATACCTTGTTGAGCCTTCAATTGATGAGCAGGAGAGTGCTCCACAGACCCAGTAATAAGACGAATTGTGGAATGCAGCGAATTGTGGAATGCAGGGTAGAAACGAGCCCAGGAAAAGAAGGCATTGTCTTGAGGGTCAAACAGCAGACTCAGGACTTTTGGAGTCAGCAGAAATAAGCCCACATATATTCTCAGGCCCATCTCGGTTCCTGGCTCAAATAGTAGCTTGTTTGACTCAAAGCCTGGGTCAGGAGTTAACCTCCTGGTAAAGTCTGTTGAAAAGGTAAAAGCTGAGTCACATAGTTAATTCTAAGGCTTCCAGATCTCTGACAATATCTGTGCACAAAAAAGATCTGTCACAGAGACACTCCCTTCTTCTTAGGGGCAGCTCAAGCCCTCTTTAAAGCTACGGGTAAAACTTTAAACCAACAGTCTTGTGTTTCCTGAGTTACCTTATGCAGATGCCTCAATAATGTCATTAGCCTTTTAAACTTTTTCTGAAAATTGGGGTCTCCAGCAACAGTGTAAGTGATATTCTATTCTTAGAGCTTGTGACACCCCTTGAGTTACAGCAGCTTTAAAGAGGGAGCCATTCTTGCTCTGAACTTTAGAGTTTAAGATCCCACTTACATCATCAGTCGGTACAGTAAGATTTTGTCCATTAGTAAACTTATGAGCTTTAGTCATTGGCAAAACAAAAGTAGCAATTACCCTTAAGCCATGTGGCCATAGCCATTTTTCAGTGACAAACAAAATAAACTCTGATCCTGTGGGCAAGCTCAAAGCAGGAGCCTTCAAGAGAGAAGTTTGAAGGGCCTTAAAAGCCTTTTGAGTCTCTGGGGGACCAAACCAGCTTGTTGGTTTGGATCTGCTGAGTTTCAGTTAAATGTTTATATAAAGGCCCAGCAAGTTCCCCATAACCCAGAATCCAAATGCAGCAATAGCCTGTAATGCCCAGGAATCCTCTCAATTGTCTTAATGTCATAGGTAGAAGATGATTTAATAGAGATTTAACTCTAGAAAGCAACCTTTAAATCAGTGACTGAAATATATTTGGCTCATTCAGGAACTTCAGAAAATAAGGTATAAGGATCAGGCACTTATTATTTATATATCTTAAATTAGTCTCTGTTTATCATTTGACATTTTTACATCCAAAATAGCAGTATTATATGGACTATTATAGAGAATTGATAGCCCCTGTTCCTTTAAATTTTCAATGATGGGTTTTAACCCTTCCTTAACCTCAGGCTTTAGTGGATACTGCTTTTGATATGGAAATAAGTGAGGGTCTTTGAGCTTTATAACTATAGGAACAGCATTTTGTGCTAGACCCACAGTTTTTCCATCAGCCCACACTTTAGGATTTACATTTTGTTCAATTAAAAAGAATAGATTCCATATTTATAAAAACAGAGGCCTGGACCTTGTTCAGTATATCCCTCCCCAAAATGGGTGAGGGAGACTCCCAGCACAATTAGAAACTCGAGAAAATAGCACAGAGTCCCAGGTGCAGCTTAAAGGATGACTGACATAACAGTGTTTGGCTCGTCCTGACAGCCCCATTACAGTAGTGGATCAGGAGGAAAGCGGACCGGGGGCTTCCATGAGCACAGAGAAAGTTACCCCAAAGTCCAAAGGAAAATCAACTGATTGGTCCCCACAGTTACTAATACCCGGGGTTCCTCAGGTATAATTAGGAAGGGGACTTGCTTGGGGACCCCCAGGCACCTTCAGTCCCAATTGTCTTGAGAGTCCGACCTCTGGGGCCTATACCTCGGAGGGCAGTCTCTCCTCCAGTGTGGTCCTTTGCGGACCACACACAGAGCTGAGGGTGGCTTAGATACCTGAGGGCAATCCTGCTTGAGATGCGCCCTCCTTCCCACAGTAATAACAAGTCTGTCCCTTTTCACCTGGGTCCCTCTGGGCATTTTTCCTCAGGCTGTTTCAAATCAGGTTTAACAGCCATTGTTGGGGCTTCAGTCTTTGTCCTGGTTCTTTTTTCTTCCTATTTTCTTCCTGGTATTTCCTACCATAATATACTCTCCAGCTGCAAGTTTTTCTAAAGACTGATTTGGTCCAGGCACCTGGTTTTGTAGCTTATAGCAGATATCTAGAGCTGACTGAGTGAGAAATCTATCTTTTAAGATAATTTCTCCCTCTGTACTTTCAAGATCAACATCAGTTTTCATTCCAATCCCAAAGAAAGGCAATGCCAAAGAGTATTCAAACTACCACACAATTGCACTCATGTCACACGCAAGCAAAGTAATACTCAAAATTCTCCAAGCCAGGTTTCAACTATGTGAACTATGAACTTCCAGATGTTCAAGCTGGTTTTAGAAAAGGCAGAGGAACCAGAAATCAAACTGTCAACATCCGCTGGATCATCAAAAAAGCAAGAGAGTTCCAGAAAAACATCTATTTCTGCTTTATTGACTATGCCAAAGCCTTTGACTGGATCAAAGTAAACTGGAAAATTGTCAAAGAGATGGGAATACCAGACCACCTGACCTGCCTCTTGAGAAACCTGTATGCAGGTCAGGAAGCAACAGTTAGAACTGGACATGGAACAACAGACTGCTCCAAATAGGAAAAGGAGTACGTCAAGGCATATATTGTCACCATGCTTATTTAACTTCTATGCAGAGTACATCATGAGAAACGCTGGGCTGGATGAAGCACAAGCTGGAATCAAGATTGCCGGGAGAAATATCAATAACCTCAGATATGCAGATGACACCACCCTTATGGCAGAAAGCAAAGAGGAACTAAAGAGCCTCTTGAAGGTGAAAGAGGAGAGTGAAAAAGCTGGCTTAAAACTCAACATTCAAAAATCCAAGATCATGGCATTCAGGCCAATTACTTCATGGCAAATAGAAGGGGAAACAATGGAAACAGTGACAGACTATTTTCTGAGGCTCCGGAATCACTGCAGATGGTGACTGCAGCCATGTAATTAAAAGACACTTGCTCCTTGGAAGAAAAGCTATGACCAATCTAGACAGCATATTAAAAAGCAGAGATGTTACTTTGCCGACAAAGGTCTGTCTAGTCAAGGGTATGGTTTTTCCAGTAGTCATGTATGGATGTGAGATTTGGACCATAAAGAAAGCTGAGCACTGAAGAAGTGATGCTTTTGAACTGTGGTGTTGGAGAAGACTCTTGAGAGTTCCTTGGACTGCAAGAAGATCCAACCAGTCCATCCTAAAGGAAATTAGTCCTGAATATTCACTGGAAGGACTGATGTTGAAGCTGAAACTCCAATACTTTGGCCACCTTATGGGAATAACTGACTCACTGGAAAAGACCCTGATGCTGGGAAAAATTGAAGGTGGGAGAAGGGGACGGCAGAGGATGAGATGGTTGGATGGCATCACCAACTCAATGGATGAGTTGGTGATGGACAAGGAAGCCTGGCATGCTGCAGTCCATGGGGTCACAAAGAGTTGGACATGACTGAGTGACTGAGCTGAACTGAACTGATAAGAGTTTAAACTTAGTTTTTTTGTTGTGTGTTGTGTAATCATCAGTTCCTGACTTTAAGAAAAAATGTTTTATGTGACTAAGAAATGTAGAGAAAAAAAAAAGACGTATGTCCTTTCCTCCTCCTTGAGAATTCCAAACCCCTCTCTCCTCTTCGAGGAACCCAGACTCCTGTCTCCTCCTCGGGAACCCCAAACCTCTTATCAACCTGCCTAGGAATTGACTGTCTCACAGTTAGCTATTTGATCATGTATATTATTTTTTAGTGGTTAACCCTAAAAATTTTGGACTTTACAAAAAGGGAGATAGAAGACTTTACCATCCTGTGGTATTCTAGATTTTTTCCTTTTTGAGGAGTAATTATGATCAGATGATAGGCCTCATTTGGTATAAAGAAATGAATGGAATACTTGGGTTAAAAATTAATCAGTAATTTATTATTACTTTTTAACTTAAGCACTTTATTTTTATTAAAGTAAAAAAGTTAATAGAGGATATATATATATAGCTGATTCACTTTGTTGCACAGCAAAAACTAACATAATATTATAAAGCAACTAGACCCCAATTTAAACGTACTTAAGACAAATACTAACAAGGAAAATTTGTTAGAATGGTCTCTCTAGGCATGTGATCTGGAAGAGGGAGCAGATTTGACTGAGTTTTGTCTCCATGCAAAGCATACTAACTGAATAAATAATGGTGATAGCTTTGCAGATCTGTGTTGGTCTCTACCATTTTGTATGAATACTGCTTACTTAGTATACAGCTAAGGGCAGATGGAAAAATTTGAGGTGAGGTGAAGTCGCTCAGTCGTGTCCGACCCTTTGCGACCCCGTGGACTATAACCTCCTAGGCTTCTCCGCCCATTTGGTCAGGACTGCAGCCCGTGTGCGAGGGTGAGTGGGTCCCAGCCTGAGAGTCAGAGCTGCAGGTGGAAACCAGGTAGCTCACTCTGAAATGACCAGTGACGTTCTGCAACATCTTACAGGTTATGCTGTTTCTACAATTAACCTGTTTTCCCCCCAAACATAAGAGAATCATCAGGAAGTCTTCTCCTGGTGACCATCTCCGTGTGGCACTCAGGGTGTTATGGCTGGTGGGGCTGAGAACGCGGGTGAAGGTGCTGTGAGCAGGGCAGGTCCTGACGGGGCTCCCTGCTGCTGACGGGGGCTCTCTGCTGCTGGAAGTCATTCCGTTCACATGTTATTTCATCTATTGGTGGCCCTTGTCTTAGTTTCTTGAAAACTTAAACAGTGAAAAAAGTAAGCAGTTTGAGAATAAGTCATGTTTTCCATAGAAATATCACTCTGTTGCTAGGGTACTACACTATGAGTTCTTTCCTAACAAAATATAAGTGAATTCACTTATTCAAATAGGAGAGCTTAACTAAATTTTACTTTATGATGTACTTATCCCAGACTATGCAAAGTTGCTCAGTCGTGTCCAACTCTTTGCGATCCCGTGGACTGTAGTCTACCAGGCTTCTCGTCCAAGGGATTTTCCAGGCAAGAGTACTGGAGTGGGTTGCCATTTCCTTCTCCAGGGATCTTCCTGACCCAGGGATCGAACCCAGGTCTCCTGCATTGCAAGCAGACACTTTAAACTCTGAGCCACCAGGGAAGCCCTATGCTTTCACCAGGGAAGACTATGCAAATTTCTTTTTAAATAGCATTTAGTTTAGCAAAATGGTATCATCACTGACTCACTGGACATGAGTTTGAGCAAACTTCAGGAGACAGTGAAGGACAGGGAAGCCTGGCATGCTGCAGTTCATGGGTCACAAGGACACAACTTAGCTACTGAATAACAGTTTAGCAAAAGTCAGAAATTCAAACAGTTCCTATAAAATCTTTTTAAACTTTTTGCTTAAAATCTGTATACAAAAAGAAGTTACTAAAATGTTTCAATACTAAAAATATTTATCAAAAATGCAGTGGTCCACAAAATTGGCTACTTCCAAACTGTACTGTACAGAAATCATTAGAAGCCAGGTGAGTGATTGTTCAGTTACACTCAGGAAAACCGCAAATGATGTCTCAGAATAAACGACTAACCCCCTTTCTGCTTC
Organism: Cephalophus harveyi; assembly: GCA_006410635.1. Classification (NCBI taxonomy): domain Eukaryota; kingdom Metazoa; phylum Chordata; class Mammalia; order Artiodactyla; family Bovidae; genus Cephalophus; species Cephalophus harveyi. The sequence continues at coordinate 81,303 of SJYT01002297.1, read as the reverse complement.
CACACACACACTTAACAACTCTTAAAGCTGTGGAGAATGTATTGCTTTCTGTTTTTTCTTACTTGCTGACATAGGTCCATATCTTTGGGGCACATGTTATATTCTGTAGAAAATGGGATTATCAGTAACTTTTCCATTGCCACAAAGGTTATCCATGACCTATGTACTCAATCCCTTGACTAAGGTTATGCCCTTCCTGATGGTTTTACCTTCTCTGAATCTATTTAAAAAAAAATTAGATCTTGATGGACATTTCAATAGATTTTAAAAAGAGGTTCATGAATTACAAAATAAAAACATCTGAAAAATTCTTAAGCATCAAAGAACTTAACTTTCTAATACATTTTCATCACTTTAAATCATGTTTTCTTTTGTTACGATCTAGTCTTTGAATCACAGGCTCACTGACATAGCTTTCCAAATGGATATATCTTACCAAGTTGCGTAAATGTAACTACATCTTTGGGATAACTCCTAATTCTCTTTCCCAGGAGATTATGATAAAGTTGTCATTTATTGAGGTAATGGACATGTGATTAAAGTGATGATAATGAAAATAAAAATACCAACATGACTGCCTCTATACAAGATGGTAGCATTTTGCACTTAGTGGTGGCTCAGAGGTTAAAGCGTCTGCCTGCAATGCAGGAGACCTGGGTTAGATCCCTGGGTTGGGAAGATCCCCTGGAGAAGGAAATGGCAACCCACTCTAGGATTCTTGCCTGGAAAATCCCATGGATGGAGGAGCTTGGTGGGCTACAGTCCATGGGTCGCAAAGAGTCGGACACGACTGAGCGACTTCACTTCACTTCACGTGGCCTCCCAGGTGGCTCAGTGGCTAAGAATCCACCTGCCAATCTGAAGACGCAGGAGACACAGGTTCAATCCCTGAATCGGGGAGATCCCCTGGAGGAGGAAATGGCAACCCGCTCCTGTATTCTTGCCTGGAGAATCCCGTGGACACAGGAGCCTGGTGGGCTACAGTCCATGGGGTTGCGGAGTCGGACATGACTGAGCACACAGGTACTCTTACAACAGGGAGCAGTTATCTTTTTTATCCATTTCACAGTGAAGACACTACATGTTGGTAACTTGAACTGATCATTCACATTGACTTATCTTGTGTGAGCAGAGATTAAAACCTACAACTATTTAACTCAGTTTAACAGCAGTCATCCTAATACAGCATGGTCAGTGAGCAATATTGATACCAATGAACAATAATGCACATTTAGAATAAGCATGGTGCTATTTTCTTATAAAATGAGTAAAAGACAATGATATTTTTTGAAAAGGAGGCACATTAAATAAGTGTACTTTTAAAAAGATGTATTTATAAAGAAATTTTAACTTGTAACTTTCAAAATATCTCATTTTCCCTCTAAGAACCCTAACTTTAGTCTCTTATTTTGCCTAAGTGTCAGTCTTTTTATGTCTCACCACATCAGGACCTTGATTTAAAAACAGTTATCTTGACCCTGTTTTCTGATCTCCACTTTCATAGGCGTGATCATCAGTGAAAGCGTCCCTGTCAGAGAAAAAAAAAAAATCTCAGTGGATCACACCTCTTATTTATTTTTTTATTCCCAACACACCTTCCCCCATCTCCTTGTGGGCGTCCTCACCAGCATCTTCAGTGAGCAATTCCTGCACTCACTGACCCGTGTTTTGTTTCTTCCAAAGAATGTCAATTATTGTCACTACGATATTTTAACAAACTATTTTGATTTTAGTTACATATAAACAATTTCTTAGAGTCTTCTACTTTTGTGCTGTAATAAAGACAATCTTTCTCACAGGATTTTCAGAATGTTATATGACTGTGACCATGTTTGATACACATTTATGTAAAATTTCATTCTCTTTAAACATAACAGCCCTGTTTTAAACAGCATCGTCTACTGCCATGTGTTTTGTGTTCTGCAGGAAATAACCCTGGATTTTGCGGTGATCCGGGGACACCAGCCCATGGGTCTCGGCTTGGAGAGGAGTTTAAGGCCAAGAGCCTCCTGCGCTTCTCCTGTGAAATGGGCTACCAGCTGCGGGGCTCGGCCGAGCGGACGTGTCTGCTCAACGGGTCCTGGTCAGGACTGCAGCCCGTGTGCGAGGGTGAGTGGGTCCCAGCCTGAGAGTCAGAGCTGCAGGTGGAAACCAGGTAGCTCACTCTGAAATGACCAGTGACGTTCTGCAACATCTTACAGGTTATGCTGTTTCTACAATTAACCTGTTTTCCCCCCAAACATAAGAGAATCATCAGGAAGTCTTCTCCTGGTGACCATCTCCGTGTGGCACTCAGGGTGTTATGGCTGGTGGGGCTGAGAACGCGGGTGAAGGTGCTGTGAGCAGGGCAGGTCCTGACGGGGCTCCCTGCTGCTGACGGGGGCTCTCTGCTGCTGGAAGTCATTCCGTTCACATGTTATTTCATCTATTGGTGGCCCTTGTCTTAGTTTCTTGAAAACTTAAACAGTGAAAAAAGTAAGCAGTTTGAGAATAAGTCATGTTTTCCATAGAAATATCACTCTGTTGCTAGGGTACTACACTATGAGTTCTTTCCTAACAAAATATAAGTGAATTCACTTATTCAAATAGGAGAGCTTAACTAAATTTTACTTTATGATGTACTTATCCCAGACTATGCAAAGTTGCTCAGTCGTGTCCAACTCTTTGCGATCCCGTGGACTGTAGTCTACCAGGCTTCTCGTCCAAGGGATTTTCCAGGCAAGAGTACTGGAGTGGGTTGCCATTTCCTTCTCCAGGGATCTTCCTGACCCAGGGATCGAACCCAGGTCTCCTGCATTGCAAGCAGACACTTTAAACTCTGAGCCACCAGGGAAGCCCTATGCTTTCACCAGGGAAGACTATGCAAATTTCTTTTTAAATAGCATTTAGTTTAGCAAAATGGTATCATCACTGACTCACTGGACATGAGTTTGAGCAAACTTCAGGAGACAGTGAAGGACAGGGAAGCCTGGCATGCTGCAGTTCATGGGTCACAAGGACACAACTTAGCTACTGAATAACAGTTTAGCAAAAGTCAGAAATTCAAACAGTTCCTATAAAATCTTTTTAAACTTTTTGCTTAAAATCTGTATACAAAAAGAAGTTACTAAAATGTTTCAATACTAAAAATATTTATCAAAAATGCAGTGGTCCACAAAATTGGCTACTTCCAAACTGTACTGTACAGAAATCATTAGAAGCCAGGTGAGTGATTGTTCAGTTACACTCAGGAAAACCGCAAATGATGTCTCAGAATAAACGACTAACCCCCTTTCTGCTTCCACACACACACTTAACAACTCTTAAAGCTGTGGAGAATGTATTGCTTTCTGTTTTTTCTTACTTGCTGACATAGGTCCATATCTTTGGGGCACATGTTATATTCTGTAGAAAATGGGATTATCAGTAACTTTTCCATTGCCACAAAGGTTATCCATGACCTATGTACTCAATCCCTTGACTAAGGTTATGCCCTTCCTGATGGTTTTACCTTCTCTGAATCTATTTAAAAAAAAATTAGATCTTGATGGACATTTCAATAGATTTTAAAAAGAGGTTCATGAATTACAAAATAAAAACATCTGAAAAATTCTTAAGCATCAAAGAACTTAACTTTCTAATACATTTTCATCACTTTAAATCATGTTTTCTTTTGTTACGATCTAGTCTTTGAATCACAGGCTCACTGACATAGCTTTCCAAATGGATATATCTTACCAAGTTGCGTAAATGTAACTACATCTTTGGGATAACTCCTAATTCTCTTTCCCAGGAGATTATGATAAAGTTGTCATTTATTGAGGTAATGGACATGTGATTAAAGTGATGATAATGAAAATAAAAATACCAACATGACTGCCTCTATACAAGATGGTAGCATTTTGCACTTAGTGGTGGCTCAGAGGTTAAAGCGTCTGCCTGCAATGCAGGAGACCTGGGTTAGATCCCTGGGTTGGGAAGATCCCCTGGAGAAGGAAATGGCAACCCACTCTAGGATTCTTGCCTGGAAAATCCCATGGATGGAGGAGCTTGGTGGGCTACAGTCCATGGGTCGCAAAGAGTCGGACACGACTGAGCGACTTCACTTCACTTCACGTGGCCTCCCAGGTGGCTCAGTGGCTAAGAATCCACCTGCCAATCTGAAGACGCAGGAGACACAGGTTCAATCCCTGAATCGGGGAGATCCCCTGGAGGAGGAAATGGCAACCCGCTCCTGTATTCTTGCCTGGAGAATCCCGTGGACACAGGAGCCTGGTGGGCTACAGTCCATGGGGTTGCGGAGTCGGACATGACTGAGCACACAGGTACTCTTACAACAGGGAGCAGTTATCTTTTTTATCCATTTCACAGTGAAGACACTACATGTTGGTAACTTGAACTGATCATTCACATTGACTTATCTTGTGTGAGCAGAGATTAAAACCTACAACTATTTAACTCAGTTTAACAGCAGTCATCCTAATACAGCATGGTCAGTGAGCAATATTGATACCAATGAACAATAATGCACATTTAGAATAAGCATGGTGCTATTTTCTTATAAAATGAGTAAAAGACAATGATATTTTTTGAAAAGGAGGCACATTAAATAAGTGTACTTTTAAAAAGATGTATTTATAAAGAAATTTTAACTTGTAACTTTCAAAATATCTCATTTTCCCTCTAAGAACCCTAACTTTAGTCTCTTATTTTGCCTAAGTGTCAGTCTTTTTATGTCTCACCACATCAGGACCTTGATTTAAAAACAGTTATCTTGACCCTGTTTTCTGATCTCCACTTTCATAGGCGTGATCATCAGTGAAAGCGTCCCTGTCAGAGAAAAAAAAAAAAGTTAAACATGAATTTGATACTATCAAATTCAATATTAGAGGGGACTTTATAAACATTAGGGTATCATTATTATGAGGGATATTCCTTTATTGACAATATATTTATCTACATATTAAGTTAAATATATTTCAACAGTCACCTGCTTTATCTTAGGATTAGTGTCTCACAGGTCACTTTTGAAAATTGCTACATAGTTTTTAATAGCAGATATGACTGGAATAAAACATAGTGACATGGGTATCTTTTGTTACAAGTTGGATCAGTATTATTCTTTGCTGTTTCAGTTCATACTCATGAACAATAACTGTGCATAGGAAGCAGTGAATCAGTTTGTACAATGGAGTGATGGTCTTAAATAGGCCAACAGCTTGGATTTTTGCAGTGAAATTTTAATTTCTGTCACAGCCATCAAAGCACTCTGAGCTTTAGAGTGTAGGTATTGTCTGCCTCAGGATTGGTCAATCAATAAACCACTGAACAATCTGTGTTAGAAGGGATTGTAACCCAGCCTCATCAGGGAAGAGGGTTATAACTGGTTAGTTTATATCTGACGTAGATGAATGAAAGTGAAAGTGTTACTGCTCAGTTGTGTCTGACTCTTTGTGACCCTATGGACCATCGCCCACCAGGCTCCTCTGTTCATGGAATTCTCCAGGCAAGAATACTAGAGTGGGTAGCCATTCTCTTCTCCAGGGGATCTTCCCAACCTAGGGATCAAACCTGCATCTCCTACATGGCAGGTGGCTTCTTTACCATCTGAGCAACAAGTGTAAAAGCACCAGCAAGTATGCTCTTTATTTGTCAAACAAGATCTAGTCCAAATAAGATCTGAGAGTATGTGAATTTTTTTTAACATAATATGATAGGCAATTCCATAAACTTCTATTATAATGGACTTTATTTTGCAATGTGTTTTCTCCCATATTTTAAAGGAGAGTATGTCTTTGTTCACAGGCTAGATTTGAAAGTGGAACATCTAACTAGGCCAGAATATTTGCAAATATTTTCGTCATTCTGAGAAAAGGGACTCATGATACATTCTTCTTATTAGAATTCACATCCTTTGTATGTCTGTCTGTTGTGCATTATTGTGGGAGGATTAAGAAGGAAAAATAACCATCTTTATGGTAAATAGGTTCAATGAAAAAAAGGCAAAATCCTGTAATGGATTGAGATCACATTGATACACACCCAGCAGCTGCTGAGTTTCCTTGTTTGCTGAGGAAGGAACGTACCTGATAGATACTCAGAGTGTAGACTTGTCACACTGCCCATCTTAGCTGAAGTCTTCATGCCTATATACAGCACTGTGGTCATTTAGAGAGATTTAAGGGGTGGCCATTCCAAAGCCAGTCGAGGTCTAGAAGTTTTATGGGCTTCCCAGTAGCTCAGTGGTAAAGAACTTGCCTGCAATGCAGGAGATGAAAGAGACTCAGGTTCTACCCTTGGGTGGAGAAGATCCCCTGGGGCAGGGAATGGCAACGCAGTACAGTATTTTTGCCTGGAAAGTCCCTTGGACAGAGAGAGCCTGGCAGGCTACAGTCCATGGGGTCGCAGAGAGTCAGACAGGACTGGGCACTAATGCACAGCTTTTATAGACAGGAGGAGGGCGCTACCTGCAGAAACAGCACAGACCGCTCTGACAGGCATCTGCAGGTGGGCCGTCAGGGGTCTCACCAGCGCCGTGCGGCTGTCTAGGTACAGCCAGTCTTCAGTTCCAGGGTCGGTTTGCTCCCATTTCCTGGAGGCCAGTCCTCAGACTTGCGGCAGCCTGTGTCGTGGCTGCAGCCTGGGCATCACGCAGTTAGCTTCTCCACCTGATGGGGGTTTCCGTTTCTACAAACGAGCTCACAGGACATGGCTCAGTGTTATCTCCGGCCCTGGAGGAGGAACTATTAAAGGTCCTGACTTAATGACTAAACCATTTTTATTTTGTCTTGTTGGACTGCTTTCTTTGGTTCGTCATTTTCTCACTTCTCTGATGAAACTCATTGTTTGGTTACAGTTTTTCTGCAGAGGCAAGGCAGGCAGGGGAGGTGGGGGTGGGGGAGGACCCCAGTGTCCTTCCGATGACTTTTTAAACAAATGAGCAGTCTGTTACGCAGGTGGCCCTCGACCTCTCGAGCTTATCACGTGGTAACGGGTCTCCCCTGCTGTTCTGTCTCGCCACAGCTGTGTCCTGTGGGAACCCGGGGACGCCCACCCACGGCAAGATCGTCAGCAGCGATGGCGTGCTGTTCTCCAGCTCGGTGGTCTACGCCTGCTGGGACGGCTACAGGACCTCAGGGCTGACCACTCGCCACTGCACCGCCAATGGGACCTGGACCGGCACGGCCCCCGACTGCACGCGTGAGTGGCCGCCGTCCGGGCCAAATCCAGGTCCCCACAGCGACTCGTACTTGACTGAGAAAAAGGAGTTGATTTTACAGAGGGCTGTATTGTTTAATCCCTAGGGAGAAAACGATTATATCATATGTATGTTTGATAATATAACCACTCTAAGCACTTTTAGATTTTTCTTCACTTTCTTATTTATATGGTTAAAAATGCTTTGCCTGGCTGGTTGGGTTGGATATTACAAAACTGGATAAGAAAAGGCAAGGTTCTTTCTCTCTGTAGACCAGTTAGTCTGAAGGGAAATGGTGCAGGAGTCTGGTTCTCTGATCTCAGCCTGTGTCTCTGTCCTTGACTTTGTGGGGTGACCCCTCATGACATCTAGTTAAGGACAGAATGCAGATGACCGCTGTCATGCACACAGACAACTATCAGCAGAGTAGAAATAAACGGTTCCAAACATGCAGCCTCCTGACTGCCGGCCAGCGAAACTGTCCCCTGGAGATAGGCTGGTATCGCTGTGCTCAGCCAAGGCATCATCACTCTGGAGAGCAGCCTAAGGAGAGTCAAACAGAAACCAGGAATAAGTCATCCCATGATGATACTGTGTCTGTTCTCTGCTAATCAGTCATCAGCTGTGGAGACCCAGGGACCCTGGCTAACGGCGTCCAGTTCGGGACAGATTTCACCTTCAACAAGACTGTCAGCTACCAGTGCAACCCTGGCTACACCATGGAGCCCGCCACGCCCCCCACCATCCGCTGCACCCAGGACAGTACCTGGACTCACAGCAAACCGACCTGCAAAGGCGAGTGTCGGGGCTTCTCTTGAGCGTCACTCACATATGCAGTGTCTTTATTAACATTTTACATCAGTTTGCAAGCATCCATGTAGACCTTCTATGTGCTCAGCATTCCTGTAAACTCATTCGCAAATATTAAATCACTTCCTTTTCTTACTACCTTAATCTTGGTTTTACAGCCCAGAGACTGACTCACAGAGAGCTGCAGTAAATTCTCAAGGTCACAGGTTAAGTCTTGCAGACATCAGGCTTCAGGGACAACTCTGGAGTCTGTGCTATGAACCCAGCTCTGCTGTCTCGGTGTGCGTGGCTGCGTTGAGTCTGTGGCCGTCATCACGGGGTTGGAGAGGCGGGTCAGAGCCGATCATCAGATAGGGCCGACCAGTGGCAGAGCCTGCCAGCGTCCTGGTGCCTGGTGGGCCTTGGTCGCTGACACTAAGGAAGCCCCACCATGAGGAGGGAGTACAGGGAGGTTTCCGATTTGGCCGGTGGACTTTCCAGGGAGAGAGCAAGCAGGCAGAGGGGGTCTGGGGGAAGTAGGGGGGCTGGCGGACCACTGATGCAGGGCTGATCTGCAGGGTGAGCGTCTCCACCGGCTCTAGAGGGAGCTGCAGGCCTTCTCGGCTGGGCGGGAGGGGCAGGGGCAGGAGAGGGCGTGGAGGCCGGCAGTGACCACACAGGAGAAAGGGGTGCCTTATCATCGTTAGACAAGGGAGGGGGGAGAGCTGCGAGCTGGAGAAGCAGGAAACCTCAGGAGGAAGGTGCGTCCTGTCGAGTCTTGTGAGGTCAGAGGAGCCCCCACCCCGAGGGCCGTTTACCTGCTTCCGGCCTGGGCGGTTTTGGCCCATCCTGGTTTCCTCTCATCAGAGGGGTAGGAGCCCTGTCTCGTGTCCCTCTTTCCAGCTGCAGTTATTAACGCCGTGCAGCTCTGTGGCAGGTGCTAAGAGGATGTTTAATGCAGCTCACACTGTCCTGTTGGAAGCATTCTAGTCCAGTGAGTGTGTCCATGGTGCTTATCCCTAGAACGTCTGATCTCTGGACTTCAGATACATTTGTGTAGATCTTGTCCCTCTGTTTAGTGTCTGTTGGATTAACAGTCCTTCCACAGCCAACCAGGCCCTCACGGAGGAGACCTCGCTCTCCTCCTGCTGGCCACCCTGTCCACTCCTCCCTGGAGCCACGTCACTCATCACTGTTCCCACCTAGGGGCCTTGTCACCTGATGTCGACTTGTCTATAGAGTGTTTCCCCAGTCTTCACTTAGGGGTTCTGCAGAAATCTTTGTTGAATAAGTGGATAGATGGAGAGAAGGTGAATGGCAAGAGGAGGGCCTATTTCCAGCTTCTGGACGTGCACGTGTGGTTGTGTCTGTGTGTCTTTCTCACGTGAGAAAGTGTGAGCACCTGTGAGAAAGTGCAGGTGAGGCAATACAGCTGAGTCTCCTCTCCCGTTGCCTTCCGTGCCCAGACTGTCAGAGGCAAACCTCCTCCAGTGTGAAGTCTCGGAGCTCTTGGGTCTTCAGGGAGCTCTTAGACCAGGCGTTGCAGAATAATGGCTGGAGTGGGCCAGGCAGACGCCAGCACCAGTGGGCAAGTCACTCCTGGGAAGAGAGTTCTCCCTCGAAGCCCCTGGATGTGACAGAATCCTGGCAAAGTGGTTTCTTACAGGGTCTTCTCTAACCACGCAAGTGTTAGTGCTCAATTCTTCAGCAAGTGCATCAGCAGCCTGTGTCTTTTTGAAACTATATGCTATCTTTATATAAAGACTCTGGAGAAGGAAATGGCAACCCACTCCAGTACCTTGTCTGGAAAATCCCATTGCCAGAGGAGCCTGGTTGGCTACAGTCCACTCGGTCGCAAAGAGTTGGACATGACTGAGCGAATTCACTTTCACTTTCATGACTTTCACTTCTTTCTTTTATATAAAGGAAAAAGTACAGATAAAGAAATTCTTACCATCTGTTTATATAAATTCAAATGTTTGTACTCATGTCCTAGGACCATGCTTCTGACTGAATATGCCTCTGGTAACCATTGTACGAAGACGTCAGTGGAACAAGTCTTTCCTTTGTCTTATAGACTGAGACTTTCTTGTTTACTCCACCTTCTCTTATGGTGGGATATGTTTTGACTTTGCCTTTATGGACTTGATCTAAATTAATGAGGAAATGTTAGAGAAAATTTTATTATTTTGATTTACTATCTTCTTCAGTAATTTGTCTATTAAAAAATTCAGCCCCTTGTAGATGTTTTTTGCAATGTGGATGAAATTAAAATGTGAGGCCTTGGAGCATTGTGTGGTGGTGGAAACTCTAGAATGTTGAATCCTGTTTGTTCTCTGACAGCCGTCACGTGTGGCCAGCCTCCTCCGGTCCAGGATGGGAAGGTGGAAGGAACGGACTTCCGCTGGGGTGCCAGCATCAGCTACAGCTGCGCCCACGGCTTCCAGCTCTCCCAGCCTGCCATCCTCTCCTGCGAAGGCCGAGGGGTCTGGAAAGGCGAGGTTCCCCAGTGCCTGCGTAAGTCCCTGGGAGCACGGACTACGGCACACAAGCCTCGGGCTGCAGTCTGAGGAGGAGAGTCTGCGGGACTTGTAGCCAGGGTGCAATAGGTTAAAGACTCCACGTTTGAGACCTGCTGCCCAAGGGCAGATTCTGTCCGTTTCTTTATCGTTGATTCCTAAGGATTTAACGTGTATGTGCTGTGACCCACTGGACTATAGCCCTCTAGGATCCTCTGTCCATGGGCTTCTCCAGGCAAGAAGACTGGAGTGGGTTGCCATTTCCTTCTCCAGGGGATATTCCCTACCCAGGGATGGAACCTGTGTCTCCTGCATTGCAGGCTGATTCTTTACCCACTGAGCCTTCCGGGGCTTAATGGGAGGATTTAATGGAAAGCAGTTAGAGAAGCTGAATAGACTAACCTGACCCAGGGGCACAGACTGTGCACTGACCTCCTGGTTGTCTTCTCTAGCTGTGTTCTGTGGGGACCCCGGCACCCCTGCCGAGGGGCGCCTCAGCGGCAAGAGCTTCACCTACAGATCTGAAGTCTTCTTCCAGTGCAAGTCCCCCTTCCTCCTGGTGGGGTCGTCCCGGAGAGTCTGCCAGGCAGACGGCACCTGGAGTGGCGTCCAGCCCACCTGCATTGGTAATGATGGCAAGACAGCCCTGGGGTGGGGAGAGGGCGTTTCATTCTAAAGCTGGAGCGTTTGTGGGCACACAGGTGATGCTCTCCTGGGAGATGCTCTGTGCAGGCGCTGACCAGCCACGCTGCTGGCAGCCTCTTTTAAATCCTGCCGCAGAGCCTGGAGTTGATGTGACAAGTCATTTAAAAACAGCTCCTAGACTCTCTTACCCTGGCAGCCCCCTCTCTGCCCATGTCAGTTGACAACTGCGATCTTCAGGGCAAAGACCAGTTTGCTGAAGATCTCACTGTTGCCGTGGCACCAGAAGGGCCCCCCACTTCAGAGCCTGATACCCTCTCCTCCAGCCCACCCCCGCTCCCCAGGAAACCACCTGCTCTATCAGCCATGGCTGAAAGGGCTACAGGGTCAAGCTAGCTCTATTGACTTTCCAACATGAGTGAAACTTACAAGTTAAAAGAGATTCTCTACATGACCTAAACCCTTCATTTTTAGACTAAGTCTCTGTCTCTTAGGAAGGGTTCAGGTGGAAATTATACTGGTTGACAGTCACTGCATCAGTGACACAGGAACCAGAACCCTCCCTGTCTCCCTCCCAGCATCCCTCCACCTCGCCCTGCAGACTGAATGAGTGATGGCTGGCCGCTCCTCGCACCCTGCTTCCCCGAGTGGGAGAGGGCCTTCTGCACACACGCAGCAAGCAGAGAATGACTTCTATCCCTGGTTGTTTTCTAAGAAAGTAAATATCTACTTAAAAATACAGTGTCAACAATAATTTCTTTGAAACACTTGCTTTGTCTAATAAAAGTTTACTGCCATTGGGCTAAAACTATTGCTTTATTTTAGTTATTTCTGAAAAACTAAAAAAAATTTTTTTCTTCTTTTTTGAAGTTATCTATTTTGTTTTCCCATCAGCAGCTGGAGAGCTGACATACTGAAGCCACTCATTGATTGCTGAAATACTATAATTTTTTAGAAAAATATCACTGTTGGTCTACCATATGCTTTTATTTTGAAGCATTAAATATATTCCACATTTTTAAATCTTAGGAAAATTAGTTTAAGATGTTTAGAGTAATATAATAGATGACCAAATTAGATGGTGATTAATTAAATCAGATGTGTATAAGAGACAGCTCATGTCCTAGGACCATGCTTCTGACTGAATATGCCTCTGGTAACCATTGTACGAAGACGTCAGTGGAACAAGTCTTTCCTTTGTCTTATAGACTGAGACTTTTATATATATCATTATCTAACCAATTCAGTATGTCAGTAGAGAAAACTGAATGTGTTTCTTCTGACATAGAAAATAACATTCAGGGCAATTTAGAGTCTGATAAAGCACTAAAGATTAACATCTAAAGAAGTCAGAAAAAAGATGAAAATAGCAATTTAATTTTTAATTTTCTTGCAAAACATCTTGCCCACTTGTCAAAACACAATCTTCTGAATTTTATAAGGCCTTTTAGTAAAAATATTAGAATTCCTGTAATAACCATATCTGGTTCTCTCTGATTTTTTTTTTTTTTTATTATTGTGAATTTCAGATCCTGCTCATAACACCTGTCCAGACCCTGGTACTCCACAGTTTGGAATACAGAATAGCTCAAGAGGATATGAGGTATTCCATTTTTATTTTACTATGGTTTTCTCTATTTTAAAATGTAATTGATACTTAAATATACATGTGTTTATGTAGCATATCTGATTCATGTTACATTCGCCCAAATATACTCCATTTAGAGAGGATTTCTGCTTATTATTTTAACTGTTAGAACTGAGACAACTGTATCTTATTCACACAGGATTAATTGGTGTATGAATTTCTGTTTGAAAGCATGCATATTTCTTTCTGTCAGCTGAACTGACACAGCGAATCTCAAATCAGGGTGATTTGCCACTGATTCGCATAAGAAGACCCCACTTGGTGACCAGATAGAATAGGTGAATAACAGTAAATTCCAGAAACAAAAACAGAAGAAAATGCCTTCAAAGTACATTAACACGAATATCAGAGAAATGCCTGAAAATGGAAAGTAAAGAAGCTTGAAATGAAATATTTCAACCATCTTAAGTAACTGAGTGACTTCGGGTTCTCTGATCAGACGGCTTTGAAAGCCAGAGCTGAACACACACACTGCTTTCAGGTTACTGGTCCCGTTCGCTGAGAGTAACAGTCTCTTCTTCAGCCGCTTCTCCCCCTTTCTCCTGAAGTGTGAACTGTCCTCATTTGATTGCCCTGATGTCACCCTGGCTCCTTCCTGGCAGCCTTGGCTAACTCGGCAAGGACAGCCTCACAGGTCCCCAGGGTTAAATCTAGCGCATTTTATGCAGGGTCTTGTGTGTGGCCTTACAGCTTCAGGTAACGTTTTCTGGCATATGCTGAACATATTGCAATACCAGAAAATACAAGATGTGGGTGTTCTCACTAACGCACCATGAGAAACCTGAGTTGTGGTCACCCCTGGTTCCAGTGATCCCTAACTCGCCTGCATGTGGCCTGTGGTAAGTGAACCCTCATGACGATTGCTTTCAGTGACACAGTCCTATGATCTGCTGCGAGAAGCTAATTGGGAGGGGTGAGCCCACCATTCCCCTTATGACACAGTAGTTACACTATCCCAGAAAACAGGTTGGACCCAAGGCAACATTTACTAATCATTTTAAAACCCAGATGCCATCTTTTAAAGAGATGACTGAGACCATCAGAAGAATAGTTCTGGAGGATTCTACGATGGAGTCCTTATCAATCTCCAAGCCAGTTCCTGCAAGTGCTAAAATAATTTGCTGCTGCTGCTAAGTCGCTTCAGTCGTGTTCGACTCTGTGCGACTCCATAGACGGCAGCCCACCAGGCTCCCCTATCCCTGGGATTCTCCAGGCAAAGAACACTGGAGTGGGTTGCCATTTCCTTCTCCAATGCATGAAAGTGAAAAGTGAAAGTGAAGTCGCTCAGTTGTGTCTGACCCTCAGCGACCCCATAGACTGCAGCCTACCAGGCTCCTCTGTCCATGGGATTTTCCAGGCAAGAGTACTGGAGTGGGGTGCCATTGCCTTCTCCAAAATAATTTGCTAACAAACACTAATTGCTTAGAATAGGACTTGTTTAGTCTCAAAGTCATGTCTGACTCTTTTGCGACCCTAGGGACTGTAGCCCGCCAGGCTTCTCTGTCCTTGGGGATTCTCCAGGCAAGAATACTGGAGTGGGTTGCCATTTCCTCCTCCAGGGGATCTTCCCAATCCAGGGATTGAACCCAGGTCTCCTGCACTGGCAGGTGGACTCTTTACTGCCAAGCCACCTGGGAAGCCCCAGAATAGGACTAGCAGAGGGGAAAAAAAAAAAAAAAAAAAACAGAAAAGGAAAAGAAAATTATCACAAACTAAAGAGAGACAAGGCTAAAACTAAAGAAAAAAGGTATACTTTTTTAGTCAAATAAACTGCTTCTAAATAATCATGAGTCACTGTATCTAAGACCTCACACGATCCATTGAACAACCTGTACTATGTCTAACACTGCCAAGCAGGAGATGTGGGTTTGATCCCTAAGTTGGAAAAATCCCCTGGAGAAGGAAATGGCAGCTTAATCTAGTATTCTTATCTGAGAAATACCCTGGACAGAGGAGCCTGACGGGCTGCAGTCCATGCGGTCACAAAACACTTGGACACAACTGAGCAACTGAACAAGAACAGCTGTGTCTGGCACTGTGACTCGCATTTTACATGGGCACGTTGACTCAGGCCTGACCCCGGAGCTGCTTCCAGCGCGAGTGTGTCCATGCCACCTCTGAGCTTGCTGCTGGCTCTCCCCTCCAGGTTGGAAGCATGGTGTTTTTCCGGTGCCGAAAAGGTTACCACGTCCAAGGCTCTACAACTCGAACTTGCCTGGCGAACCTGACGTGGAGCGGCATCCAGACAGAGTGCATCCGTAAGTGTGACCCTGTGCAAGGGCAGGGCCTGTCCGCTCTCCAGCAGCTGGAAGGATTCACCTTCCTGAGAAACAATGTGGGGCTTATTTTTGTTTGTTTGCTTTCCATTCCCTAAACTTATTTCTCAGAGTCTGATCCCCTAGAACCATCATCAGCAGCACCCAGAGTTGGTTGAAGTTCGAATCTTGAGTCCCATCCTAGACACCCCTGCGGTATCTGAGGCTCTGGGGGCCAGGGGCAGGTCGGGTGAAGAGGGGCAGGTCGGGTGAAGAGGAGCAGGGGGACCCTAGTCTGTAGTCCCCAGGCACCCCTGGTGATACCCAGGCCCCAAAGCCTGAGAAACTGCCCTTAACCAAAGACCGGTGAATAACATGCTGGTTAACATCACTGAGAGAAAACAGGCATGTGCTACTGCTCCCCTAGGAAGTTCACCTCAGGTCACGAAAGGTCATGTGACTCATCAGAGTATTAATACAGGCGTTTAAACTGTTCTTTTTGGAGTCCATATGAATTGATAATTCAAATACTTAGGACCAAGTTTTGTTTTGTGATTTAATCATGAGAATTAGGAGAAATGTAATGATTAGTAATCAGCCTTTCATCCTCTACCAATCTAGGGCAAAGCAGTATCTAACTCTTACTAGGTTAGCTATATACAAGTATCTTCTGTGTATGTAAGTTGTGAATTTTGTGTATTTATGTATCAGTATTTATTTCAAAGCTATCATCTCTATTCTAAATCTCTACGTGAATCCCCTGTGAATATTATACAGAGATATCACACATACATGCATGTATATGTATGTATATATACGTAGGTGTGTGTGTCTGTGTGTGGAACTAGTTAACATTAGGTCTTCATTACCTTGAAAATTTGGAGAAGGAAATGGAAACGCCTCCAGTATTCTTGCCTGGGAAATCCCATGGACAGAGGAGGCTGGCAGGCTACAGTCTAGGGGTCACAAGAGTCGACCTAGCAACTAAACCACCACCACCTTGAAAGTCTGTCAAAGTGAAAAATATTACAATACTTAAAAAGATTCGATGCATGATACAGGATGCTTGGGGTTGGTGCACTGGGATGACCCAGAGGGATGGTATGGGGAGGGAGGTGGGAGGTGGGTTCAGGATGGGGAACACGTGTATACCCGTGGCAGATTCATGTTGATGTATGGCAAAACCAATACAATATTGTAAAGTAATTAGCCTCCAATTAAAATAAATAAATTTATATTAAAAAAGATTGTATTGATGATGTTAATAATATAAGCTTGTTTTATAATACTTTGCCACGTCCTTTATTTGAGACATAAATGTGCATTCTATAAAGAATGATAAGCTATTTGAGATCAAGCATGGGGCTTCCCAGGGTGAGCCAGTAGTAAAGAACCCACCTGCCAGTGCAGGAGACATAGGTAAGTGACATGGGTTTGATCCCTGGGTCAGGAAGATCCCTGGGAGGAAGGCATGGCAACCCACTCCAGTATTCTTGCCTGGAGAATCTCATGAGCAAAAGAGTCTGGCAGCTACAGTCCATAGGGTCCCAAAGAGTTGGACATAACCCAAACAATTTAACACAGCGCACACACACAGCACGGCACATTATAATCTTGGGGCTTCCCTGGTGGCTCGGCAGTAAATAATCTGGCTGCCAATGCAGGAGACGCAGGTTTGATCCTGCGGGGTAGGGAAGAACCCATGTGGAAGGAAATGGCAACCCACTCCAGTATTCTTGCCTGGAAAATCCCATGGACAGAGGAGCCTGGCAGGCTACAGTCCGTGGGGTTACAAGAGTCAGACAGAACTTAGCCAAGTAAAAAACAAAAACAATTACAACCTTATTTACTCCTAAATGATATTTTAAATGAAATAAGAATCTATATTTCAATTAATTTTCTAGACACACAGTGGATTTTGGCCAAAATTAATTATTCATTTAACTGAGCAGTAAATTTGCTAGTTGGCACTGGACAAAAATCAAAGCATATTTTAAAATATACATTAATCTGTCTGTGTTTAGTTTAAAGGGCTGCTCTTTTAAGAAATTTAACATATCATTTATCTTAGTTGTTCAGTCATGTCCAATTCTGTGACCCCAAGGACTGTGGCCTGCCAGGCTCCTCTGTCCATGGAATTCTCTAGGCAAGAATACTGGAGTGAGTAGCCATTCCCTTCTCCAAGGGATCTTCCTGACCCAGAGATGGAACCCAGGTCTCCTGCGTTGCAAACAGAGTGTTTACTCTCTGAGCCACCAGGGAGGCCCCACTTACCTTAACAGTATGTCAGAAGTGTTTATTTTAAAGCTATGATTTCTAAATTTCTATACATAATTACATATACACATGTAAGCAAAGGAGACTAGATAGATGATAGATAGATGATAAATAGAAGACAGACAGATAGGCTGAGACAGAAGAGGAGGAGAGAGTGAGGGAGGGGTGGAGGGAGAGGAAGAGAGAGACCTGGGAATGCCAAGGCTCTGCTGTGCTGTAAGCTGCAGAGACCAGAATATCAGTGATCTGTAAAGCTCCTGTATTCTCAATTTTAAATGGTAAACTAACTTTATAGCCATTTCCATCTCTTTCTCTGTATTTCCTTTGACACATATGCTTAGGCTCCAATGGACTTACTAATGGACTAAATCCCATTTCAGCTCACGCCTGCCGCCAGCCTGAAACTCCAGCCCATGCAGATGTGAGAGCCATCGACCTCCCCACCTTTGGCTACACCTTGGTGTACACCTGCCATCCGGGGTTCTTCCTCGCAGGTGGATCTGAGCACAGGACGTGTAAAGCAGACATGAAATGGACAGGGAAGTCCCCTGTCTGTAAAAGTAAGTTACTGGTGAGAAGTGAGAGTGGGTCCCTGCAGACCAGGATGAGTGTCAGTTGCCCACCAGGCTCGTGTCCAGGTGGAAGACGCCCAAGTAGTAGCCTCTTGGAGGCACTATCCGTCACCCTCCCCCCAAATCCGTGCATGCTGTGTGTGAGCCGCGTGTGTGCAGTCTGTGTTGAATGCAGAGGCAGCACAAGCTAAGGAGAGGTGCAGGTCTCATTATTTGCAAATCCCATTTTAACTCAAAGAAAAACACACTGAGTTAAAAGGAAAATAAAATACAGTATGTCTTTGGAAAATGTATTTTTTAATGAAAATAGGCAAAGATCACCAATGTTGGTGAATATATAACATAGGTCTGTTACTTTTGAGGCCACAGCTATTTAGTGGTAGCATATAAGTTTATGTGTCCTTGACATTGGTTCCCCTTTTCAAACTTACAAAAACAATTAACACCAGAATGATGTACTAATGACTCACAAAGTTGTGTATTTACATATATAAGTAAGATCTAGTCAGAGCTGACAGCAACACACCTTCAGCTTCTTCAAACCACACTTGGACATGATGCAAAGCAACAGAAGCAGACATGACACAGTGTGAAACAGCCCATGCCTTTAGGAGGAGCTTCTTGGAGCCTATGTGTAGTCGGCACTTTGCAATTCTGAAAGAAAGAATTCTCTATGTCAGTCAGGATTCCCCAGAAAACCTCCTTCTGCCCCTCAGGATCCCCTCTAGAAACCCCTTCTGCCCTCAGGATTCCACCAGAAAACTCCTTCTGCCCTCAGGAGTCCACCAGAAAACTCCTTCTGCCCTCAGGAGTCCACCGGAAAACCCCTTCTGCCCTTAGAATTCCACCAGAAACCCATTTCTGCCCTCAGGGTTCCAGCCCAGAACCCCCTTCAGTCCTCAGGATTCACAGAACCCCCTTCTGCCCTCAGGATTCCACCAGAACCCCCTCAGCCGTCAGGATTCCATCAGAAACCACCTTCTGTCCTCAGAATTCCACCAGAAACACAATTCTGCCCTCCGGATTCCAGCCCAGAACCCCATTCAGCCCTCAGGATTCCACCAGAACCCCCTTCTACCCTCAGGATTCCACCAGAAATCCCCTTCTGCCCTCAGGATGGTCCTGGAAACCCCATACTACCCCTCAGGATTCCCCTGGAAACGATATTCTGCCCTAAGGATTCTACCACCAGAACCACTTTCTGCCCACAGGATTCCACCAGAAACACTTTGTGCCCTCAGGATTCCCTGGAACCCCTTACTGCCCCTCAGGATTCCACCAGAAACCCCCTTCTGCCCTCAGAATTCCCCTAGAAACCCCTTCTTCCCTCAGGATTCCACCCCAGAACCCCCTTCAGCCCTCAGGATTCTACCAAAACACCCTTCTTCCCTTAGAATTCCCCTAGAAACACCTTCTGCCCTTAGGATTCCCCAGAAACCCCCTTCTGCCCTCAGGATTCCCCCAGAACCCCCTTCTGCCCTCAGAATTCCCCTAGAAACCACATCTTCCCTCAGGATTCCACCCTAGAACCCCCTACAATGCTCAAGATTCCACTAGAAACCCCTTCTTCCCACAGGATTCCCCCGGATGCCACATTCTGCCCTCAAGATTCCACCAGAAACCCTTTGTGCCCTCAGGATTCCACTGGAAATCCCAGTCTGCCCTCAGAATTCCTTTCTGCCCTCAGAATTCCCCTAGAAACCACATCTTCCCTCAGGATTCCACCCTAGAACCCCCTACAATGCTCAAGATTCCACTAGAAACCCCTTCTTCCCACAGGATTCCCCCGGATGCCACATTCTGCCCTCAAGATTCCACCAGAAACCCTTTGTGCCCTCAGGATTCCACTGGAAATCCCCTTCTGCCCTCAGAATTCCCCTGGAAACCCCCTTCTGACCTCAAGATTGTCCCAGAAACCCCCTTCTTTCCTCAGGATTTCAACAGAACCCACTTCATCCCTCAGGATTCTACCAGAAAACCCTTTCTTCCCTCAGGATTCCATCAGAACCCCCTTCAGCCCTCAGGATTCCACCAGAAACCCCCTTCTGCCCTCAGAATTCCACCAGAAATCTTCTGTCCTCAGAATGGCCCTGGAAACCCCATACTACCCCTCAGGATTCCCCTGGAAACCATATTCTGCCCTCAGGATTCCACCAGAACCCCTTTGTGTCCTCAGGATTCTACTGGAAATCCACTTCTGTCCTCTGGGTTCCCCAGGAAACCCCCTACTGCCCATCAGGATTTCCCTGGAAAGCAAATTCTGCCCTCAGGATTCCACCAGAAATCCCCTTCTACAGTCAGGAGTCCCCCAGAAACCCCTTCAGCCCTCAGGATTCCACAAGAAATCCTCTTCTGCCCTCAGGATTCCCCTGGAAAAACCCTTCTGCCCTCAGGATTCCAACAGAACCCCCTTGTGCCCTCAGGAGACCACCAGAAACCCCCTTCTGCCCTCAGGAGTGTCCCAGAAACACCCTTCTGCCCTCAGGATTCCAACAGAACCCCCTTCTGCCCTCAGAATTCTCCCAGAAACCCCTTCTGCCCTCAAGATTCAAACAGAACCCCCTTCAGCCCTCAGGATTCCACCAGAACCCTCTTCTGCCCACAGGATTCCCGTGGAAACCACATTCTGCTTTCAGGATTCCATCCCAGAACCCCCTTCTACCCACAGGATTCCCATGGAAACCACATTCTGCTTTCAGGATTCCATCCCAGAACCCCCTTCTACCCACAGGATTCCCCTAGAAAACACATTGTGCCCTCAGGATTCCACCAGAATCCCCTTCTGCTCACAGGATTCCCCTGGAAACCACATTCTGCCCTCAGGATTCCACTCCAGAACACCCTTCAGCCCTCAGGATTCCCCTGGAAACCCCTTCAAGCCTCAGGATTCTACCCCAGAACCCCCTTCAGCCCTCATAATTTTACCAGAAATCCCATATGCCCTAAGGATTCTACCAGAACCCGCTTCTGCCCACATGATTACCCTGGAAACAACATTCTGCCCTCAGGATTCCACAAGAAACCCCCTTCTGCCCTTAGGATTCCCCTAGACACCCCTTTGGCCCTCAGGATTCCAACAGAACCCCCTTCAGCCCTCAGGATTCCACTAGAAATGACTTCTGCCCTCAGAATTCCCCTAGAAACCCCTCTGCCCCCAGGATTCCACCAGAACCCCCTTCTGCCCTCAGGATTCCACCAAAACCCAATTCTTCCCTCAAGATTCCCACTGGAAACCACCTTCTGCCCTCAGGATTCCACCTCAACCCCCTTCTGCGCTCAGGATTCCACCAGAACCCGATTCTGCCCTCAGGATTCCCCTGGAAACCACATTCTGCCCTCAGGATTCCACCTGAACCCCCTTCTGCCCACATGATTCCCCTGGAAACCACATTCTGCCCTCAAGATTCCACCAGAAACCCCTATCTGTCCTCAGGATTCCACCAGGAATCCCCTTCTGCCCTCAGGATTCCCCCAGAAACCCACTTCTGCCCTCAGGATTCCACAAAAAATCCCCTTCTGCCCTCAGGATTCCCCTGGAAATCGCCTTCTGGCCTCAGGATTCCTCTGGGAACTACCTCTGTCAGTGAGGAATCCCCCGAAACCACGTTCCGCTGGTGGTGAATTCCCCAGAAACCACTTTCTGCCCTCAGGATTCCCCCCTACCCAGAACACCCTTGTGCCCCTCAGGATTCCCCTGGATACCTACTACCTTCTGCCCTCAAGATTCCCTGGAAACCCACTTCTGTCCTCGGGGAATACCCTGGACACCACCTTCCACTGCTGGGAAATCCCCTGGAAACCATCTGCCTGTGGGGAATCCCCCTGAAAACTCCCTTCTATTGGCAGGCAATCCCCGGAAACCATCCTCTGCTGGTGGGGAATCCCCCAGGAAACCGCCTTCTGTTCATGGGGAATTCCTGGAAAACTCCCTTCTGCCCTCAGGATTCCTCCAGAAACTCTCTTCTGCCCCTCAGATTTCCCCAAAAAACCCCTCTTCTTTCTGCCCTCAGGATTCCCCTGGAAACCCTCTTCTGCCCTCAGGATTCCAACAGAACCTCCTTCTGCCCTCAGGATTCTACCAGAATCCTGGTGGGGAATCCCCCAGATACTACCATCTGCTGATAGGGAATCCCCCAGAAACCCCCTCCTGCCCCTCAGGAATCCCCTGGAAACCCTTCTGCCCCTCGGCAATCCCTCGGAAGCTCGCTTCTGCCCATCAGGATTTGGGATTTCCTTGGAATCTCCCTATTTTCTGTCAAAATTCCCCAGAAACAACTTTCTGTCAAAATCCCCTTATAAATCTTCAGTCAAATTCATGTTAGGAATTAAGTCACTTATGTCTCCCTTTCCTCTCTCTCACTGAAATAGACAAATACATACTTTTAAAAAAGTAGTAATTTGTCGTTTGATACAAAACTATGAAATCAAAGAGATTATGAATTAAATCTAAGTTGATAGACCAAATTAAACATTTTGCAGGGGAAGTATTTTGATGTTCACTGCTAACTCGTGAGTTCATTGATCAGGGTGGGGACTTGGAAAATTGAGATGGATTGTAACTCTTTGCAAAGTAATTTCATAAATTACCTTTCCCTTGGGGGCAGGAGATCCCAAAGAGGAGTGAGAAAGG
Source organism: Cephalophus harveyi (assembly GCA_006410635.1). NCBI lineage: Eukaryota > Metazoa > Chordata > Mammalia > Artiodactyla > Bovidae > Cephalophus > Cephalophus harveyi. The sequence goes on along the minus strand of SJYT01002297.1, from coordinate 58,794 downwards.
GTATAAACACCCTCCTTTACAAGGCTCTCTGTTGTAGCACACTGAATGCACAAGTCAGATCCAAATTGATTTCCACTAAGAAACTCAGTTTTCCCACAAAAGCAAAGGACATTATGCTGTGAATATATGGGTTTAAAGTGGAGATGTATAAGATATTACTATTTTGTGCATTCAAGAAATCTGGAGAAACAAACATTGCTTCGGTTTGACATTTTTTCAAACTTATTCAAAAATAAATGTTTTTTGAAAGTGATAATTTGTCTTTTTACTTGTAGGTAAAGGAGTGAGAGAAGTTAATGAAACAGTTACTAAAACTCCAGGTTTGTATACCAGAACAGTTACAGATTTAAATCAAATAAGATTATCTGTTCTCTACTATACTCTGTGCAGCCAAAGAAACAAATTTCTGATTCCTTTAGTCTATAAAAAAATTAAAGTTTCAGTTATTTAAAACACTAAGCCCACACAGGTTCCTGTTTCTCTCATAACCATGGTTTGCTAATGGAATAACAATACTTTACTTAAAAGGAAAACTTCTGTCATTGTCTCACACTGTTTTACAAAAAGGTACCTTGGGCATTTTGTAGGCAGAAGTGGACATCAAATGTTGAGCCAGAATGTGGTATAACGGAGAGCCTTATAAAGAGGGTTGTACGTCTTTCCTTCACACGAGGATGCTACAGTAAACAACACATCATGACAGCTGTGCATTCCAGCAGTTCAATTGTGGGGTACATCCTTCCCCAAGTATCTCCATCCTCTACCTCTGATAACATTAATTCTCGCTTTCTGTTGTGTGATACCTTGCTTAATGCATGCTGTAGCAAACGGGAAAGGTGCAGGTTTATTTCCTAATGAAGATGTTCATTACTCCAACTCACCTGGGCTGTTATAAATTTAGAGAATATTTAAACAATATCGTGTGTCCACAAGTTATAATGTAAGTCAAACAAACAAACAAAAAATACAACAGAAAACACTTAGGTAAGTTGCATTTTTTGGTGTTTTCTGTATTCAGGTTTTCACACTGGTTTCTTAGCCATAAACTCTGTTCCAGGATCAAATGTGGAGAGAGCATGTGAAATGCTGTAAGTTCAGTCACAGTTGCTGGGTTTTGCATTTAATTCTTAAATGAGGCAAAAAGTTCCAACATGGTTAAAGGAATTCATGCATTGTACACCATGAAGTATGAGACCTACCGTAAAATGTTTTTCTGTTACTATTCTATGTAAATGTTATTTGAAAATCAAACACAGAAATCGGTACTCTTTCCAGGCACCATTTACTTCAGTGGAAGAAAGCACCGTGGGGGGTGGTGGTGGTGTTTGTTCTGCTTTGTTTGCTGGTTTTGTTGTAGGCAGTGAAAAGTCTACAGGCTCTTTTTAAAATTTATTTACTTTTAATTGAAGGATAACTGCTTTACAATATTGCATTAGTTTCTACCAAACATCAGTATGAATCAGCTCTACCTCAGTGTGCCCTATCCTCTCTGAAGGGAAGCACTGATGAAACGGGCCTCTTTGTATAGGCACACAGTCTAGCACCTCCACTGTGGTGGTTACATTACACTGCAAACCGCCAGCAGCAGGTCAGAGTACAAGGACCCAAAAGGATCCTCCACATCCCCAGTGGTCGCAGCTGAGCACACTCAGAGCTGCCCCGCCGACCTGCTCCTGCTGCCCAGCCCGGCTGGCCCACCCGACCTGCCAACAAGAGGACCTAGGCACATTCACAGCTTCCACTGGGTGTGTCCCTTCTGAGTAGGGAAAGCGATCTGGTTGCTGTTTAAAAGGCTATTTATTTTAGAAAAGGAAGACGAGGCATCTCGGGCTTGCTGATGAAAAATGGGCCTCAGTGATACTGCTGACAACAGGCCTGCTCAGTGTCCTGATCAATCAGCAGCTGTGTCAGAGGCCTGTGTCAAGTCTCTGCTTCAAACTTGAGTTTTAAAACTATTACTATTAGGAAGTTGGGTCCATCAAAGCCCTAGCAAGTGCTGACATTGTTCTGTTGTTGGGAGACGTCTTTAGGGTCAGCCTGTCTGGGAAAACAGGCAAACGTCCAGTGGAGCCAGAAAGAAAAGCACAACCAGGGACTCTGTGCTTTGACCTCACCGCACTGTGGCCATGAGTGCGTTTGCTAAAAACACATTTAGGGAGACAAGCATCTTTCTTTACACCTAGGAAGTCCAAAAGTACCTTCTGACCAGTCCCACTCACAGTGGATGTCGTCCAACTAAACATTTTACACATATCATGAGACAGAGCAGAGAGAAATTTAGTGGATTCACTGATGCATATTTACATCAATTCCCCTGTAAAATGTTACAGCAATATTGTAAAAATAGCAGGATTTAATACTTATTCATTAGCAGAAATGTGAAAAGTTTTGTTTGTAACCAGTGAAAAGAGAGAATAGCTCAATAATCTTGGTAAGAATTCCTGTCCCAGATGAATTGTAATATTTTAAGAAGACAGTTGCCTTTGGTTTTTGACATCATGTAGTCTAGCTTTCTTACCAATTCTGGACTATTTCTCATCAGGGGGATTAGATGAGAGGTTGGCTTTACTGACAAAATGAAGATCTTGGGAAATTAAGCATCTCTGTTTCCATAAGCCGGGTCTGAGCAGTCAGAGTGGTGCTGTGAAATGCGGGCTTTCTGGGGGCAGAAGGGTCCTGGCAGATGTCAGCTCCCCTGAGCCTCCTAAGTCTTCCCACAGCAGGTGGACTCGGATAGTCAGTGACACAGCAGTAGCGATCTGCAGGTCAGCCTGACTGATGCGACCTTACCTAGTGTCCGCAGTCCCAGTTCACTACACACGCTGGCCCTGGCGGATCTGGTAACACAGGTGCGCTGGCATCCACCCCAGTGACAGATGACTGTCTGCATGTCACAGTAACCTGCCTGCTCCCGGCCTGGCTCACCTGCCTCTTACAAACCTGCTGTGAAGGGACACAGAGACAGGTCTTCTTCGTCATCACCATCGTCACTGTCGTGCTGTCTTAATGAGCAATGCTATGCTTTCTGTGTATTAAAACGTCTAATGTAATTGTTCTGTGTGTGCTAACATTCGTCTGTTTTTTCCCCCCACAGTTCCTTCAGATGTGTTTTTCATCCATTCGGCGTGGAAGGGATATTACGAATATTTAGGGAAAAGACAGCCTGCAACCCTAACTGTCGACTGGTTCAACGCAACTAGCAGCAAAGTGAATGCGACATTCACTGACTCCCAGGGGGAGCTGAAGTTGACAGGTAGGCACCCAAGGGGCTCCCTCACCAGACCCTCCATCAGTCTTCTGGCAAAGGGGGCACCAACATGGGCCAAGTGCTGGCTGACATGTCATTTGGGCTTTGCACCTGCTGCCTCTCACTAGGTCATGTCAGTGACGGGCAGGATGGTTCTGTTTCCTCATTTAAACGGTTACAAAACCAGTACAGAAAAGCAAATTAATTTCCTGCAGATTACACACAGATCATGTTACATTAAAGATGTGACTATGTCCAGATAGTCACATCTTCAAAATTCACAGTTTTGATATCCCCTTGCTGTCATTCTTTAAAACTGGTTTGCTCCTGGTGAGCTTTTATTGATGTGTCTCAGTTTAAAAAAACAATTAAAAAGAAAAGAACCAACTCTGGTTTATTTTTAAGCAAGAGACGCTTTTAAGTGCTTTATATATATATTGTTCATTTCCTTCTAGCATCAATCTTGTGATTTAAGTATTATTATTAAACACTTCTTTTTTCTTTTTTTACTGGTTAAAAAAAAAAAAAAGAGAGAGATACCCAGGAAAACTAAGTGGCCTTCCTAAGTGACAGGGCAGGAGGAGGATTTGAGCTCTGAGGTCAGGATCTCAGTGATTAGAATCTCCAGCCCATGTGGGCTGAGAATATCAACCCACAGGACACAGAATCACCTTGAGACTGAACCTACTGCCTTTTTTTTTTTTTTTCAAATTATCTCACTTATAACAATGTATTCTTTTTTATAGACCAACTTCCAAAGGGTTCAGACTAAGTTATCCACAAGTCCCAGCCCAGGTTCTGAACATAAAGAGCCCCGGAGGGGCACCCACACCTCACTGATGATTAGACAGACACATGGTTCACCTCCACAAAGTATGAAAGCCACTCAAGACTCCTCCCATCTCTCAGGTCTCACTTTCCTGCTTCCCTTGCTGTTGCTGTGTTGGCTTAGTCACAGGGTTGTGTCCGACTCTGAGACCCCATGGACCTTGGCCCGCCAGGCTCCTCTGTGCATGGCGATTCTTCAGGCAAGAATACTGGAGTGGGTTGAGTGGGTTGCCATGCCCTCCTCCAGGGGATCTTCCCAACCCAGGGATCAAACCTAGGTCTCCTGCATTGCAGGCAGATTCTTTACCATCTGAGCCACCAGGGAAGCCCTGGGAAAACACCTAAAAACAGTGCACACACTCTGGATTTAGGAAAAGAAAAATAATCCATACGCAAAGATTTTTAACAGGTACTTATTTATGAATTCATGATCTAGGGTCCCCAAAATTGCTTTGCACCTTGATCCTGTGAATGTATAAATAGATAGACTGGGATCTCAAATCTAGTCCTGGATCAGAATAACTGAGACTTTGTAAAATATTCAGATTTCTTGGGCTCACCCAGGTCCTTTGGATAATATTTTTCTTCATGGAGTTTGGACTTTTTTCCCAAAGGAAATGTTCTCCAGTGTGACTTTGATGCACTTAGGTTTGGATCTTGAGAAAAGTTTGTATCAAGAGTTGTTCAGACTGAGTCCCAGTGGCTAGACAGAAGTCCACCCGCTGTGTACAGTCTGATTGCAAAGAAGCATACAGGAGGAAGGACAAGTCATGCTCCTGGAAAGCCAGCCAGGACCTGGTGTCCTATGGGGTGCTGTAATTTAATCACCATAAAAATCTCCTGAATACATATATCTTATCTCTACTAAGAGTTTGTGGAAGTGGGGTTCAGAGCTTTAGAGGTTAAANAGAAGCATACAGGAGGAAGGACAAGTCATGCTCCTGGAAAGCCAGCCAGGACCTGGTGTCCTATGGGGTGCTGTAATTTAATCACCATAAAAATCTCCTGAATACATATATCTTATCTCTACTAAGAGTTTGTGGAAGTGGGGTTCAGAGCTTTAGAGGTTAAACTGTACGCCAAGAACGCAGAGATGCTGATGGTGGCGATGGACAGCAGCCCAGAGTCAACTCGTTAGGTGGTCCTCCCCATCCATGGGTCTTTCTTGCCCATTGGTTCCATTCCTCTTGTGTGACTGGCCAGTGGACAGTCTTCCTGCAATGTTTTTAGAGGTCCGTTTCTCTACTGGGAGAAAGTGGGAATTAACTGCTGGAGTTCCTGAAACCGTGTGACCTTCCCTTGAACCTGTCTCTCTGCACAGAAGGCGTTTGGGTTCATTATTATTATTATTTAATATCTGTTCATTTCTTTGTTTACTTATTCATTTGGTTCCTCCTCTGGGTAGGGAACTAGCCATAGCTGCAGGCACATCCCCCCACATCCCCAATACACACCCGGACGCCCTGGACGAAACCATTCAGCGGTCATTCAGAGGACCTTTGTCCACCAAGCCGTTCATTTCAATAAGCACAGTTCATCTATATAAGTAGCTATATTTGGGGCTATTTTTATGGTCTCTCTTTTTTTTTAATTAATTTAGAAATATTTACATTTTCTCACACTGAAATTTTGTAAGAATTGTGTACAAACTCTCCAGGTGTCCGTTCAGCATAGCTGTTTTTATCAAGACATCATCTTTTTAGTAATTCAAAATTTTTATAGATTATTCTCCATTTAAAATTATTGTAAAATATCTGGTATATTACCTGTACTATACAATATATCTTTCTAGCTTGTTATTTCATACACAGTAGTTTAATGCCCTAGGTCTTGTATCTTATTCTTTTCTGTAATACATACCCCTGTCCTCAGAAGTGAGTACAAACAGAATAAAAATGATGAATTTAAAAAACTTAATATAAGTGACAGTATATTTTCCCTCCTGTTGGATAAAGATGCTGAATTGTGTGAAGTAGACAATACTTGAGACAGACAATGAGAGGTGATTTTTAGGAAAAAGGGAACACTACAGCTAAACTTTAAAAATAAAAATACTAATCGCTGTTATTGAAAACACTATCCTCTCTATATCATATTCCACATAAATGGGCCAAGTGCCTACCTTCCTGACCATAAGCATTTCTGCAATGTAAGAATAACCCATGATCCTTTCCTAGGTGTTTACAAGAAGGAGGAGGCCCACTTACTTTTGAAAGCTTTTCAGATAAAAGGTCCAGTGGATATTTTCGTCAGCAACTTTGAGAATGACAACTGGGGACTGGATGGTTATGTGAGTACTTCCTGGAGGGTTTTCTAATCATCATGTCTGCACAGAGTTGGGGGCACCAACGGGGATTCCTTCCAAGATGACCTGGGTCCTGTCTGCACACTGTGAAAACTCAGGGCCCTCGCCCTGGCCTTGCAGCAGTATCACCCCTTCATCATCTGATGGAAGAAAGCCATCTCTGAGACCAAAAAGAAACTGGCCTGGAGCGACAGGCTGTTCCTGCCAGACACTCAAGAGCTTAGATGCAGACCACAGCCCACTGTAACAGTGGAGCCAGACTTTCCCCAAAGCCACAGTAACCACCCTGCACGTGCTGAGAGAGACCGCGATGCCCCTTCATGGTCTCTTTTGCAAGTTAATCCAATGCTTCTGCACTAATTCATCATCAGACTTGAGTAAAGGGCCTCACATGATACACAGGAGACATTAGCTGTGACACAGTGAGTTTTACATAATGCAGGCTCTGAGGTAATTCATGTGTGTCCCCCTTCACAAAGGATACTAAACATATAAATAAGGTGTAAATTTTACTACTGTTTTGGAGATCGAAATGAGACAGAGTTTGTTAGTTGACAATTCATATCCGTATTTCTCAATTTTAACTATATATGGGAATCTCAAAGGAATGACAAATGTTTAAAATAATTAACCATTAATGTTTAAATAGGAGAAATAATATTTATATTATGATAAAAGAAGAGTTTATGGTTAATTTTTGTTGTTTTCTTCCTTTTCATGTGTATTAGGTATCATCCGGACTTGAAAGAGGAGGGTTTACTTTTCAAGGTGACATACACGGAAAAGACTTTGGGAAATTCAAGCTGGAAAGGCAAGGTATGCTGCACTTACATGATTTTTCAAATCAAATATCAGGTTGGTCTGCAGGTGACTGAGCTAAATGCAATAGAAAATGTGACTGGAAAGAAACAGAAACAAAAATAGCAGGAGAGACACATATTTTACAATTGGATGAAAAAATCTTCTTCATCGGCAAGCAAAACAGGAAATACCAGCTGGCATAAATATGTCAGACACAGAATATCTTTAATATACAAAGAAATACATTGAAATATGGGAAGAAAGCAAAGTGGAAATTCAAAGAATAAACACACTATATTACCCTAAGAATATCATTAAGAAAGAGTATTTTTAAATGGCCAATAAACTATGAAAAGATATTTTTTACTATAAATTTATTTATTTTAATTGAGGTTAATTACTTTACAATATTGTATTGGTTTTGCCATACATCAACATGAATCCGCCACAGGTATACACGTGTTCCCCGTCCTGAACACCCCTCCCTCCTCCCTCCCTGTACCATCCCTCTGGGTCGTCCCAGTGCACCAGCCCCAAGCATCCAGTATCATGCATTGAACCTGGACTGGTGATTTGTTTCATATATGATGTTATACATGTTATTAACTTGAAAAATATGTATTATGGTAACAAAGATAGATCATGTTCAGCTATGAGAATGTCAGATTTGGTGTGGACTAGAAAAAGGCACTTGGGTGTTCATTTTTGGTGAGTGTGTGAGTAGATATGTATAATTTGACAATAATCTTTTATAAAAAATTCTGTCTCTAAGATTTTTAATCAGACAAGTGTGACTATGATTTTTTGCATATTCAGGTATGTGTACAGCAGGACTATTCTTAATAGTTGAAATTAGAAATAACCTGAATATCTCACACATATATCATAAATGAATTGCTTCTTACATCAATCTTATGCAAAGTGTTATATTAAATATAAGACAGTTTAATTCAGTATATGTCATTAGAGAACAAAGATTACATATTGATGTGGAACAGTGTTCGTGACTTATATATATGAGAAAGAAGTTTGCTCTAGATAGAAGGGACAAATATGCTTGCCTGCCTTCTTTATGTCTTTCTCAAGTACTTGATGTATATCTTAGTAATTAGACAAGAAAAATGTATGAAAAAAAACTACTAGATGTGAAGCTTACCTCATCTACTTGCTAGTTCTGTGATCCAGGAGGAATTACAACACTCTGGAGCCTATTTCATCATCTGAAATCTCAGTAGAGAGTCAGTTCCCGGTTGCTGGGAAGATTGAGAGTCAGTATGAGGGTTTGCTTTGTGCTAAAGCTCTTCTCACACACGTCTTTACTCATGTTGCTGCTAACACAGATGAGAAGGTACAATTTTTATAATGAGATGAGTGCCATGTTACTATCAGCTACTTTCTACTTTACTTACAGAATGCTCCTAATGTATTAATTGTACATAGAGGAGTACCGCTATGTAGGATTTGATGCCAAGCAGTCTTTCAGAGGAACATGAGTGTAATATTTGGTGATGGTTGTCACTGATGTACTCATTTCATAAAACCTTTATCAATATCCTGAGGGATTTTAAAGGAAATATATATCAAATTGTATAATATCATGCTTGGGAAAAAAAAATTGACCAAAAGGGATCATACAATTAATTATACAATTAATAGTACAATACTCTAAACCCACCTTTCCAAATTAAGAACTTTTACATAGAAGAGCTTTAAATTACAATGTCAGCCATGGCTGGGATGATGCTTTCAATGGGGTCACATTATTTTGAGATAATGAAAATAGGCCGGCACTAATGATGGTGAAGTTTTATCTTGCTCTGAGCCAAACCCTGTGGTTATCTGCCCTCCTTTCTCCAAGGCACATGCTCTAGTAATTCCTTCTAAGGACACCCCAGCGAGCCGTGCACAATACTCTGTGGATGGCAGAGTTTACTGATCTAGTCAGCCTGACCAGAATCATCACTTTGCTGTTGAGAATTTTTTTGCACTGCCCCATTTCTTTTTAATCTAACAAAAGAACAGCTTGCTTTAACAAGTGATCTTCTCATGTGATGGTGAGCTTATTGTCAGGAAAAACAATTTGGCTCACAAAATAATTTGAATCACAAGCAAGTCTCCCATTCAACTAATGAGGAAAAGTCTATGTGTAAGTAATGTTTCAACAACAGCCATTCATTTCAGAGTTATGGCTACACTCTATTTTTATGGATAAAAATAAGCAACCTCTTAATTGTCTCCAGTCAGTAGATAAATTGAAAAAAAAAAAAAAGTGATTATCTTTAAATGGATACTAAAGCAAGTTAGTTTGAAAGGCATCTCTAATGCAGAAATTGTGTAAGAAACAAAAATAAATTGGCTTCCCCATTAAAATCGAAGCCCTAAGTACCTCCCTAGTGGTCCAGTGGCTAAGATTCCATTCTCCAGTGGGGGCCCAGGTTTGATCCCTGGTCAGGGAACTAGATACTGCATGCTTCAACTAAGATGTGGAACAGTAAACCAAATGAAAATAAATATTAAGAAAATCTAAGCCCCCTTGCTGCTTCCCCCCCCCCCCCAATCAGAATGGGAGAAAGTATAAGCCATGTATCTACTCAGGAACATGTATCCAGAATATATAAACCCTATGGCTAAATAGTACACATTTCAGTTCAGTTTGGTTGCTTAGTCATGTCTGACTCTTTGCAACCCCATGGACTGCAGCATGCCAGGCTTCCCTGTCCATCACCAGCTCCCAGAGTTTACTCAAACTCATGTCCATTGAGTCAGTGATGCCATCCGACCAACTCATCCTCTGTCATTCCCTTCTCCTCCCGCCTTCAATCTTTCCCAGCATCAGGGTCTTTTCAAATGACTCAATTCTTCACATCAGGTGGCCAAAGCATTGGAGTTTCAGTTTCAGCATCAGTCCTTCCAATGAATATTCAGGACTGATTTCCTTTACGATGGACTGGTTGGATCTCCTTGCAGTCCAAGGGACTCCCAAGAGTCTTCTCCAACACCACAGTTCAAAAGCATCAGTTCTTCGGTGCTCAGCTTTCTTTATAGTCCAACTCTCACATCCATATACGACTACTGGAAAAACCATAGCTTTGACTAGATGGACCTTTGTTGGTGAAGTAATGTCTCTGCTTTATAATATGCTGTCTAGGCCTGGCCAGGGAGGCCTGGCGTGCTGCGATTCATGGGGTCGCAAGGAGTCGGACACGACTAAGCGACTGAACTGAACTGAACTGAACTGAGGCTGGTCATTGCTTTTCTTCCAAGGATCAAATGTCTTTGAATTTCATGGTTGCAGTCACCATCTGCAGTGATTTTGGAGCCTCCCCAAAATAAAGTCTCTCACTGTTTCCATTGTTTTTCCATCTACTTGCCATGATGGGATCAGATGCCATGATCTTAGTTTTCTGAATGCTGGGTTTTAAGCCAACTTTTTCACACTCCTCTTTTACTTTCATCAGGAGGCTCTTTAGTTCTTCACTTCCTGCCATAAAGGTGGTGTCATCTGCATATCTGAGGTTATTGATGTTTATCTCAGCAATCTTGATTCTAGCTTGTGCTTCATCCAGCCTGGCATTTTGCCTGATGTACTCTGCATATAAGTTAAATAAGCAGGGTGACAAAATATAGCCTTGATGTACTCCTTTTCCTATTTGAAACCAGTCTGTTGTTCCATGTCCAGTTCTAAATGTTGCTTCTTGACCAGCATACAGATTTCTCAGGAGACAGGTCAGGTGGTCATTTTCCACATTTTTTTGTGATCTACATAGTCAAAGGCTTTGGCATAGTCAATAAAGCAGAAGTAGATGTTTTTCTGGAACTCTCTTGCTTTTTTGATGATCCAATGGATGTTGGCAGTTTGATCTCTGGTTCCTCTGCCTTTTCTAAATCCAGCTTCAACATCTGAAAGTTCACGGTTCACATACTATTGAAGCCTGACTTGGAGAATTTTGAGCATTACTTTGCTAGCATGTGAGATGAATGCAATTGTGCAGTAGTTTGAACATTCATTGGCATTGCTTTTCTTTCGGATTGGAATGAAAACTGACCTTTTCCAGTCCTGTGGCCATTGCTGAGTTTTCCAAATTTGCTGGCATATCGAGTGCAGCACTTGCATAGCATCATCTTTTAGGATTTGAAATAGCTCAACTGGAATTCCATCACCTCCACTAGCTTTATTCATAGTGATATTCCCTAAGGCTGACTTGACTTCTCATTCTAGGATGTCTGGATCCAGGTGAGTGATCATATCATCATGGTTATCTGGGTCATAAAGATCTTTTTTGTATAGTTCTCCTGTGTATTCTTGCCACCTCTTCTTAATATCTTCTGCTTCTGTTAGATCCATACCATTTCTGTCCTTTATTGAGCCCACCTTTGCATGAAGTATTCCATTGGATTTTCTTGAAGAGATCTCAAGCCTTTCCCATTCTATTGTTTTCCTCTATTTCTTTGCATTGTTCACTTAGGAAGGCTTTCTCATCTCTCCATGCTATTCTTTGGAACTCTGTATTCAAATAGGGTATATCTTTCCTTTTCCCCTTTGCCTTTAGTTTCTCTTCTTTTCTCAGCTATTCGTAAGGTCTCCTCAAGTACACGTTTAGCAGGCAAACAACCTAATTGAAACACTGGCAACCAATATGAATACACATTTCTCCAAAGAAATAAAAATGACCAACAAGTAAATGAAAAGATGCTCAACATCAGTAATCATTAGGGAAACACAAATCAAAACCACCTCACACCCACTTGGGTGTCTGAGACCATAATGACAAGAAACAAGTGGAGGCAAAGATGTGCAGGAATTAGGAGGCTCGTACCATGCTGATGTGAAAGTGATGATGGTGTGGTGGCTGTGGAAAACTGCCTGGCAGTCATTCATCAGGTAGTTGAAACATGAGGCTACCACAAGGTTCAGCATTTCCACTCCAACACATATGACAAGAGAACTAGGAAACACATGTTCACACATAAATCTATACATGAATGTTTATATCAGCATTATTCCCAATTGTCCAAATGTGGAAACAACCCAAGTGTCCATCAGCAGTGAATAGATCAACAGCATGTGGCGCATGCATACAGTGGATATTATCTTGAAAACATCATGCTAAATACGAGAAGCCACTTACCAAAAAACACATACTGAGTTCTTGTACTTATATGGTGTATCCAGAGCAGCCAAATCTATACAGACTGAGAGTAGAGCAGTGGTTGCCTAAAGCTGGAGTCTGGCATAAGGAGGATTGACTGCTGAGGGCCCCTGTTCAATTTTAGGGGCAACAGCAGTGTTCTCACATAGGTTGTGATGATCACCGCAGCATCAAACCCCCACATTTTTAATCGTAAAAAAGAAAACCCCTGGGTTAAAAGGGTGAATTATTGCACCCTTGCATTAAAAGGGTGAATTTTATAGTATGTGCATTTCTTTCGATAGTGCTCCACTCTATAACGTGAAAAGACACTCACCTTCATTCCTAAGAAGCACAACTGAGAAAATAGCTGCACACTGCATCTGATTTCCTAGGGCAGCAGCAGTGGTAATAGTGTGCAGAAGAGGGGCAGCGAGAGGCAAGGATAGAGGTAGGGGGCGTGGGCAGGCGGAGATTGGACACAGTGTCCAGGTCTCTCCTGAGATGGGTTGGGAGGAAATTGGGACGCCACTTCAGAGAGCAATTAAGTAAGACTGAGAACTGTGGTGTTGGAGAAGACTCTTGAGAGTCCCTTGGACTGCAAGGATATCCAACCAGTCCATCCTAAAGGAGATCAGTCCTGGGTGTCCATTGGAAGGACTCATGCTGAAGCTGAAACTCCAATACTTTGGCCACCTGATGGGAAGACCTGACTCATTGGAAAAGACCCTGATGCTGGGAGGGATTGGGGGCAGGAGGAGAAGGGGATGACAGAGGATGAGATGGCTGGATGGCATCACTGACTTGATGGACATGAGTTTGGTTGAACTCTGGGAGTTGGTGATGAACAGGGAGGCCTGCTGCTGCTGCTGCTGCTTAATTGCGTCAGTCATGTCCGACTCTGTGCAACCCCATAGACAGCAGCCCAACAAGGCTCCTCTGTCCCTGGGATTCTCCAGGCAAGAATACTGGAGTGGGTTGCCATTTCCTTCTCCAATGCATGAAAGTGAAAATGGTCTGGTGTGCTTCATGGGGTCGCAAAGAGTTGGACACGACTGAGCAACTGAACTGAACTGAACTGAGCAGCGCTACAAGGTACACATTCTGTTAGGCAGTGTTCCTCCTTCTTAGAATCTATCCTGTATATTCAGCCTCCTGTTGGTGCATCACTGTAGAAAGGGGATTTCATGGTGGCATCACAGAGAAAGACTAGAAATGAACCAAATGTTCTTCAGCAGCAATTTGGCTAAATAAATTCTGTTTTAGCCAATTAATAGAATGCTGCACACCTGAAAACAATTACATGCACATGTGCAGATGGAAGAACTTCACAAATATATGGTTAAGTTTAAAACGGCAAATTTAAAAAAACGTAAATAGTATCCCCATATTTTAGGAAAGTAAGAACAGAAAAACAGTCACGTATATTAATAGTACACTGGGGACTTTCCTGGTGGCCCAGCAGCTAAGACACCGCACACCCAATGGTGGGGGCCCTGGTTCCATTCCTCATCAGGGAACTAGATCCTGCATACTGCAACTAAGACCTTGTGCAGCCAAATAAATAAATACAAATATATTCACACACACTATACTAGTACATTGTGTGAAGGACGCTAAAGCACAAACAAAAGCAAAACTGAAGACCTTGTTAATCATAAAGAGGAAAACTAGTGCAAAAGGCAAGGCATGACCCTTTATTCCATCATCTTCATATTTATTTTTATATCTGCTTGTACCACTTTAATTAATATCATGTGCATGTATTACCCTTTAAATTATTAAAACACGAGTAAATAACTGAAATTAACTAGGAGCTCCAGATAGCATAATAATTTCAGAGTCAAGTCAGGAGTTCAATTCAAAAAGACCTTTCATGTTGCCCTGTGTCATGATGTGAGGTCTCCTGTGGCAGGTCCATTATCCAGGATTTTATTAATTGGAAGTCTGAGATCTATTATGGCCAAAAATATATAGTCTTGCTTGCAGATAACAGAAAGTGGCTTTGGTTAATTTAAGCAGACTACAAATTTATCAGGATGAGCAGAGATGCACAGAATTATAAACAGCTGGAGAATGAGCCATGGTAACTTAATGGGAACCAGCAGATACTGAACCACTACGAAGACAGCACTATTTTTTCATTTCTCAAATATGTACTGAGCAACTGTTATGTTCCAGGTTCTACTGTAGGAACTGGAGATTTAAGAGGAAAGCTGGCCAGACAACTACCCAGGCATCACGCAACCAATTTTCTAGTAAACGTGGGTCCTGGGGAAACTGTACGGCTACGGTTCTAAGTAGCTGAGATGTCGTGACATTTCATTCTCACAATAAATCTCTGAAGCTGGGCCCTTTGAGTGGCACTGGGTTCTCCTGGCTGGACAGTGCCGCCCCTGGTGGCTGGGGTTACTGCTGCACCCGGCCCCCAGACTGGACAGGCCTGCCCCGCTGCGGGTGGAACCACCACCACCCCCAGGAAGCTCTTGATGCTGTCCCCAGGGCTCCAGCCCCATCACAGCACCGAGTCTCTGCATCACTCATGCTAACCCTGTGCCCAGGGAGGGAGCACCCCACTGGCTTTGCTCACAAGCCCATTTCCTGGGTGCTGATATTTAGAACAAGTATCTGACATCCCCCGTGCATGGCAGCTGGTGAATGCACCTGAAAATGAAAAATTAAATTTGAATCATACATGCTGATACAGGAGGATTGCAAAAAGGTATGGTTGATTTACAAGGTGCCAACATCCAGGATAAAATATGTTTACATAAGAACTGGAGGCAGTAGCGAGTAGCATAATCCTGCATCTACTGAAGGTATGTGTGAATGTCCAGTTGCTCAGTCATGTCCAACTCTTTGCAACCCCATGGACTGTAGCCCACCAGGCTCCTCTGTCCATGGGATTCTCCAGGCAAGAACACTGGAGTGGGTTGTCATGCCTGCTTCCAGGGGATCTTCCCGACCCAGGGATAGAACCTGCATCTCCTACATTGGCAGGAGGATTCTTTACCACTAGTGTCACCTTAGGAAGCCCTTCTACTGAAGGAGATGACAATTAATATTATTTTTAAGATTTTATGAAAATATCTTTAAAAGGCTATTTAATTATTTTAAATATTTGATTACTTCTTTGTATTTGTGTTTTGTAAAAAAAAAAAAAAAGGGACAGGAAACATCCCATAAATTCTGGAAATATACTTTGAAATGAGGTCAGCTTCATTTTACAGTTCCACTATATTCAGATGACCCCAGTCATAATTAACAACACACGTGCATTGAGTGGTTCCATGCAATTAAGCCAAATACATTTCAAAATTGTGTTTTATAAGTAAATTCTTTAAGAATAAACTTATTTGGCAATAATCCCTTGATAAATGTTCTCTGATCTGAAATTTTAGTGTTTGCTTCTTCCTCAGTGCTGTGCAGAACTCTCCACTGTGAAGATACACAAGTTAATGATCATATCACCTGCCTGGTGTCTGAGATGTTTATACTTGCTTTCCCTTCAAATGGACAGAACTCATTTTATAGAAACTTGCTTTATAACATTGACGTGCATTCTTTGATGATTTCTAAACTCATAATGAATTTTGGAATCTATGCCAATAAAGGTAGATTGCACCAAGATATTCACATGTCTCCGTGGTGGCTCAGATGGTAAAGAATCTACCTGCAGTATGAGAGACCTGGGTTCAATCCCTGATTTGGGAAGCTTCCCTGGAGAAGGGAATGGCTGCCCACTCTAGTATTCTGGTCTGTAGAATTCCATGGATAGAGGAGCCTGGAGGGCTACAGTCCATGAGGTCACAAAGAGTCAGACATGAATGTGATTCCACTTCTAGAGAGACCTGGACTTGTGTAATTTCAGTGATTTGTCCTGGGGCTGGAGCAAACAGCACATGCTACCCACATCTATAGACAGATGCAGCCCTGTATATGCTTCAGATAGACTTTAAACAAATGTGAGTATTTACAGCCATAAGCAAAAGTCAATATAACCATAAGCAAAAGTCAATATAACCATAAGCAAAAGTCAATATAATCACAGCCCCCTTTGCTGTTCTCACGCTGGAAACACGACACTGTCACAGTGTTGAAGGTAAATGAGGAATCACCAGTTTTTTGTGTCTTACTCCTTAAGATGGATGTTAAAATCTTTCAAAAAAAGTGTCAGCTGCTTCCCAACAGAATGGGAACCCTTTCTGCTTCTTGCAGAGTCTCCCTTTGTTTATGAAGCTGATTGTCGCTCTGTCTCTGGGTGAGCAGGGGGACAGCGACGGCAGGTTAAAGCTCCCTTTCTTTTGCAGACCCCGTGAGCTCCGACCAGGACTCCTCGAGTCACTACCAGGGCACCAGCAGTGGCTCTGTGGCGGCCGCCATTCTAGTTCCATTCTTCGCCCTCATCTTATCAGGGTTTGCATTTTACCTCTACAAACACAGGTACCGTAGCCTCGCCATCAGTTTACGGACGCTGCGTCGCGCCCCACGCCCTGGCCCTGCGGTCCTGACGGCCTGTCCCCCTTCCTGTCTCCCGCCCCTAGGACGAGACCCAAGGTCCAGTACAACGGCTACGCCGGCCACGAGAACAGCAACGGGCAGGCCTCCTTTGAGAACCCCATGTACGACACGAACTTAAAGCCCACTGAGGCCAAGGCCGTGCGCTTTGACACGACTCTGAACACGGTGTGCACCGTGGTGTAGCCCGCGGGCGGCCGCCTCATAGCCATACCTCCGACGACGGACAGCAGGGACCACAGGTGCCACAAACCCTCCCCTCCGGCCCGGCCCTCCCGGCCACGCGGGGGATGCGGGCCGCAGACAGACCCTCGTCCCGGGAGCGGACCCGCCGCCCTGCAGCGGCCCCGGCGCGCGGAGGAGGGCGCGGGACGCGCGGCCTTGCCCAGCAGCCCTGCCCGCCCGGTGTGGCCCAGCTGCCTCTCAGCGCAGCCTCCGCAGGACGGCCTCTGGGCCACACGTGGTAGCACCGCAGTATGGGTTCATTTTTTTTTTTTTTTTAAATCCCCATGAATATTCTGGAAAAAGAAGAAAAAAAAAAGCCCTCCTGAAGAAGATACCTTTCCGGCAGCCGCACACACCTGCAGACGCTTTGCGCCGTACTCCCCGAGACCGGCAAGCTTCGAGGGCCCCGCAGCTCACCCCGGGGCCGCCCCAGGGCCATCTGCAAACTTCCCAGTCAGCTGTTCTCTCGCAGAATTTTTGATGCACAATTTTTTGCACTAGTGTGTTATGAATGACTAAGATTCTGACAAAAAAAATAAACTATTTACACGGGGTTTCTACACACTATCCATTGTATATAAGCATCCTGCCATACTGTCAAGCTAAGCATTCCAGCTGCAGTTTAGTTAGCGTGTGAGAAAAAAGAAAAAAAAAAAAAATCCCCAGATATGGCACAGGTTTTAAAAGGAAAAATAATATCGAAGAGATGTATTTTATTACTGCTTTCTGTTAGCTTCACAGCTGTGTTGAATTCATGGAGAAAGAACAGAGGCCTTTTATTTCCCGCATCCTTTCTTTAGTCTTGTCCCCATCCCATGACCGTCGATATTCCACTACTTCATAGCAGGAGGTCTGCAGCACTTTCTGTGCCATGTACAGATGTGAATAGTAATTTATTTTAGGTCACTCATGACCTGCCTGTGGGTTTGGGCTTGTCACACAGTCTTCCTGTCCATCCTCTGCTGCGATCTCTCTCTTTCACTGCCATCCCTCTCGTTTTCTGTTAAAGGACTGTGTGTTCCTGGGATGCAGTGGAAAAGTTTCGGGATGATCAAAATAGTAAATGTTCCTTTAGAGGCAAGGAAAAGTCACACCCACTCTTCTTTCCTGATGACACAGTTTAGATATTACTATTATAGATTTCTTCTGTTTCATGCTATATAATCCCAGATGGAAAGAAAACTTTGGTGATTTTTTTGAGCTCAAAATTCTTCACAGGTAAATTATGAATCACAGTATAAATAAAGTAGGTGTGACTCCCCATGGGGTAAAAGCCCAGACAGGAAGCAGAAGGTGCAGCCGTGAGGATGTTTACATAATAAACTCAGAGATCGTGTTTAGTTTTACTTAGAGCTGTTTGATTAAAAAAAAATTTTTTTTTAAAGGAAAAGTGTATGTTATTATCTGAGTTTTAAGTATGCATTCCACTTACTGAGAAGGTCCCCTTTGTCCATCCTTGGCAGCATCGGTAGAAACTTGGTTCTTGAGGACATGTTCACACGTAGCTTTGAGACTGATGTGTTTGTTGCATGCTTCGATGCAGGGCTTGAAAAGTG
Source organism: Cephalophus harveyi (assembly GCA_006410635.1). Classification (NCBI taxonomy): domain Eukaryota; kingdom Metazoa; phylum Chordata; class Mammalia; order Artiodactyla; family Bovidae; genus Cephalophus; species Cephalophus harveyi. The sequence continues at coordinate 40,185 of SJYT01002297.1, read as the reverse complement.
AAAAAGGAAAAACACGAATGTCAGGATAATAGCTCATTCTTTCAAAAGTTTCAATTTGAACATTTCAGCCGCTCTTACCCATGGGGCACTCACTGTTGTGCTGCCTGTTTGAAGGGCACAGCTGTCGGGAGGTGTGGCCAAGCTCCATGGTCCCGGCCTCTCCCAGCCTCTCCCACCCGCAGCGTGGAGCTCCAGAGTTCGCCCTGGCCAACCTGGCAGTGGGACCGAGAGGGCTTTGCAGCCTGCAGTCCTTACGGCTTCTTCTCCTTAGGCCAGATGTGGTCAGTTAGACGCAGGCTCCTCGCACACCCAGGGAGCTGAAGTAAAGAGAAGACAGGAGGAAGCTGTCGCGTCTTTGTGTGCAGGGGAGAACAGGGTTACTATACATATGAGGTGTATATATATATACATACATATAGATAAATATAATAGCGTGTACATATGCGGTTTGAGTCATTCAAACTAGGTGCAAAATGCTGACTTCAGAGTCTGAATCAGTGTCTCTCTCCACATCCCTGACCTGCTTGCTGGTCAATGATGTTACAAAACCCTGACACGACAGGACATACCTACATACAAGAAACCACATATCAGATCAGACATGATTCTCCTTTGTGTGCAAAGTCAGAGTGTCCTCGGTTGCCAGTTTGGAGCATGTTGTTAAAATAAAAAAAAAAAAGTGTCCCATGAAATTCTTGTGCGAGAATTCTGCCCAGTTTCTTCCCAGGGTGTGTGCAGTGTTGATCAGATTCCTGCGAGGTGCTGGAGGTTCGGTCCAAGCCGTCGGCAAGTATGCCCTCCTGTCCAGCTGCAGGATTGTTTCCGGGAGCAGCCAGAGGCCATGGAGGGCGGGAGCCCCGGACAGGTTCTGTGCTTCAAAGCTGTTCAAACTGCTGCTTGTCCCACACATCTTGCCTTTCTTCAGGCTAGCTGCAATAATTTTTTTCTTCTGTAAAATATTTTGTAAACAACCACAAAAAAAAGCAAAAAGCTATTATAAAAAAGGGGAAAGAACGCTGGCATTATGATCAGGAAACCATCGCCATCAGCCACCCGTCTCGCCACCTCGCCACATGCTGCTGACATGAAGTAGGTGCAAACGACCTTTTTGTACAGAGATATATTTTTTATGAAGAATTTGTAAAATTATTAAATATGCTGTAATTTTTTGATTAATGTAGGTAAATTGTTAAAAAAATAAATGTTTTTACAATACAAAACTGTAATTTTCCCAATAATGTACAATGTACCATCTCTAGCTGACGTTCAGTTCCAATCCTATTACATATGTATTAATATTAAAGTGACCTGTTAAAATGAACAGTTATCTTTTTTTGTCAAAAAAAAAAATTATACAGAGAGTGTAATATAGCCTGTGCAATGCCACCTATCTTTAAAGCAAATCAGAGTTCTAATTAAATATTTAATTTTAGATTTCTATTTTTTGGTGTGAATTTATTTTATCTTTAATAGATGCCTGAGAGTCACTGGAAGGGGAGGGAAAGAACAAAAAAATTAGTGATGGGTGTTCACTGTATTTAGAACAAGAATCAATACTTTCCCAAGACAGCATCCCCGTTGTGGTTAATACAGAGCACATCTATGGAAAGCACTGATACAGAGAAACAGAGGCTGACAGACTTCTTAATGGTTTCTGACTTAAAATCAGTGAGAGCTTTCAGTTCCCCCCAAACCAAAATCAAGCCTATACTTTGATGATTTTTTTAAAAAAGTGTGAGTTCTTTTTGTAAGCCTTCACAACACTGAAAATCCCATATAAGAAAACATAGACAGATTTCACGGAACATTCCAAGGGTCATGCATGAAGAAGGCTCAGAGAACACCCCCTCAGGAGCCTGTGACAACAGAGCCAGCTCCATGCTCACTTCTGGGCTGGGGGACACAAAGCTTTCCGAGTCCTTGGTGTCAGGTAAGGTGTCGTGCAGTTAACCAGATGATATAGTCATTTTCCTGAGAATTGGGTCATTACACAACAAAAAAGAACCCAAGTATTCCAAGTAACAAAGGTTTGTCTTCCAGCCTAGTGTGTAGGTCTCCTAGGACCAGTGGATGTCTTTAAATGCCTAGGACTACCTTGCAGGAGGCCCAGCTCCAGATGCCCACAGACATTCAATATAATCTAACGAAGTAGGTTCTACCACTGATCCACTGATTCTGTAGATGACCAAGCAGAAATCCAGAGACATTACTGAGATTATCCAAGTATGCACAGCTCAGCGATGCTGACATTAGAGGCCAGTTTTCCCTTGCTTTAACGTTCTTCTTTGCCATTTGCTTTAACATTCCCGGGGTGGAGAAATCCATCTGCTCTGCCTGGAGGGTGGGGGTGTGGCACACGGCCTGCACGGGGAATCCCACAGGAGCTGTCGGGCGGCTGGGTGAACACCAGCCGTGCACGCACACTCGCTCTGAATGCTCACTGGAGCCCCTTCCGTGAATGCCTGTGAGGTTCACACTCTCACCAGCTGGGAGCCCAGTACACAGCGATGCAGCCGTGGGTGCCAAGCAGAGGCTCCTGAGAGCATGAGATGAAATCTGACTGCCTCCTGGTCTTGGCTGAAGCGCTGTCACAGGACGACAGGGGGTTTCACCCATGGCAAAGTGCCCAGAATGGCAGGTTCACGTCTCTGGACGTCACTGCTTCTGAAACCCAGCTCAGAGCCTGGGGAACACCCTCCCCATGACAGTCTGTGGGGTGTCAGCCTCGATTCCCCCGCCACCTTGAGCCAGGAACCTTCTCCTGGGGCTGGGGGCAGGCTGGAGCCTTGAGGGCCATGACTCAAGCCTGGGGCACTTTTGCCTGATATGAGGGGTCTCCCAGCAGCCTCCAGAAACCAGCCACTCCACCCCTCTCCCCATCACCCCTGGCCCAGGTGCTGGGCTGTCCACTCCACCCTGGGAGCCCCTCGCAGCCTTCCAAAATTCTTCTGTTCAGGACGTTCACACTTGTGCTTTGGCTCCCGTTCAGGAACTCAGTGGTTGGGGCTACAACTGATCAGATCTAGAAGGTGCCTCCTCCAGGGCTGCGCTGACATAGCCTCAGGGCTAGACTACCACGCCTGCCTTCAGCACAGTTTCATCGCCAACACAGGAAGAGCTACAGCCCGGCAGCTCCCTTCTGTCTTTGCTGAGGAACAGTAACCAGAGGAGTAAGCAGTCCCTCATGGGGAATCACTCACCAGAGAACAGCAGAGCCTGGGTCCAGTGATGTCCCACAGATGGTCAGTCTTTCTGCTCCAGTGCTCCGGGAGGTTCGCAGTCATTAAAAGTCCAGGTAAACTAATATTTCTCTCCTCAATGTGGGGTGTTCTGGAAAATTAAAGACAGCACTAGAATGGAAATTTAAAAGAAAAAAAGATAGCCAACCACAGCTACTAGAGGCCGAAATTGGGCCAGTTATACATTAAAGAAATACTCCATATTCAAGGTTTGCTCTCCATGGGACGCTGATATATCTTCTCCCAGACAACTGTCCTGGCTTGCCATGACAATTCTTTAGGGAAGATGCCCACAGTGTCTGCTGATTCGACAAGTGTTTATGCAGTATTTATTAAATATCAAAACTGAGATTAGCTTTGGATAGCTCAAGATTTTTTAAAAAGCAGAGTCCAGGCTCCTAAGAAAAGTCCAATCCAGGAGAGGCAGATACACAAGCAAACAGTTGCAGTAAATACAATTGCTATGTGGTTGATACATGCATTTGCCTGTCTGCCCAGAGTGATGCATCATGGGAAAGGATGCCTAATATCTCTGGGAGCGGCAGAGGTGGGAAGATTATTGAGGAAGCCTTTCTGGGAGCTGTGGCTATTAATGGGGCCCTTCTGTTAGTAGGGCCTGCCCAGGTGGTTGAGACAATAAACAATCTGCCTGCAATGCAGGAGACCCAAGTTCAATCCCAGGGTCAGGAAGATCCCCTGGAGAAGGAAGTGACTACTCACTCCAGTATTCTTGCCTGGGAAATTACATGGACAGGACAGTCCATAGGGTCATATAGAGTCAAACATGACTGAGTGACTGATACTTCCATTTTTTTTTTTTTTTTTTTGTTATTAGAATCCCAGGGTCCCTGACTGCCTTACTGGATGAATGATACTAATGTCCCATTAACATCAGTATTCCACCTCTAAAGGCTCAGTGGCTCCCCTTGCAGTTTTCAGCTTGTTAGTCCTAAAGAAGCACGGCCCCTAGCGATTGGGGACATCCCTGGAACTTGCCTTACATGAGTCTCCAAGGTTTGCCATTTCACATGTTCTGTGATGTTTCTTGACTCCTGTTGTTTGCCAGAGACTCATCTAAGGAAAAGGTGTTTCTCTCAACGTGCTTGCCCTTGACCTCATGATGCAAGACTGGCTGTCACTGTTCCAGTCATCACAGCCATGTTAGGAAGGAAATCCACATGCCTGAGGTAAGGAAGAGATGACACCAGCCACATCTCTCTTTCTTGGCTTTTGTATCAAGAAAGCCAACAATTTCACAAAGCTCCCCATCTCCCCGCATCACTTTCAACGAACTTCCATGTCCATCTCACGGCCCAGAATCTGGCCACAAGCCACCCAGGGATGCAAAGGAAAGTGGAAAAATAGACAATGGAAACTTCAGTAACATTAGGATTCATCACCTTGGGGGTGGGTCAGGAAGTCCCCAGTGACAGTGTGGGTTTTGACAGTAACAAAAATAAATTGCTTTAAGACATTTTCATCCTTTGAGAATAAATAAAAGATCCCATGTGTTTACCCCCTAAACAGAAATCAGACTCTAAGACTCCGCCATGAGGATCCATGCTCGCTCACTCAGCAATCCTGCATCACTGTAGACCTCATTATACATGCTGCTTCCCTCTAGCCCCGCCCCCCACTGGCTCTCTGTTGTTGTTAATTCGAGGCTTTAAAACAAAAAGACAAAGACAAAAATAAGTTTATGAATACATGTACATACTAATTTAGAGAAATTTCTTTATGGGTTAGGGTAGCACTGGTTCAGTAGCATTCTCCCACTAGATAGGATATACATAAATAAGATTTTAGTAGGAAAATGAAATCATCTTTTCTTTTTGTTCTGGGGAAATGCATGCGTGTGTGTGTGTGTATGTGTATTTAAAAGACTCAAGCAGATGTTTTCATAAAGAAGAGTGGCACATTTAATAGTGTATGCCTCTCTGAACAGTTAGCTATGACGGCATGTGGTTTTATTACGCAGAAAGCAACTTAACGACGTATGGAAAAGTCAGACATATGTTGTTCTAGCTGTCATATCAGCTTAAGAAGTAGTTATCATAGCTTTCTACATATTTGTTTTGAGTTACAGGTAGAAAAATGAATTTTCTTTCTCTTACTGCTGTGTTTGAGTCATAGATTCTAGTGGCAAGTCTGAAATAAGATAAAAAGAAGACCTGTGCTTTAGAGTTTTGTATCAATTTTAGCCAGATGCCTACTGAAATTTTTCAAAAACTTAATCAAATACATACTTATGCCTTTAGGCATTATTTCCATCCATGCAACATTTAGCTGGTAATATCTGTCTGTAAAATTACAACTAGCCAAATAAGAAAGTCATAGAGTGTTTGTGAAATGCGTCTGCATTAACTACTAACCAGGGAAATGAAGAAAACATTGTTTTAAAAACACTGTGATTGAAAATAACTGCAAGTTAGCACAGTGAAGGGCTGTTACAAACCAGTTCGGTGAGGAAGAACCACCAGCCTACTTCACAAAGCTGATGAGGCTACAATAAACCCGACACCTCTTTGGGTCTGCAATAGTGGAATGTGTGGCAGTTGGACAGTATGGATCAATAATCTTCATGGGGTTGATATATCTGACCTGTTAATATTATGAATGAAACCAAATCCTAAAAAAAAAAAATCTGTAAGAAAACAAACGACAAGCCTCTACATTAGATAGATATCAATATAATAGATGGCTACACGTGTATATCTATAAATGACTAAATGGCAAAAATAAATGAAACAAATATTTGAGAGCAGAAAAAGTCACAAAACTGAAAGTAAAATTGCATAAATACTATTCAGCCATTAAAAATGTTTACTGTGCTGTGCTTAATCACTCAGTCATGAGCAACTGTGTGTGACCCCATGAACTGTAGCCCGCCAGGATCCTCTGTCCATGGGGATTCTACAGGTAAGAATACTGGAGTGAGTTGCCATGTCCTCCTTCAGGGGATCTTCCCAACCCAGGGATCAAACCCAGGTCTCTTGCATTGCAGGAGACTCTTTACTGTCTGAGCCACCAGGGAAGCCCATGAATACTGGAGTGAGTGGTCTGTCCCTTCTTCAGGGGATCTTCCCAACCTAGGAATCAAATTTGGATCTCCTGCATTATAGGTGGATTCTTTACGAGCTGAGCCACAAGGGAAGCCCAAAAAGGTTTACTATAAAATCCCATAGCAACATAACATAGATAAGGGCACTGTGAAATCTAGAAATGAGTTATGTGACAACTGTAACTAAAAAGCCACCAAATGACCAAAAAAAGCAGGAACTAGAGTCCTGTGTGTCTTATTGGAGGGCAGCAGACTATGGATGCTAACGTTTCACTGGCTTTGCTGTAATGTTTTAAGAATAAAAATGGGAAAATAAAATGTAGAAAATCAATGAACAAGAGTGAAATAATCTCTTCCAATCACTAAATTTCCTTATAACAACTGAAAATCTGGTTTACTGGAAACAGCTAACCATGGAAGATCCGCCTACATACACATCAGAGTCATGGATGGGGCAGTTATAGATTCTCAGAGAGACATAGAGGCAATTTATAATTACTTACGTTCTGATAGTTCAAGTGCATAAAGCTTTTAAAAAAACAGTATTGTTAGTTTTTCAGTTCTAAACAATTTTTATATCATGATATGAACTCCCAATTCAATTAATATTTATATTTGGTTAATATTTCACATTTTGTGAAAGAACTTAAGTTTTTGAGTACTATCATAGTTTACAATAGTCTTACCAACTCTGATCTTTTCCAACTCCAATACACACCAGATGATGTAACTTGTTTTGTCATTTTCCTATAGACATATGTGTGAGCATGTGCACATTCATGCACACACAAACATATACACACATGTCCATGTTACTCAGAGCCATCCCTGTATTCTTGTCCTTGTTCTGGGTGTCCTCTATGACTTGATCTCATTATTGCCTTTACATCATATTTCCCCATATTCTCTAAAATGTGTCCTATTTTCAGTATAGAAATGGTATTTATAATCAGAAGATTTTGGATTTAAATCCCAGCTGTGCCACATGATAGATTCATGATTTGGGGAACATACCAAAAATATTCTCAAGTATAAAATGGGGAATAATGATGCATTCCATTCATGGTTGTAATGAGAAGTTAATGAGCAATAGAAACTACTCAGATTTCAGAAACACTATTTTGGGGCATGAAAATTCAGTCTTTTTAGGAGTGATTTGATAGTATCTTAAAAAAAAAAAAGGCACATTGATTAGGTTAGACCAAGCTGGAGTAACAAATAGTATCCAAATGCTACGCAGTAAAACAGAAGTGCATTTCATACTCTCCAAAGTTTGGAGCAAGTGTTCAGATGAGAAGTACCGTCCAGGTCACACTCTGGGCCCCAGAAGATGGTGGCTCAGCCACTTAAGGAGACAAAACTGGCTAATGAACATGTAGGAACCGCTCACCTGAACTGGTAGCTTGACAGTCTGATGAGACGCCTTCACATCACCTGCCTAATGCAGGTGCAGGAGGTCGAGGGCTGTGATGGTCAGTGTTTGGGGGCATTGAGGGGTTGGCCTCTGTCCACTCTTGGAGGCAAGGCACCTGGTAAAAGGCACAGAGCTGCTCAAATCATCAAGTACCATGTCAAAGCTTTGAGGTCCTGGGTAGTACTTGGCAAACACAGGCACTCATATTTCAGAAGCACAGTCTGTGAAAGTGGCAGAAAATACTGGATCCTAAGTGCCAGAAAGCAAAGCTGGGGCGATGGACGGGGCCAGCGTGGTGGTTTGCAGGGTGCGCTGAATTCAGCGGGGCCCCTGGTGAGGTTGCCCGTAGCCTGACACCCAAGCTGAGGCTCCCAGGGGGCCAGGCCTGCAGATAGCAAGACCTGAGCTGGGCCAGGCTTCCATGGGCAGGGCCAGGGGCCGAGGCGGGCATGGCAGGAAGGGAGCCAAGTCCCCAGTAGGTTGTGGAGCCTTGGAATTTGTACAGAAGTGCAGTAACGTCCCTACCCAGGCCAGCCCCACCCGGCCAGCCAAAGGGCTCCTGCCGCACCCGGCCACCGGGATGAGCGTCAGGACCCAGAGCCTCGTCCGCCAGCTCCAGACATGCTGCCAGAGCCGCGGTGGTGGTTGCACGTCAAGGGCAGCTCTTAGAAAGTAACATCTAATGGTGGGATTGCAGACGTCCCGTGGATGGGGGAGCTTCTGCATCCGCGATTCTGAGCTTTCCACGCGGGCCCGTCAGCCCCTCCCCTCCTCTGTCTGATGCTGCCGGAGCTCTTCTAACCCTAGGAGCCTTACCTTACAACAGCGAGCAGCACTCAGTGTTCAGATCAGACAAGACGTCCTCAAACGGGGGGAAAGAGTCATTCATCCAACGATACTCAGACCCCAGTGATCTCAGGGGCCTTCGTGGGCTTTTCCACAGGAAATGTGAGCACTGTCTTTGCTATTCGAAAAGGACTAGCTCTGCCTGCCCTTGAACATAAGGTGAGTTATCAGCATCCAGATGGAGCAACTAAAAACAGAATATAATGCACGGTACTTGTGAAAAACAAGAATTGCCACACAACCAACAAAAAGAAAGGAAGGCAAAGAAGCATAGGTAGCTTCATGTTAGCAAAGGTGTATGTTCTAAAGAATGCGGTCATCCTGCGCTTTCTGAGGGCATTTAAAACACTTTCAGTGAAGAACCACAAGCGCCTTCTTGTCCAGCCCCAAAGTCTCTCCTCCCAGAACACTATTTCCTTGGCAGTGCAGCTTGCTGCCCTGAGAGTAAAATCATGGTAGAAAATAGTGCTATAATCAGAACACTCATGGGTACTGAGTTTTAAGTTAAAGACTAATTTATACAATAACCTGGAAAGCTGCATGATAGCAGTCTGGCCAGACAGACTTAAATTCATATTTGGGATGTTAAAACAAAACAGCTCCATTACACAAACATTCTTTTTCCCCATCATAAGGGACACTGAGACACAAAAAAATTTCCAGTTGCAAGCTTACAGAAGTTAGTTATGGAAAAGCTGTAGTATGACAGGTGGCCGACTTCCTATAGCTAACTTCCTTAAGCATGATTTCTAGCAAAATCACCCAGTCCTGGTGTTTACTTTCAGCAAAGCAAGTGGAAATGCATATATTATTTCCCCAAAACATGTCTGCCCTTCCCCATGAATTAGCTTTCCCTAGCTCCTCACCTATGTATTCACTTATTTTTTGAAAATCTTTCTCTAAAACCAAACAGACTTTTCACGGCCTCTAACACTAGAACCAAGACATTGTTCTGCATGTATACAATGGAATACTACTCAGCTACAGAAAAGAAAGACATAAAGCCGTTTGCAGCAACATAGATGGACTTAGAGACGATCCTACTAAGTGAAGGAAGTCAGAAAGAGAAATCACATATCATATGCTGCTGTTGCTTAGCCTCTTAGTCACGTCCAACTCCTTTCTGACCCCAGGGACTGTAGCCCGCCAGGCTCCTCTGTCCATGGGATTCTCCAGGCAAGAATATTGGAGTGGGTTCAAAATACCTTATAATATATCCACATATAGTGGCATCTAAAATCATGGCACAGAGGAACTTATCTACAAAACAGAAACAGACTCAGACATAGAGAACAGACTTGTGGTTGCTGAGGGGGAGGACGGTGATGAAGAGAAGGACTGAGAGTCTGGGATTAGCAGATGTAACTATTATATACAGGATGGATAAACAACAGATCTCACTGTAAAGCTCAGGGAACCATATTCAATATCCTGTGACAAGCCATAATGGAAAGAATATGAAAAGAAATGTTTCACTGAATCACTTTGCTGTGCAGCAGAAATTAAAACACTGTAAACCAACTAGACTTCAATAAAGTAAATTTTAAAAGAACACTCTTTGGCGTGAAGAGTGGGCACCTTACCCGCGGTGAGGGTCCATGCTGCCTTCCTGGGAGATGGCCAGACCTCAGAAGCAGTTGAGCTTTGGCACACAGCAGACCCACACTCCCTGTGATGGTTGTTCTCACTGGTGATGAAAGTTTAATTAACGAGAAGGAGCATATGAAAACCAGCCGGGCCTTGAGAGGGGTGTGATTTGTTAGTAAAAAGAAACCGATGATGCAGACAAAGGTATAGCAACAAGGGACCCCAGGATAAAAGACTGAAGTCCTTCTGCAACTTGGAGGAGGACGCAGACTGTAGTAAGATGTTGGTGAAACGTCCCTAGCTTTTACATCATTTTACTCAGCTTGATTACAAATCCTGATCCTTTCAGACCCAGTTAGCATTCACCCATCAGATCTTAGATAAAGTCTTTGATGGGACCCTGACTGCTTAAAACCCCCTCCTCTCTGCAAACACAGCAGCCCTGACGTTTCTTTGTAATATCCATGTAAGCTGAAGCTTCCTTCGATTAATTAAAGTTGGAAAGGTCTAGATTTCTTAATAAAGTCAGCTACCTGTGAAGATGACCAAAGGATCATTTCTGAACGTGAATTAGGGAAGGCCTGAGCAGACTATTATTGAAAAGCATGCGGAACTAGAAGAAAGCTTATCACTGAAAATAAAAATGAAATTTCTGGGGACTTCTCTGGTGGTCCAGGGTTAAAGATTCCATGTTGCCAATGTAGAGGTGTGGGTTCAATCCCTGGTCAGGGAACTAATATCCCAAATGCCACATGCCACAGCCAAAAAACCAAAAACGAGAGAGAGAGAGATTTAAAAATAGTTAATAAAAATAAAAGGTCAGGGGCCTGTGTTGTGAAAGCTCTTCTGCAGAATCCTCACTGTCTTTATCTTTATCACCAAAGCTACTATATTATTTACTGGATGCCTGGTGTGAGGTTGACCCAGGTATCACAGACTGTCGACTGCTTTGAAAACAAAGATTAAAATAGAGGACAATTTGAGACAACAGAAAAAGTCACATTTTCCAACATGTTATAGTAAGTATTTTAAAAGTCTCTGTTCCCTGGTAGGTGACAGACTCCTTGAGGATCAAGAGGGGGGAAAAAAAAAAACACACCTGTTTGGCCCTATTAGTGCTGATATTTTTTATGTAAGTGAAAGAGTGTTTATTAATGACACTTTGTGGTGAGTGCTTGTGATTTGGGTTCCCCACTGCCCTTCTTTCCTTCTTTCATTAGAAGCAACAAGCAGAAGGGATGTCTGGGGCCACCCATCATGGCCCGCTCCCCCTGCCCTTCGGGGGGCCTGATGCACCTCTGTGTCTACAATGGCAGCTTGTGACCTGGGTCTAAATTATCACAGGAACCCTGTATCCTTGGACACAGCCACTGTCTCCAGGGTAGGCAGGCATTAAAACGAATACAGAGCAAATTTCAAACCTATTATTTAAATTTGGGTGAAAGAACATTCTCTTCCCTCTGCCCAGGCAAGCTTAGGCTGGCCCAGGTGGACGGGCAGACCCCTGATGACCACGGCCAGAGAGACACTCTGTTAGGCAGTCGTCAGCCCCAGGAAGCATTTCTGGGTCAAAAATCACTCCTTTCCAGAGCCAGCACTGTCGCACGAATTGCCAAGGTGGCCTGGGTTGTTTTTTATTATTATTACTTGAAATGAAAAGATTCCTGATTGATACCAATGGCGAATGATTCAAAACTTTCCCTGACTGATGTAATCGCCACATAGAGCTTTCTCATCACCGTATAGGTTTAAAAAATGTTTCAGAAAACATAAAAATTAAGTGGGAGCACAGAGAAAAATGTCTGGGAAACAGCTGTTTGACAAGAAGGGAATTAATTTGGGGCTCCGGATGAGTCCAACCTCCCGGAGGACTACAGTGGCTGGAGCCCCCTGGCCTTGATGTGAAAGGATGAATGTTCCCATTGGAAATGTCACTAAATACTTGAGTGTCAGCCACTACTTATCATGGTCTTAGGAGATTTCAGCGAATGTTCGATGGGCACTTAAATTTCACCTCTGCTGAGAGTGAGCAGTACAGAACGACACACTGCTGGTTTTGCAGAAGCTGATGGAGGCCAGGCTGTGCTGCAGAAGATGGACCCCTGAGCCTGCTTCTCCCGGGTCATAAACCTCTGCTGAAGTCACACACTGACCACAAAAGGCACTCATCATGAGAAACAGGGGGCCCTCCAGACAGCTTGTATCCCTTTGAAATGAAAAGCTGGGGATGTGGGCAGTGGCCACGGGAACAAAACATGACCAAGTGCTTTCAGAACCCGGGCTTCTGAGCAAATGGACCATATCAAGCGACTCAGTAAGTCTCTCACTGAAGAAAGGGTTCTTGTTAGGGCAGTGAAATAAAACACCGCCGTACATCATCGAGCTGCCTCCTAGATCTGTCAGTGATGACAGCATTATTTCCCCTCTGCCTTAACATGAGTGACGAGTGAAGTGCCTACAACACACACACAATCACTGTGCACAAGTGATGCTCTTTTACAGGTCAGCCTGGACACTGGGAGTCCCCAGCGATGGTGGGTATCTGTGAACGACCGCCAGGAACTTGTATAACAGAGGCCGTTTCCCTGCACCTGATCCTTTGGGATGAAAAGGTCTGAGTGAGAGTGAGAGGAGATTCTATCTAATAGGGCGCAGCTTTGGCCCCTGGGAGTCAGTGCCCATCATGTGACAGTGGGGCTAATGCAACGGCTATGGCACCTAGACTGTCACCACCTCCGAGGTTCCCCAGAGGGCGGGCATGTGTGTGCGTGTGTGTGTGCACGCGTGTGTGCCCAGGGACTGACCAGGCAGAGACAAGGCTCTGCAGAGGCTGCTAACCTCCCGTTTCTCTATCAGAGGCTGACTGGGCTGAGAATGCAGTCCCTCATCAAGCTGTAAACCTACAGCATTAACTTTTCTCTGTGCAGACTATACGCAATGAAACATTTACAACACGGGGGCAGGCTTTCATGACAAAGATATAAAAACGCTGGACCTGCTCCTAACCAGAGAAACACAGACGAGAGGAACAGAGGGTGAAGGGAGAGAAGGGGATGCCGGGCAAGCACAGGCCTGAGAGTGAACACAGGCTTCACCTCCACACTCGACTGAGATGGTGAGATGGTGAGCTGGTGCAGCTTGCGTGGGCAACTTCTTAGTATTAGGAATGCTTTCACCATATTTTTTACTTACAGCTCTAATTGTGTTTGTGCAAATGTCCTATTTAAAATATATCTTTGGGGGTGAATGGTTACATGTATTTGTATGGCTGAGTCTCTTGCTGTCCACCTGAAACTCTCACAACATTGTTAATTGGCTCTACCCCAATACAAAATGTTTTTGGTGTTTAAAAGAAATAAAAATAAAGCATATTTATTGACTGTGCTGTGTTTAACAGCAAAGCCTTAAAAGTGGTTGCATGGTCCTCCGTGGGGGGCCATCAGGAAACCAGGGGTGTCCACCAAACCAGCACCAAAATGCTCAGCAAAACTGACCTCGTGGAGGGAAAACAGCAAGATGTGGCAACTGCACGTGGAATCCTAATGCTGCTGTAAAACAGGAGATGCAGTTTTACAGTGGATACAGGAAACCACACAAAAGGGTACATGATGAACATGACCACGAGCCTGGGGGAACCAGAGTGATACTGGTGGAACCCCTGGTCCAGTGAACCTGACTCAACACCAACTGAAAGATGTGCCACCGAGAAGGAGACCCAGGAAAGATGAGCGTGAAGCACAGCATCATGTGTCTGTGGTTATCAGACACATCCCCACGTCCAACCTCAGACACGGTAGTGTTAAAAAAACAACAACAAAGAACATTGTAGAATCTATGAAATGCTATACAACTCATTTGATACCCTATGGCTTTTGAATTTGATATTACTGATTCAAACTAATATACTAAGCTCAGTTAAGTTCTTACAGTTAACAGTTGTGTTTGATGAGTGGAAAGGAACCTCAACACAAGGGACGGTCAGAGGGACACAGTGCCATCAGATGACAGACACTCTCACAGAGCCAAGACTGGACAGGAGAAAGGGCCAGTGTGTCTGTCACACAGGTCACAGGACTGGCACGGCTGTGGATGGGCACCAAAAGGGGACACTGAAGCATTCTCAAATGTGAGGCAGACAGGGAGCCTCTTTATTTCAAGAACCTCATTCTGATTAAAAAAAAAAAATTAGAAATAAAGAACAATCAGTTCAGTTCAGTTCAGTTGCTCAGTCGTGTCCGACTCTTTGCAACCCCATGAACTGCAGCATGCCAGGCCTCCCTGTCCATCACCAATTCCCGGAGTCCACCTAAACCCATGCCGATTGAGTCAGCGATGTCATCCAACCATCTCACCCTCTGTTATCCCCTTCTCCTCCTGCCCTCAATCTTTCCCAGCATCAGGGTCTTTTCAAATGAGTCAGCTCTTCGCATCAGGTGGCCAAAGTACTGGAGTTTCTGCTTCAACATCAGTCCTTCCAATGAACATCCAGGACTGATCTCCTTTATGATGGACTGGTTGGGTCTTCTTGCAGCCCAAGGGACTCTCAAGAGTCTTCTCCAACAACACAGTTCAAAAGCATCAATTCTTAGGTGCTCAGCTTTCTTTATAGTTCACTCTCACATCCATATGTGACTACTAGAAAAACCATAGCCTTGACTAGACGGACCTTTGTTGACAAAGTAATGTCTCTGCTTTTTAATATGCTGTCTAGGTTGGTCATAATTTTCCTTCCAAGGAGAAAGTGTCTTTTAATTTCACAGCTGCAATTGCCATCTGCAGTGATTTTGGAGCCCCCAAAATAAAGTTAGCCACTGTTTCCCCATCTATTTGCCATGAAGTGACGGGATCCTATGCCATGATCTTTGTTTCCTTAAAATGTACGCAAAAACACAGAAAAGAAAGGCTTCTAACTATTGCATGTGACTCCACAGAATGCGGAGTTTATTTGTGTAAACCTGCTGCAAAGTAAGTAGCTGCACCCCTTTCAGTTTGGAATAATGATTATTAGTAGATAATACTTATGGGGCATTTATGAAGTATCACGAAGTATTTAAGCTGCTCACAATTATTAATCAATGATTGAGGATTCTCAGTTGTAAATAAATCACTTCTCTGTTCACATTCTAGAAAAGCTACAATTTATTAGTAGTCAGCAAATTAAAAATAAATGAAAATTTCTAGACCTGAAATGGAAATCTGACTCATGATCCTAGCTTGGTGGTTTAAATGATATTGTAGAGAAGTTACTGCCTTCGCAACCACGTTTTGCTATTCAAGTGGAGGATTTCCATTATTCATTAGCTGACCTTTTTATTTCATTGTGCACTAATTGGCTGTGTGATTTAATTATGCATAAAACTCTAATTGATGATATTAAGGGTGCTTGAATGGCTCTATCTATCAGAAGGAACAAATTGTGATTATTATGTGGTTTTGTTATGTTGTAGCCACATAAAGAAGCACATTTCACAAATTGTGTGCATTTTATTCCTAAAGATAATCAGGGTCTCAGAATCATCAAGTGAATTATAAGCTAACATTCAGACCTATGCTACTCACCCAATCTCATTAACCTAGTAATTAAGCATATATTTCCCTGTATAATCCAAGGGTTTGTGTCTTCTGATGACCTCACTGTATCTTAGAAAAAAATGTTTAAAAAACCTTGGGAGACTGTTTTTGCCTCTGATCCATACCCACAGCTCACCCTCATTCTCCAGTGGATGTGAACTGAGCTTAAGGAAATATTTCAACTCTCTAAGGCCATTAGCATGTCATTGCATTATTTCTTTATTGTTTTGCTTTAATTCAGCCTCTATTCTCAGTGGAATTACACATGCCCACAATTCACAGTCACCAACTTTTAAAAGGCATAGCAGTCCATACCCCCTCCGACAGGCAACTACATTCAATTCTTTTAATAAATGTTTTGGTATTTACCTCTAAAGTGTAACTGGAAAAGGAAATGGCAACCCACTCCAGGAGTCTTGCCTGGAGAATTTCATGGACAGAGGAGCCTGGCAGATTATAGTCCACAGGGTCACAGAGAGTTGGACATGACTGAGTGACTAACACTTTCACTTTTTCTAAAGTGTAAACATTATCCTTCAGCTGCTGATTGTTGACCCTCATCTTGTGACAGCACACAGGCTTTCTGAGGACAGAAGGTGGGGACTCAGCTCACCATCAGCCCTCCCTGCCCCTCAGTGCTTTCCATTTCTTTTCCCTTTTCCATCATAATTTGCTTAGACCAACACTACCTCTTACGTTGCTATGACAACACAGATGCTATTCACAGCTGAGCCACATACATTACAAACTCCTTTCATTTCCTGAAAGGCTACTGCTTTTAAGATCTGTACAAAATTAATAAACAGAAACATCAGTTAAGTGGAGTTGGGGGACCAGAAGGGGAACTCTTTGCTCTGACGGTAGCAGAGCCCAACAGGACAAGACAGACACTTCTTCCCTGGCAAGGATTTAGCAATGACAAGCCATGGGCACTCTGTTCACTGCAGCCCCCACCTGCCTTGCCCACATTAGAGGGTCCCTCCTCCCTTGAGGGGCACAGACTTTCACATGTCTGGCCGCAGGGGCAGACCCCAGACAGCACAGTCTGCAGATCCCAAATAAACCATCTTCACTGGAGAATCATCAGGCGTCTGTTTGTGTCAGGTCAACAGACTCTATAGTGTCTTCCCTCCCCGCCTATATGTACTTAGTGGTCTGTTCACGTCGCATCACACATTCCCCTTCCATTGGTGATCTGTCCACCTGCTTTTGTACAGCAGACTCTGCCCAGAGATTCTGGCCCATGGCGGTTGGAGCTGGGCTCCCCCAAGGTCTGTTTCACAGATGCCTCCCGGATTTCTTCACCACCACACTGCTGGCCACCTCTTCATTTTTATTGGAGTCCCAGCTCCCCTCAGTTCACACTATCTTCCATTTTGACATCAACTCCTGTTTTGGTAGCATTGACCTCCTGTAATGCTCCAAACATAAGCATTGAAGAGTTAACATTTTCTGAGAACTTGTTAGCCCAAACTGTCTTTAATATATCATCATACTTCATTAATTCTGCAAATGCAAGAGCTTCTCATTCTCTTACCAGTGTCACCACTTCAAGGTGCCAGGAATCTGAGGTTAGTGATACTCGATACTGTAGCCTGAGGCACTGCCGCCCCTGTGTTCTGGCTCTCCACCAGTCCACGCTGCCAACCTTGAGGAGACAGCCCTCATTGCTCACATGCCTGTGCAGCCCCTGTTACCTGCACAGCCCTCTCCCATCATGGCACCATCCGCACTGGCTGGTGTCTGCCCCAACCCACATTCACACCTCGGTCCTTACCCAAGGTCTCTCCTGACTGCTTCCTTCCATGTCAGTTTTCCAACTCGTAAAAGCATCTGGGTTAAAATGATTAAAGAGACTCAGATGTCATATTTGGAAAATCATTTACTATTTCAATAGGTGTTAATTCATTGGTTGGAGAAGGCAATGGCACCCCACTCCAGTACTCTTGCCTGGAAAATCCCATGGACGGAGGAGCCTGGTGGGCTGCAGTCCATGGGGTCGCTAAGGGTCGGACACGACTGAACGACTTCCCTTTCACTTTTCCCTTTCATGCATTGGAGAAGGAAATGGCAACCCACTCCAGTGTTCTTGCCTGGAGAATCCCAGGGACGGGGGAGCCTGGTGGGCTGCCGTCTATGGGGTCACACAGAGTCGGACACGACTGAAGTGACTTAGCAGCAGTAGCAGCAATTCATTGGTAGTGGTAACAGAAGTCACGTTAGAGTAACAGCCCTTTAAGAACCTTGACTGGCCTATGGATAACAACATACAGTTGTCAAACTTCCACCCTGTTTGGTGAAAATGGTGGCATTCCTGCGCATTTTCCTCAATATGAAGTAAGTATCTTTAAATATTTACCATCCTCCTGCCAAAAGGCAGAAGATCCTGTCTTCTGCATAAACTACTGAAGCTATAAACATTCTAGTGACATGAAGGCTAATTTTATTTCACAGAGTCGGACACGACTGAAGTGACTTAGCAGCAGTAGCAGCAATTCATTGGTAGTGGTAACAGAAGTCACGTTAGAGTAACAGCCCTTTAAGAACCTTGACTGGCCTATGGATAACAACATACAGTTGTCAAACTTCCACCCAAAATTCTGTTTGGTAAAGTGACTTATTAAATTTTCTGTTTTACTTGGAAAAAGTAACACTCCAGATTCTGTCATGTGCAAGTTTGTGGGTTTTTTTGTCTAGTAGTTCTAACAGTTACAGAGAGGGAGGTGCTTAAGTCCTCACCTGTAACTGAATTTGCCCATTTCCTTTCAGCTCTGTCAGCTTTTGCTTATGTGCTTTGAGGCTCTACTGTTTGGGGCAAATGCACTTAGGATGACTGTGTTTTCTGGGCAGATGACCCTTTCATCATTATGTAATGTCCCTCTGTGTTTCTAGTCATTTTTTTGTTGTTGTTGTTCTGAGATCTATTTTATTTGATATTATGAGAGCTACTTGCTTTTTAAAACTTCAAAGGGGTAAATACCAAATAAAAAGATAAAAAATTTACAATAGAATAATGTAGAAAAATTAACCAGTGCAAATAAATAGTTAATGTTAGTCAGCTATCCCTGATGGCTCAGCCAGTAAAGAATCCACTTGCAATGCAGGAGACCCAGGTTGGATCCTTGGGCTGGGAAAATCTCCTGGAGAAGGGAATGGCAACCTACTCCAGTATTCTTGCCTGGAGAATAATGCAGAAAAAATAACCAATGCAAATAAATAGTTAAGGAAATGTCTAATTAAGCAAATGCATAGAATATGAACCTATTAATAGTTCAGAATATGCTTGTCTGTTTCAGTCAACCAATTAGCTATGGATAATTTAACAATAGTTGTTTCTGTATGTAAAATTTCAAATTATATGTAAAAGATACACTATCATTCCACTTTGTGATTTTTCTTGATTTAATACGGTGTACAATAACTAATACAGATCAATTTTCTGAATAAAGCTTTGACATTTTCTAATTTCAATCAATTGTTTAAGTCTACTTGCTAATGCATACTAAATGCAATGGAAATCTTTCTATAGTAAATTTCAAGGCACGTGACACTGTTATCAATTAGATATGCAGTCATTTGATATCTTCCCAACGAATCTTTAAAAGTACATAAACTCCATATTATATACTTTTTGCAGAGGAATTCACTTATACATGCAAATTACTTCTGTTCCATTCTATAACCACAAGGGAAACAAGGAAGTAAAATATAAGTACATGTAACTGTAACTGAACTATAATTGATCGGCATCTATGGTCTTTCTCATGTGATGGATCTTTTATAACAGACTAAAATATTATCAATTTAATGAGAATCTAGAATTACCATTCGACAAAAAATATACCTAAAAGAGAAAAGATGCCATCTAACCCAGTAAGAGTCAAATATTGATAGTAGTGGACATTTCTAAGAAAAAGGTAAATCTTACAAACATAATAGGAGAAACTGACAATCACCCTATGCATGTGAATTCACTCACTGAGCTTTTATCAGGTGGAGCTTTTAAACTATTTTTGTATTTCCCTGTTCAACAATGACGGCAGTGTTGATTACCACACCAGTGTTGAAACACCACAAAAAGTGTTTGTGTGTGTAAATGTGAAGGGGTTTAAGATACTGACTTACTCTTGATTGAGAAGGAATGAATACAACTTCTTTAAGACAGTATGAAAGTACTTAGGCTAAAGTGCAGTGTAAAGCTGCTGGTTTATGGGGAACACTGNCAGTGTTGAAACACCACAAAAAGTGTTTGTGTGTGTAAATGTGAAGGGGTTTAAGATACTGACTTACTCTTGATTGAGAAGGAATGAATACAACTTCTTTAAGACAGTATGAAAGTACTTAGGCTAAAGTGTTGGAGAAGGCAGTGGCACCCCACTCCAGTACTCTTGCCTGGAAAATCCCATGGACGGAGGAGCCTGGAAGGCTGCAGTCTATGGGGTCGCTAAGAGTCGGACACGACTGAGCGACTTCACTTTCACTTTAGGCTAAAGTGCAGTGTAAAGCTGCTGGTTTATGGGGAATACCATTCTTCAAAATGTATTCTGTTGACTGTGACAAAACAAAGCGTCGGGAGTGTTACTGTTACTTAACTGACGGCCAGGCTTGCTCGGCATCTGTTAACTTCTACAGCACACTCTGTCCCTTCTATCCTCCCCATTTCCTTGAGAAAATGCACACTTTCCGGCCGCTTGTGTTTCTTATGGTCCCAGCCTCAGCATCCATCCTATTCACAGAGACAGGCTGTAACCTAAACCAGCACCGACCAGGACTCATCTGTTGCTGATTTTATAGCAGGAAAGTATGGAATAAAGGCAGATGGGAGTGAGACTTCCTGTAGATCTCAGGTTCTGGGCTGTGAGGTTAGCCCTGGTCCTTGAAAAGGTCAGAGGACATTGATGTAAGTGCACAGCAGAGAGAAAAACATAAAAACATGAAGACAGAGTCCAGAATGCAGTGTAAAAATCAGTTCTTAGTCCCTGTCCTTAGAATGACGTATATTTTTTCTGTGTTTGCTACATTCCTCTCTCTTTTTTTTAAGCTCAAGGTTATTTGAGTTGGGCTTCTGTAACTGGCATCGAAGAATCCTGACATAGGTACTCAGACAGATTTGCATAATCAGCTAAATAAACTCACATTACTTTTCAGGAAGCCGTTCAGTGAGCTATCCCACCGTGGAATCCTGCAGAATGACATTGTAACTCCAGGAGAGCCTTGACCAGGCTCCAAGAAATTAACCTCCTTATCTGCGTCTCATTCCAATTTAGACACTATGTTTCCTGGAAACAGCAGCATCTTATTTATTTCCATACTTGGTGACTGTCACTGGGCGAAAGTGAAAGTGAAAGTCGCTCAGTCATGTCCGACTCTTTGTGACCCTATAGACTATACAGTCCATGGAATTCTCCAGGCCAGAATACTTGAGTGGGTAGCCTTTCCCTTTTCCAGGGGATCTTCCTAACCCAGGGATCGAGCCCAAGTCTCGCACATTGCAGGTGGATTCTTTACCAGCTGAGCCACAAGGGAAGCCCGTCACTGGGTACTTACTGTATATTCAAAACCTAGCTCATTTCTCAAAAGGGAAAAGCCATACACACACACACACACACACATAATTAAACAATATATATGCATTCAATACATGTATGCATATATGTCTAATTATATTTTATAAAAATAAATTTTATTCTTATTAATTTTTATGTGATTGTTACATGTTACAATGAAGACCTCTTTAGAGGCCTACAAGCTGAGATTTGAAGAGGCATCAAAGACATTGTTTAACACCATTCAGTTACTGAGCACAACAAACACATACTAATATATGCTTCAAAATACACTTGGCGATAGAATGGGAAAGAATAGAGATATCGTCAAGAAAATTAGAGATATTCAGGTTTTTATTCTTATTAATTTTTATGTGATTGTTACATGTTACAATGAAGACCTCTTTAGAGGCCTACAAGCTGAGATTTGAAGAGGCATCAAAGACATTGTTTAACACCATTCAGTTACTGAGCACAACAAACACATACTAATATATGCTTCAAAATACACTTGGCGATAGAATGGGAAAGAATAGAGATATCATCAAGAAAATTAGAGATATTCAGGGAACATTTCATGCAAAGATGGGCACAACAAAGGACAGAAACAGTAGAGACCTAACAGAAGCAGAAGATATTAAGAGGAGATAGAAAGAATACATGGATAAACTGTACAAAAAAGGTCTTAACCACAATGCTGTGGTCACTCACCTAGAGCCAGACACAATGTGAAGTCAAGTGGGCCTTAGGAAGCAACACTAGGAACAAAGCTAGTGGAGGTAATGAAATTCCAGCTGAGCTATTTCAAATTCTAAAAGATGATGCTATTAAAGTGCTGTACTCAATATGCCAACAAACTAGGAAAACTCAGCAGTGGTCACATGACTGGAAAAGGTCAGTTTTCATCCCAATCCCAAAGAAGGGCAATGTTAAAGAATGTTCAAATTACTGCAAAATTGCACTCATTTCACATGCTAGCAAAGTTATGCTCAAAATCCTTCAAGCTAGGCTTCAATAATATGTGAACTGAGAAATTCCAGCTGTACAAGCTGGATTTAGAAAAGGCAGAGGAAGCAGAGATCAAATTGTTAACATATGTCAGATCACAGAAAAAGCAAGGGAATTCCAGAAGAACATCCACTTCTGCTTCATTGACTACATGAAAGCCTTTGACTGTGTGGATCACAATAAACTGTGGAAAATTCTTATAAAGAGCTGGGAATACACAGAACACTTTACCTGCCTCCTGAGAAACCCGTATGCAGGACAAGAAGCAACCGTTAGAACCTTAGAACCAGATACGGAACAACAAACTGGTTCAAAAATGGGAAAGGAGTATGTCACGGCTGTATGTTGTCACCTTGTTTATTTAACTTATACACAGAATACATCGTGAGAAATGCCAGGCTGGATGAATCACAAGCTGGACTCAAGATTGCTAGGAGAAATAGCGATAACCTCAGATACACATATGTGGCAGAAAGCAAAGAGGAACTAAACAGCCTCTAGATGAAGGTGAAAGAGGAGAGTGAAAAAGCTAGCTTAAAACTCAACACTCAAAGAACTAAGATCATGGCACTTGGTCCCATCACTTCACAGCAAGTAGATGTGGAAAAAATGGAAACAGTGACAGATTTATTTTCTTGGGCTCTAAAATCACTGCAGACAGTGACTGCAGCCATGAAATTAAAAGATGCTTCCTCCTTGAAGGAACGCTATGACACACCTAGACAGCATATTAAAAAACAGAGACATCACTCTGCCAACAAAGGTCCATCTAGTCAAAGCTATGGTTCTTCCAGTAGTCATGTATAGATGTGAGAACTGGACCATAACGAAGGTTGAGCACTGAAGAACTGATGTTCTCAAACTGTAGTGCTAGAGGACTTTTGAGAGTCCCTTGGACTGCAAGGAGATCAAATCAGTCAATCCCAAAGGAAATCCATCCTGGATATTCATTGAAAGGACTGGTGCTGAAGGCAAACCCCCAATACTTTGGCCACTTGATGCAAAGAGTCAATTCCCTGGAAGACACTGAGGCTGGGAAAGACTGAGGGCAGGAGAAGGGGGCGACAGAGGATGAGATGGTTGAGCAAACTCCAGTAGATAGTAAAGGACTGGGAAGCCTGGCACGCTGCATCCCATGGGGTAGCACAGAGTCAGACATGACTGAGTTACTGAACAATACCACCACTTGGGAGATACTTAATAAAAACACTAATGAGGCCCTACACTGGGATTTGGGAGTCAGGGGTGAAGAGCCCAGGGAAGCAAAGCGGGGGGATCCCTTCCTGCCCCACAAAGCCTGCCCCACCACCATCCCTGTCCTGGCCTGACTTTGGGGGGAAGCTGAATTTCCACTGGAAAGGAAGGATTTCCTTTCCCTCCCAGAAATCCTTCTGGGAGGATTTCTCAGGACAGAAATGCTATAGGCTCCACCTCTTGGGAATCCCAGGTGGCTCAGTGGTAAAGAATCTGCCCGCCAATATGGAAGACTAAGATGCGGGTTCAATCCTTGGGTCGGGAAGATCCCCTGGAGAAGGGCATGGGAACTCACACCAGAATCCTTGCCTGGGAAATCCCATGGACAGCAGGGCCTGGCGGGCTACAGTCCACAGGGTCACAGAAAGTCAGACACGGCTGAGCACACAGGTAGGCCAGCTCCTCTCACTACCCCAAGGTCTTGGGGGCTGTGGTAAGTTCAGAGGGAAAGATGGACAGCAGGGGGTTTGGCCCATGAGAATGGCTGCTTCTCTGATCCTTGTGAGACACACTTGTTCTTGTGAAGAATGCATTGGTAGAGGACTGGGTGCTGTTCTTTTCCTTCACAGCTCACTTAAGATGTCAGGATGGATTTTTCTGAAGGACAAATCTCAGTCTCCCCACTATGGCTCAGCCTCTCTCCATTAAGTTTTTAAGAATAAAAACACAATCTAAAAACCTCAGTTATCTGAGCTGGTTGCTGGTTTATGCAGTATGCTGGTTTATGCTGCATATGTTTATGCAGCTCGTGCCCAGGGGTGATGGAACTCCTGCCTCAGATTCAGGGCCAAGGGCCCCAAAGGTTTCTTTCAAACCCCCAACTTCCATGAGCCCAGCTTGTCACCATAAGCGCCATCATTCATTAGTTAAGCTAGTTAGTCCAAGCTCAGGTCAATACTTCACAATTGAAGAGGCCAACATCAGCCTTTATTTTATCTCCTAGCTATTAATAATTCTAAGTAAGAATAATATTTTAAAAGAATAGTGTGTGCACACCAAAAGAGGGGAAACAATTTCTTCTCAAGTATTTTAGCATAGACATCATCTATATTTTGCCTGGTCCTACTGGACCTTCCAAAACTTCTCTGAAAAGAGCTGCTGGCTCTGCTCCTATTAACAGACAGGGCAGTGTCTCTATTCCCTTTTCAATTTCAACTCCAAACTCACCTAAAAACAATCACTGAAGTTATGCAAGAAAAATGTAGCAGTGCTTTCCATTTGTAGAAAGTTAATTCTAAAAACAGGGTGAAATGTGGACATGCTTCCCTCAGCAAACAACACAAAGGATCAGTTCTTGTGTTTAGAATCTGAAGCCTTGACCGGACTAATCACAGTCCCCACAAGCTGCAAGCAAATTGATAAAGTAAAATGATGCAGACAGACTGAAGTCCGGAACGTATAAAGGACAACCCTAGGGTTTCCTTAGTCTCCACGCTGTCGTTAACGCCCATGGATATTTTCAGAGTTTCATATGTACAAGCCTTTTCAGTCAGAGTTGAAGAAGTTGCCTGGCTTCTGTTCAGCAAGTAAAAGAAAAGCTAAATACCAATAACAGACAGCAAGCCCTATCCCGAGTGTCCCTCCCATCGGTAATCTGGCTTTCTCTTCCTTTGCTGGGACAGGACCTCCTCTTTTCACCAGGCCTTTACAAAATCAAGAGAACACACTGCAAATCACTGCCTCTGTGACCTCTAGTCCTCAGCGTATTCCCTCTTCAGTGATTCAGAACAGGCCTTCCTAACCACGCAAGAGTGGAGAATTCGCAGCTCACTGGTTAAGGTCAAATAAATACAAAATGTTTGTGTACCCGCCGACAGGCTGTGTGCTGAGATTGATGTCATCCGTCCCGGGACATAAATTGTGGCACCAGACCATCAGTTACCTAAGAAAACGCAGCGTGAGGAACTCTGTCACATACACCTGACCGTGTCTGTGGCGAGAACCCTGTTTCCTAACATACACAAAACAGCGTATTTGTATAACCACAGCCAAACTTGTCCCTCCTCAGAGAGTTCTGACATCCTCATTCATTTTTAAATATTATATAGACGATTTCATAAAAGAAACACACGTATCAAATCAGTGATACTATCGCACCTACAATCCTAGTCATGAAAGGGTATTTTGTTCCTTTGTTTATGAAACATGTTACAAGGCCTCCTGGATTCACCCAGAACAGTACACACAGGATGCAGGCCAAGATGTCACAAGACAAATTCTAAAGGAAGGAAAAAGAAAAAATACAGAGTCTGATCTAATGCAGTATATCCCTACAATAAGGAAAAACACCCTCACTACAGTAGCGAAAGACAAACCACTAGGATGTATTTTGGATTTCAGAAGTATACTCAAGCAAATGTAAAACTTTAGCAGGTCACAGAGGCAGTCCTTGAAAGTAGATGTGAAATCTGGCTTATTTCAAAATGTGGAGTTATTACCCAGTCAGGAAAATAAGACTAGGTCAAAATATCCCTAATATTACATATTTGGGTATATATATATATATATAAACAAGCACAAAAATAGAAGAACATGTCCATAAATGCATTTATAAGCAACTCTACATCATGGTCTGCCCAAAGGCTAGGTTCTCACACATTTTCTCTTTGCTTGTTGATCTACTCTTAATCACTAAATATTTTCATCAAATCGCGTAGCTTAGAAACCACAGTTAACTGAGAGACTCCTGAATCTCTACATACAGAGCTCATGAACCCCTGAACTCTCCCTACCTGCCCCTGAATGCTCCCTCCTGCCTGGACACCACCGGGCGAGCTCGCCCAGGGCTGCGCCCCTCCGCCTCCCTCTGGACCTGCCGATGTCCCTCCCGGACAGAGAGCGGGGCACCCAGGCCCACACCTGCATGGGGACGGCAGCATCTCCCCACCGCCTTGTCCCATGACTGCTTTGTGGTCAGGAGGCCAGAGTGTCTAAATCGAAGTCAGGAGCAGCCCGTTTGTTAGGAGTGTGTATTCTTTTATTTTCATCAGCACACATTCTATTTAATGTATCTTCCCAAAGTGCACCTTTCCCTCTTTCTAAACTGAGTTAAAGACTCTCTGTTTCCCAAGTTGCTCAGGCCCACACCCACCGCATCCCTGGCTCTGCACCTGCTCCTCCCTCCAGCAAACCAAATTCTTTCGTCTAAACGAAGGCAACCGCCTCCCATGCGTCCCCCGCGACCACCCCACCCTCCAGGCTGGTCCCTGTAGGAGCCGGGGTGACACTTTACAAGTGTAAGTCTCACCCATCACTCCCCACGCTAAACTCTCAGGCCCCTCCTTCAGGGTTAAAGTAGCATCTGTGATCCCATCATGACTCACAGGACTTCACGTGCCCTGGTCATGACCCCTCTCCAAACTCAACCACATCTATCCTTCACTCTGAGCAGTTTCTGGCCTCATCGATCTTCCTCAGAACTACAGAGGACAACCCCATTTCCCACTGTCTCACCCACCTTGAAACGGCTTCCTCGTGTCAGTCACCCGCCTGACCCACTCAAGGCTTTGCTCACAGTCCTGTCACCAAAGAGCCCCTCATCATGGCCATGGCCCAAGACGGCCTTTCAACTTGTGTTGAGGTGAGGTGAAGTCGCTCAGTCGTGTCCGACTCTTTGCGACCCCGTGGACTGTAACCTCCTAGGCTTCTCCGCCCATGGGATTCTCCAGGCAAGAATACTGGAGTGGATTGCCATTTCCTTCTCCAGGGGATCTTCCTGACCCAGGGATCAAACCCAGGTCTCCCACATCAGAGGCAGATGCTTTAACCTCTGAGCCACCAGGGTTAATAAAGTGAAACTGCAAACCATTAATCAATTTTATCCACCCCATACAGACTTCTGGTTTGAGCAGCTGGAAGTAAATCTTAATTGACAATTGACGAGCAGAGTAATCATTATTAAAAACGAGGCTTTTGTATTCTTTTCCTGATTTCACAGTTTTAGAGGCAATTGAAGATATAAGCCAAAGTAATATTGGCTCCTAGATTTGTAGAAGTCAGTATGCACTTCTGGGAAACGTCTCAACCCTAATAACAAGAGATGCGAGGACATCCACGTCCCTCACCCCTCTGACAGAGCCCTTTCGTGATGCCAGGAGCTGGTGCAGCCATGTTTCACCAGAGTCGGGCCATCTCATAGGCATGAAAGCAGGCGGGTGGAGACGCTGAAGGTGGATCAGATGGGAGGAACGCTTCTGACTCTGGGATGCCATCAGCCTCCAAGCCAACCATGAAATCACCTTGTTAATCTTCCCTGGAGAATTCAGTTTAATGCAGATTCTGCAGAGTCTGATAGGGTGGGTATTCCTGATAAAGGTGTCCTGGTTTGCACAGTAATTTATAAGATAAAGTCCTGGCTAAAACACAGAATAGCTTAGGGAGTGTGTATTCAGGCTCAGTTATTTAACAGCTGTGAGACAGGGCAAGTTTCTAGCACACAGTAAATTCTCAGTACATGCTAACTACTGTTATTTGGACTAGGGTGCGAGGAGCAGAAAACTGTTTTATAGGAAGGAAACAGTTGATAGATTATGAAAGAAAAGAATGAGAATGAAAAGAATTAAGGAGGAGGGAATTAAAAAATGCAAGTTACCAACTTTAGGAAAGAATCAGATTAGAAAAAGAAAAGAAAGAGGAACGATTTGCATTTTGGGTCTGCACAAAGGTGGAACTGACGTTATCCACAGTGAAAAAAGAGAAGATGGTTTAGGAAAGAGGCTCAAAGTGTTGAGGACAGTTCTGTAAACATAACACATAATTTATCAATCTAAAATAATGGTATTCCTGGAATATATATGACTATCAAGCAGTGCATTATCGTTGTGAAAATCTAGAAGTCGCTAGAACCTGTAAGGCTTCAAAGACCGGTTCTCACAGGGCCACAGGTGTCTCCAAGTGTCCTGTGAAATAATGATAGACTAGGTGATTAGCTCAGCCTTGGATCACTGAATTTTCCTCCTTTTCCTGGAAGACACAAGGCTGGGTAATCTACCTTAAAATGCTCAGTGTAATCAGTGTGCGGAGCTTAACACCCCAAAGAGTTTAATTAGCATTTGAAGCACTCTATTTGGGGTCCTCAGTCCATAAGTCATCAATTAGCACATGAAGGACTTTAACAGGAACCAGCACCTTAAAGGTTGACCACTTGAAGAGTCTTGTTTAGTTGCTCAGTCATGTCCGACTCTTGGCCACCCCATGGATTGCAGCACACCAGAGTTTGCTCAAACACAAGTCCATTGAGTCGGTGATGCCATCCAACAATCTCATCCTCTGTTGCCCTCTTCTCCCGCCCTCAATCTTTCCCAGCATCAGGGTCTTTTCCAATGAGTCATCTCTTCGAATCAGGTGGCCCAAGTATTGTAGCTTAAGCTTCAGCATCAGTTCTTCCAGTGAATATTCAGGATTGATTTCTTTTAGGATTGACTGGTTTGATCTCCTTGCAGTCCAAGGGACTCTCAAGAGTCTTCTCCAACACCACAGTTCAAAAGCATCTATTTCTTTAGGGTCCAACTCTCACACCTGTACATGACTACTGGAAAAATCATAGCTTTGACTATATGCACCTTTGTCGGCAAAGTGATATCTCTACTTTTTAAAAGCTGTCTAGGTTTGTCACAGTTTTTCTTCCAAGCAGCAAGACTCTTTTAATTTCATGGCTGCAGTCACCATCCACAGTGATTTTGGAGCCCAAGAAGATAAAGTTTGTCACTGTTTCCATTTTTATCCCATCTATTTGCCATGAAGCAATGGGAACAGATACCATGATCTTTGTTTCTTGAATACTGAGTTTCAAGCCAGCTTTTTCACTCTCTTCTTTCACCTTCATCAAGAGACTCTAGTCATTTACTGTGTAATGTGTTCTTCTTGAAATCTAACCACGAGGTGAAGTGAAGTCGCTCAGTCATGTCTGACTCTTTGCGATCCCATGGACTGTAGTCTACCAGGCTTCTCTGTCCATGGGATTTTCCAGGCAAGAGTAGTGGAGTGGGTTGCCATTTCCTTCTCCAGAGGATCTTCCTGACCCAGGGATCGAACCCAGGTCTCCCGCATTGCAGGCAGACGCTTTCCCCTCTGAGCCACCAGGGAGGTAGGTTACCACAAAGGCTGTGAGACTCCCTTGTTATTAGTGAGATGAGTGGTGCTGAGAATGCGGATAAGGAATCTTGTACAGACGCTGGCAGTCCAGCAGGCCGGGGCCCTGGAAGCACCCCCTGACCCTAGAGGTCCAGTGGCCCAGCATGCAGGGACATCACAGTGCGGACCGTGAGCCAGCCCTGCTTCCAGGCTGGTGCTGGCCAGCCATCCCAGGACACGGAGCAGACCTCCGGGGCCAGAGCAGACTGGGCTGTCGTCCATCTGTGTCACATCCCCACCACCGTCCCTCCTTTTAGTTAACGACTCCCCTCTGGTCTTTCTCACACACTGTTTACAGACCAGGGGTTGTCTTCGGGGATGGACCGGATGCTGTCTTGTGTGTGTAGGAAAGAGACTTTCGTGTCCTAAATGTCAACATTCTGAGGCAATAATGCCCTGTCACTGGGGCAGGGAGACCAAGGAGGGGCCTCCAGGAGGACACGTGGGGCTGATACTCACCCTCTGCACGGGGCCCCTGGGGAGAGCCACATGTGGGGGCAGGAAGGGCAGGGTGGCTCCATGCCCCCCCGCCAGGAATGTCCCCGAGGGCCTCTCCTGCCAGCTGCATGTTACCCACCAGCGCCTGGCAGTTCTGTGTGGAGGGAATTAAAAAATGCAAGTTACCAACTTTAGGAAAGAATCAGATTAGAAAAAGAAAAGAAAGAGGAACGATTTGCATTTTGGGTCTGCACAAAGGTGGAACTGACGTTATCCACAGTGAAAAAAGAGAAGATGGTTTAGGAAAGAGGCTCAAAGTGTTGAGGACAGTTCTGTAAACATAACACATAATTTATCAATCTAAAATAATGGTATTCCTGGAATATATATGACTATCAAGCAGTGCATTATCGTTGTGAAAATCTAGAAGTCGCTAGAACCTGTAAGGCTTCAAAGACCGGTTCTCACAGGGCCACAGGTGTCTCCAAGTGTCCTGTGAAATAATGATAGACTAGGTGATTAGCTCAGCCTTGGATCACTGAATTTTCCTCCTTTTCCTGGAAGACACAAGGCTGGGTAATCTACCTTAAAATGCTCAGTGTAATCAGTGTGCGGAGCTTAACACCCCAAAGAGTTTAATTAGCATTTGAAGCACTCTATTTGGGGTCCTCAGTCCATAAGTCATCAATTAGCACATGAAGGACTTTAACAGGAACCAGCACCTTAAAGGTTGACCACTTGAAGAGTCTTGTTTAGTTGCTCAGTCATGTCCGACTCTTGGCCACCCCATGGATTGCAGCACACCAGAGTTTGCTCAAACACAAGTCCATTGAGTCGGTGATGCCATCCAACAATCTCATCCTCTGTTGCCCTCTTCTCCCGCCCTCAATCTTTCCCAGCATCAGGGTCTTTTCCAATGAGTCATCTCTTCGAATCAGGTGGCCCAAGTATTGTAGCTTAAGCTTCAGCATCAGTTCTTCCAGTGAATATTCAGGATTGATTTCTTTTAGGATTGACTGGTTTGATCTCCTTGCAGTCCAAGGGACTCTCAAGAGTCTTCTCCAACACCACAGTTCAAAAGCATCTATTTCTTTAGGGTCCAACTCTCACACCTGTACATGACTACTGGAAAAATCATAGCTTTGACTATATGCACCTTTGTCGGCAAAGTGATATCTCTACTTTTTAAAAGCTGTCTAGGTTTGTCACAGTTTTTCTTCCAAGCAGCAAGACTCTTTTAATTTCATGGCTGCAGTCACCATCCACAGTGATTTTGGAGCCCAAGAAGATAAAGTTTGTCACTGTTTCCATTTTTATCCCATCTATTTGCCATGAAGCAATGGGAACAGATACCATGATCTTTGTTTCTTGAATACTGAGTTTCAAGCCAGCTTTTTCACTCTCTTCTTTCACCTTCATCAAGAGACTCTAGTCATTTACTGTGTAATGTGTTCTTCTTGAAATCTAACCACGAGGTGAAGTGAAGTCGCTCAGTCATGTCTGACTCTTTGCGATCCCATGGACTGTAGTCTACCAGGCTTCTCTGTCCATGGGATTTTCCAGGCAAGAGTAGTGGAGTGGGTTGCCATTTCCTTCTCCAGAGGATCTTCCTGACCCAGGGATCGAACCCAGGTCTCCCGCATTGCAGGCAGACGCTTTCCCCTCTGAGCCACCAGGGAGGTAGGATACCACAAAGGCTGTGAGACTCCCTTGTTATTAGTGAGATGAGTGGTGCTGAGAATGCGGATAAGGAATCTTGTACAGACGCTGGCAGTCCAGCAGGCCGGGGCCCTGGAAGCACCCCCTGACCCTAGAGGTCCAGTGGCCCAGCATGCAGGGACATCACAGTGCGGACCGTGAGCCAGCCCTGCTTCCAGGCTGGTGCTGGCCAGCCATCCCAGGACACGGAGCAGACCTCCGGGGCCAGAGCAGACTGGGCTGTCGTCCATCTGTGTCACATCCCCACCACCGTCCCTCCTTTTAGTTAACGACTCCCCTCTGGTCTTTCCCACACACTGTTTACATACCAGGGGGGTCTTCAAGGATGGACCGGATGCTGTCTTGTGTGTGTAGGAAAGAGACTTTCGTGTCCTGAATATCAACATTCAGGTGCAATAATGCCCTGTCACTGGGGCAGGGAGACCAAGGAGGGGCCTCCAGGGGGACACGTGGGGCTGATACTCACCCTCTGCACGGGGCCCCTGGGGAAAGCCACATGTGGGGGCAGGAAGGGCAGGGCGGCTCCATGCCCCCCACCAGGAATGTCCCCGAGGGCCTCTCCTGCCAGCTGCATGTTACCCACCAGCGCCTGGCAGTTCTGCGAGCCCTGGGATGGGTCAGCGTCGCTTGTGCTCTGCCCCTCCTGCTGCCTTCCCGCTCTTCCTCCACTCACTCCTCTCCTCTTCCCTGTGATGAGAGGGAAACAAAAAGGTGAAGACAATGAGCCACGGGCAAAGGCGCTGTTCCTCTTCCTCTTGGAGGAGTGAGATGCCTGGCGAGCTAGAAAGCTCTCGAGTCCAAGCTCCCCTCTGAGATCTGTACTGGGCACTATGAGCCTGCGTAGCACAGGCTTCCTGCTCATTGTGGGAGACTTACCTGCAAGATCCCCGTGCAAGGGAAGACCAGCCTCCCTTGTCCTGGGAGAGGGGCACTGCTGTGGACCCCCAGGACTGGTGACCGTGCTCTTTGCTGGTGTCCTTCGGTGAGGACACATCCTGGGCGGGTGGAGAGGAAGCCCCACCTCACCATGTGCTTTATTCACAGGCCACTTCACACCACTGACACCAGAGCTGTCACTCAGCTCTGACACTGTCTTCTTCGCTGGCCTCTGCCCCATGGCTTAGGGTGCAATCCCACAGCAATGCCCTTCAACCCCACAGCCACGCATCGTGAGTCCAGGCTGTCACAATGCTTCTGACCGACTGGCTATAGGCTGGAGGTTCCAGCACCTGCTCTTCAGGTCTGATTACTCTGGGAGAGCGGCTCCAGAGTGCAGAAGTACTGCACTTCTGAGCTCACCGGTTTACATGAAAGAGCAGAACTGGGGAGGAGCCGAGTTCTGGAAGGCATGCCGAGGCAGGGCAAGGGGCCACAGAGCTCCAGCCCCCACCAGCACCTCCCCATACCACCGCCCAGATTCCCTCTGGACCCTGTTCTCCTGGATTTCTACTGAGGCCTCATTACACGGCATAACTGATTATGCACTGAAAACTAGTGACTGACCCCAGCTCCAGTCCCTCTGTCCTCCTCGAGGTTAGGGGTGAGGCTGCCAGTTCCCAGCCTGTAATCACCAGCCCCATCCTTCAAAGCTTCCCCCAAACCACCTGATTAGCAAAGGCTCAGGTGTCGCTGACAGAGCGCCTGAAGAACTATGGACAGAGGTCCCCATTATACAGGAAGCGGTGAACAAAAACACACCAAAGAAAAAGAAAATAAAGAAAGACAAGTGTTTATCTGAGGAGGCTTTACAACTAGTGCAAGAAGGAAGCAAAGGAGAGAGGGAAAGGTACATCCAATTAAACACAGAGTTCCAGAGAATAGCTAGAGAGATTAGAAGACCTTCCTCAATGAACAGTAATAATAGAAGAAAAAAACAAAAGAGAAAGGACAAGAGATCTCTTCAGGAAAACTGGAAACATCAAGGGAGCACTCCACCCAAAGATGTGCACAATAAAGGGTGAAAATGGTAGAGCACTAGTGGACGCTGAAGAGATCAAGATGAGATGGAAAGAATACATGGAAGAACTGAATAAAAGAGATCTTAATGAACCAGATTACTACAATAGTGTGGTTCGTCACCCAGAGACAGACATTCTGGAGTGTGAAGTCAAGTGGGCCTTAAGAAGCACTGCTGTTAATAAAGCTACTGGATGTGAGGAAATTCCAGCAGAACTTTTCAAATCCCTAAAGGAGGATGCCATCAAGCCTTTGCATTCATTATGTCAGCAAATCTGGAAGACCCAGCAGAGGCCACAGGACTGGAAAAGGTCAATCCTCATCCCGGTTCCCAAGAAGGGTAGTACCAAAGAATTTGCTAACCATTGGACAGTTGCACTCATCTCCCATGCTAGTAAGGTCATGCTTAAAATCTTTCATGCCAGCCTTCAGCATTATGTGAACCAACAACTTCCAGATGTTCAAACTAGGTTTAGAAAAGGAAGAGGAACTAGAGATCAAATTGCAAACATTCGCTGGATTAGAGAGAAAGCAAGGGAATTTCAGAAAAATATCTATCTCTGTTTCATCGACTATGCTAAAGCCGTTGACTGTGTGGATTGTGACAAACTGTGGAAAGCTCTTAGAGAGATGGGCATACGAGACCATCTTACCTGTCTCCTGGGAAACCTGTATTTGGGTCAAAAACAACGGTTAGAACTCTGAATGGAACAACTGATCGATTCAAGATTGAGAAAGGAGTACGACAGGGCCGTCTGTTGGCATCCTGCTTGCTCAACCTATACACTGAGCACATCATGAGAAATGCTGGGCTGGATGAGTTACAAGCTGGACTCAAGATAGGCAGGAGAAACATCAACAACCTCAGATATGTGGATGATACCACTCTAATGGCAGGAAGTGAAGAAGAATCAAAAAGCCTCTTGATGAGGGTGAAGGAGGAGAATGAAAGAGCTTAACACTAAATATTAAAAAAACTAAAATCATGGTATTCAGCCCCATTACTTCATGGCAAATAGAAGCACAAAAGGTGGAAGTAGTGACAGATTTCCTCTTTGTGGGCTCCAAAACCACTGTGGATTGTGACTGCAGCCATGCAATCAGAAGATGACTGCTTCTTGGCAGAAGATCAGTGACAAACCTAGATAGTGTGTTGAAAAGCAGAGACATTACTCTGCTGACAAAAGTCCATGTAGTCAAAGCTATGGTCTTCCCAGTGGTCATGTACATTTGTGAGAGCTGGACCATAAAGAAGGCAGAGTGCCAAAGAATTGATGCCTTTGAACTGTGGTTCTGGAGAAGACTCCTGAAAATCCCTTGGACAGCAAGGAAATCAAATCAGTTAATCTTAAGGGAGATCAAACCCTTAATATTCATTGGAAGGACTGATGCTGAAGCTGAAGCTCCAGTATTTTGGTCATCTGATGTGAACAGACTTATTGGAAAAGTCCCCAGTGCTGGGAAATATTGAGGCCAGGAGAAGAGGGCATCAGAGGATGAGACGGCTGGACAGCATCACTGATACAACGAACATGAACTTGGGAAAACTCCTGGAGATGGTGAGGGACAGGGAGGCCTGGCTGCTGCAGTCCGTGGGGTTGTGAAGAGTTGGACATGACTGGGTGACTGAACAACAACAGGCGTTCTGGTCATGGATCCTGCAGGCCACTGTACGTTTTCATCACCGAGGAGACCTGGGACTTTTAGGAGCTTCGGGGGGCACGATTGGGCATCTTCCTGGCAGGAAAAGCCCTCTTCTCTAGACTATCCAGCAGCAGGCCTCTTCCCCAGGTCCCAGGCCCGCCGTTGGGAGGGGACAGCAAGGACCAGGCCCGACAGCTCTGTCAGAGAAGGGTCGGTGTGGGGGCCTCCATGCAGGAGGCCCCGGGCGGCACGGAGGATGCTCGGGGCAGCGCCGCGCTGACTCGGCTCTCGGGCCCTCGTAAGCCTACCGCCTGGCCTGAGCGTGTATTCCGAGGACAGTGGCTGAGAGTCAGCAGAGATGCTGGGGGTGGGGGCGGATCCCTGCAAGGGGAAAGCATGCCTGCCGGGGGACGGGGCCCGGGGATCAAGGGCGAACTCAGGACCGTCAGCGCTCTGCCTGGCTCTGGAAGCAGAGCTCGCAGCTTACCTCTAACTCTCCTGTCCACGGGGGCGGGGTGGGGGGTGGGGCCTAACTCTACCAGCTCTGCCATCTGGTTTCCCCCATTCTGCGAGCTTGTCGAGCTCCCCCGCTCGCTGTTGCAAGGAGGCGGGAGTGCTTATTCGGCTGGAGGCGTGCTGCGGCTCTGGTGGAAGGCGCTGCCTTCCGGTCAGGCGTCCTCCAGCCCTGGGCCAGGGCGCTGGGCCGCCTGAGGGGCCCGTGCTCTCACCCGCAGGACCCAGCATGAGGGCACCGGGCAAGACCCGCGGTAGACACAGGATTTTTGTGTATCTGCAGCTCCCTTGGGGACTTCCCACACATGATAATAAAATTTAGATCTGTGGTATTTCTGATGCCTTCGACAGCTGTTGAGAAAATTAAGAATTGGGTGAGCATTTACCTCACAGAATGGTTTTTTTAAAAAGATATGTTAATGAGATACCTTACCCAAATGTCACCCATTAAGGCACCGTTTTCCAAAATATCAGCTGTTAAGTCAACATGATCTCTATTTAATTTGGGGCTCACTTCTTTTATCTTAAGATAAAATGTGAATTTCTTCTAGAAGGCTTTGCAGAAAAAATCAAAACCAAACATTTAATTCCAGTGGACACATCCCCAAGGCACACTGCTATCCTTAAAGTCAGGTGTACATCTTCAGCAGTGCACGCAGAAACCAGTTCTTCTCGCACCAAAATTTAGTAAATGTGTCAGAGAATGCTAAGGCTCAGCAACCTCACCAGCAGGATTTAATGTGCTTATGAACTGACTAAAATTAAGTTGCAATGGTTTCAGAAGATTCTAAGTTGACACTGTTAAAAAAAAATTAATTTGAAAGATAATAATGTGTTAGACGTAAACCGCACAGAATATTATTTAAATCAATAAACACGTTTGATGTTTTATTTCAGCATTTTTGGTTTAGATTTAGCATGGAACTGAAGTCAGACAAACAGTAATGAAAATATCAATTAGAATAAAATTGGGGGAATTGGAATGTTTTTCAACATAGTAGGTGGCCAATCACAAAGGGGAAAATGCTGAATAAACACTGCAGACTTTTATTTTCCCTTAAAGAAATGTGAACATGAAGGTACTTTTCTTCAAAGTTGGATCTGAAATATGCTTACTTGCACTCAGGCATTTGTCGCTGTAACATTTGTCCTTTAAAGCCTAGAGTTCCCAGCATAATTAAATTATTCTTCACCCTTTGTGAACTAGAATAGCAATATATATTTTTTTTAATTTCAAAAGTAACATCTAGATACTTTTTGAAGTTAGTATCCATATTGTATGTGCCTGTGAAATATTTCAAATCTGCATCTTAATCTTCAAAGTGAAAAAGGAGATGACTCATCTCTAGGAACATCACTCTGGCATAAGAATTAAATTCTGCATAAGCAGCAGAAGCTGAAAGTAACAAGGATCCAAGAACATTTCCAGGAAGAGCCAACAGCATGCGCTCTGCCCTAAATACTGGAGCGGCCTGACAGGGCCAAGGGCCCCAGCGGTCCCAGAATGAGCCCCTTCTCACCCCTGGCCTTGCCTCCACCTCAGATGGCTGCCCTCCCTCAGCCTTTGCTCCCTGCCCATCGGCATCCCCTTGGTTCTTTCATGCTCAAAACACCAGCACCCATGGTGTTTTCACATTCCCTCTCCAATTCTCTCTGTAAGGTTTCATGGACAAAGGTGGTTTTGTCTATTCACTGAATCCCCATCGCCAAGAACTGTACTTGGTGCCTTTAGACATTCCATGCGTGGCTCTGGAATGAATGCACAAATGAGTGAGTGAATGTGGCAAAAAAAAAGTCTAAACAATCTTTTTGAAATAAACACAAAGGTTCAGGTTTTCTCAGGCTGTTTCCCTGAGTGTTACCTTGATGGACAAACACATAAAGATAATAAATCACACAAACATCATCCTGCAGCGAGACAGAGCAGTGAGAGGGACCTGGAGGACACAGTGGTGCCCACCTGGGGAGAGGAGGCAGGGGACACGTTCAGAGCTGGTCACAGACCAACACCAAAACACCACACGCAAGTGGAGGCTGCTGAGTCCTATCAGCTTTCCTCAGAGGAGCAGCCACAAGGCAGGGCGGGGGCAAGAGACCAGAGAGCTGTAGGCATGCAGGAGGGTAGGGGAAGGCCGGAGAGAAGTAGGGAAGAGCGGGGGCCTGTCTCATGGACCAGAGGTCCCCCTCTTTCACTGTGCTTTGTTATTTTGCTCTCCTGACCAGTGGCAGTGACCGTCTCTCTGTGCCTGGTCACAGCTGTGGTTTGGAAAAGGTGTGTGCTTTCGATATGTTCAGATTTGACAATGGTTCTGTTTCTAGCATCATCATAACAAACTTCCACAGACCAGGGGACTTAAACCACAGAGGTTAGTTTTCCCCCAGTCCTGGAGGCTGGATGTCCCAGATCAAGGTGTCAGCAGGGCTGGCTTCTCCTGAGGCCTCCCTCTGTGGGTGTAGACTGGCAGTTTCTCACCGTGTCAGCACATGGCCTTTCCTCCGAGACCACATGTCCCTAATGTTGCCTCCTCTTCTCAAGAGGACACCAGTCCTACTGGATCAGCACCTCACCCGTTTGGGCTCATTTTACCGAGATCACCTCTGAAGGCCCGTCTCCAAATGTGGCCATGTTCTGAAGACCTGGGGGAGTGGGTTCTGTCCACAGCATGGGGAGTCTGCCTGCTGACCCATCGCAGGATGGTTCTGTCTGAAGTGGTGTTCTGGGTCATTCCGAGGAGCTCAGCCCATTCAAAGCTCCTCTTCCGATCACTCTCAAGGGTCACATCTTCTGCAGTAAGACACTCCCCCTTAAATCTACAGCTGTGACAAGTTTCTCGCTGGTTTCCTGGTGGCGATTTCCCAAGGCCGGGTTTCACTGTGGACTCTCCCAACCCGCAGCCTCTGCCCTTCCTGAGATTCCCTGTTCCCCAACCCCCTTCCTCACTGCTGATGGGCGCATGTTCTCCATGCGTATTTCTGAGTCCCTCTCACTGGGTTTTAAGTTGATTTAAGAAGAGGGGCTCCATTCTACTTATTTTTGCGACTTTACTCTCAGTGCTTTGCCTAAAACAAAGCTCCATCAAATACTGAATAAATAATATAAAAAGTCTTTATCAGAATATATTACACATCAGTATTGCTTGACTAATTTTGTGGTAATATCACAGACTTTTTTGCAAACATGTCTTAAAGATGACAATAACCTCTTCATATGAGACATTATAATCAACTCCCATTATTTTCAGTATAAAGAACCTTCAATTTAAGATGAATGGCCTTCCGAAAGCGTTGTGTAATTTGAAAAACGAGACAGATAAAACAGAAGGCAACTTCCCATGGAAACAGCAACAGAGGAGTGGGGGAGCCTTCTTGGTTGAGGCTGAGCCCCACTATTAGGGGACCCCGTCTCCGCAGTCCTTGCAGAAAGCTGGCCCCCCGGGGGACGGGCAGGGAGCAGTGTGACTGACCGTCGGCCACCAGGTCAGTGGCGAGCGGACCAGACCCAGACCCAGGTCCACAGCACAGGGCCTCCCGGCCAGCCTGCAGCTTCTGATGCAACGTGGCGGAAGTCACGTCCATAACCTTCAGGAGCCTGTGTGCATATCTGACCACAGCACTGGGCCACCGGCCCCAGGGTGCCCTCTGCCCGCGGCAGGGATGGGAGACCTGCTGGAAATGCCAGCTGTGGTCACTTCAGCGCTGGCTTTCCACTTCTCGTGAGGTGAGGCTGGAGGGGGACGCTCCCTCAGGACAGTTAACCACCCCCAGAGAAAACCAGGACGCCAATGATGAAAGCAGTTTCGATTTTCTAGTTCTCCTTTTTAGGGCACTGCTGTCTCTTAGAAGAGAGCAAGATATCTATGAAGGAGTCTCTGGTTTTCCTCATCTTAAAATTAAAAGAAAATGAAAACAAACCAAAGCCAGAGGCTCTTGTTTCCTGAAGCAGAAAATGAAACGTCTATGGTTCCTAAAAGCGTTTGTGGTTCTGGAAAGGAGAGTGACTCTTCTCTCTGGTTCTGATGGGAAGGAACCTTTTCTCCTCATGAGAAGGGCTACTGTTTTGTTTTCTTTTTTTTAAATAAATTTTATTTTTACTTTACTTTACAATACTGTATTGGTTTTGCCATACATTGACATGAATCCGCTATGGGTGTATGCGAGCTCCCAATCCTGAAGCCCCCTCCCACCTCCCACCCCATATCATCTCTCTGGATCATCCCTCTGCACCAGCCCCAAGCATCCTGTATCCTATATTGAACA
>SJYT01002287.1:0-83098 GCA_006410635.1 Cephalophus harveyi | reverse complement strand
CAAAATAAAGTCTGACACTGTTTCCACTGTTTCCCCATCTATTTGCCATGAAGTGATGGGACTGGATGCCATGATCTTCGTTTTCTGAATGTTGAGCTTTAAGCCAACTTTTTCACTCTCCTTTTTCACTTTCACCAAGAGACTTTTTAGTTCCTCTTCACTTTCTGCCATAAGGGTGGTGTCATCTGCATATCTGAGGTGACTGATATTTCTCCCAGCAATCTTAATTCCAGCTTGTGCTTCTTCCAGTCCAGCGTTTCTCATGATGTTCTCTGCATATAAGTTTAGTAAGCAGGGTAACAATATACAGCCTTGATGTACTCCTTTTCCTATTTGAAACCAGTATATTGTTTCATGTCCAGATCTAACTGTTGCTTCCTGACCTGCATATAGGTTTCTCAAGAGGCAGGTCAGGTGGGTTAAACAGTAATATATTAACATGATTCAAAGTAATTTCCAAATCTGTATGAATAATGCCCCTACAAAGCAAGCATTAAGAAAAAACCTAATATAAAAACATAACCTGCTATCTTCTCGATGTTGTATGGATTTTCTTCCTTTTAGGAGTTCATACTCTAATGGTAGAAAAATGGCTTCTTGGAACAATGTCATGACAGGCACTAATTCCAGTATTGGACAGATGCCTTCATTCTACCTCTCTGGGATTCCTGGCTACGAGGATGTTCAACAGTTTATTTCCATCCCCTTTTGTGTGTTCTATCTGATTGGAATAGGGGGCAATTGTACAATTCTTCACATCATCCACACTGACAAGAGTCTCCATGAGCCCATGTACTACTTCCTGGCCATGCTGTCCCTCACGGACATGGGCATATCCATCTCCACCCTGCCCACAGTACTGAGAACCTTCTGGTTTGATGCTAAGGAGATTGAGATGAATACTTGTGTAGCCCAGATGTATTTTATTCACACTTTTTCTCTAATGGAATCAGCTGTGCTCCTAGCCATGGCTTTTGACCGCTATGTCGCCATCTGCGATCCTTTGAGGTATTCCAGCAAACTTACCCCACAACGCATTGTCTACATAGGGCTCTTCATCGTAATCAGAAGCTCCATTGTCCTCCCTGTTGTTCTTGTTCGTATCCCCACATTTTCTTTCTGTCACTCCCATGTTCTCTCCCACTCCTTCTGCTTGCATCAAGATGTCATCCTATTGGCCTGTTCTGACTGTCTTCATCATAATCAGAAGCTCCATTGTCCTCCCTGTTGTTCTTGTTCGTATCCCCACATTTTCTTTCTGTCACTCCCATGTTCTCTCCCACTCCTTCTGCTTGCATCAAGATGTCATCCTATTGGCCTGTTCTGACATCTCATTCAATGTTTTGTATGGTTTCTTTGTTGTTGCATTTTATTGGGGTGTAGATTCTCTAGGAATCTTTTTATCTTATGCTTTCATCCTCCATTCTGTGTTGTGCATTGCATCCCGGAGAGGGAAACTCAAAGCCCTCAGTACATGTGTCTCCCATATTTGTGCTGTGCTCATTCTATATGTGCCAATGATAGGGTTGTCCTTAGTGCATCGTTTTGCAAAACATTCCTCTCCCATTATTCATATTACCATGGCAGATATTTACCTGTTAGTTCCACCAGTTCTCAACCCAATTATTTATAGCATCAAGACAAAGCAGATTCGCCAAGGCTTCCTAGGGATATTATTGTCCAAAAGGATGCAGCTTGCTCACACTTAGATTCTCTAATATTTCAACTTTTGCATCCATTGCCTTCATCCTAAAGATTAACTGGTTAGAAATTCTTGGACACATTTGGTATATAATAATGCTATGATAGCTCACAAATTGCACATGTCCCTTCAAGAAAAACATTTCACTTTCTATCATT
Source organism: Cephalophus harveyi (assembly GCA_006410635.1). Lineage (NCBI taxonomy): Eukaryota > Metazoa > Chordata > Mammalia > Artiodactyla > Bovidae > Cephalophus > Cephalophus harveyi. The sequence goes on along the minus strand of SJYT01002287.1, from coordinate 81,238 downwards.
ATTTCCTAGCTTTAAAGCATCTCAAAACCCTTGTGTAAGGAGAATTAGTAAGTGGGGACAATTTTGTTCAAATATTTTACGGAGATATTTTCCATTGAAGGGAAGTCCAATTTTCTATGTTATAACTAAAATAGAGAAATTCACTGAAAAACTCAATGATAAAAGACATAATACACAGCAGAATTGATATTGGTAACTCATTACATTTTCTTTCCATTATGTCAAAGTAGACTTCACACACCATATTTTGAGTCAAATTGTAAGCAAGTGGATGTTTAAATTTACAGATAGAATAAATGAAACTATTGAATTTCTTTATTTCCTTTACTTCTATTGAAATGATTGTCAGAAAAAAAATCTGGGTGATGAATAAAGTCAGTTTGCTTCAATGGAGAAAACTAGAAGAGAAATCCAAACTTCACAATAGAGGGAATCTATATTCATGAAATATAGTGAAAACATCAAAATCCCTTGATCAGTGTACACTCCTATTAGGTGTAATATCTCATGTACAGAACTTTAAACAAAAATAGAGCAAGAGAGAACTCTTCCCCCCATCACCATGAACTGTAGTCATCCGAGGATCTTGCTGTCTTACACAATTCCCTAGGAAATAAGAGAAAACATGTTTTCAACATCCAAGATTAAAGTACATATTCTGATAGGAGAATAGAAATGGATCTAAGGTAGTTAGCAAGAGGGCTCAAAGAGATCACATTTGTTTTGTACAAATACTATTTTAAATCACCCTCAAAGACCCCCCCTTGGTTAAATAAAGGGAAGCTGAAAAACATAATGAGCACATTTTTTTCAGGATAATTTCTAGATACTCTTAACAGAAAGAATACATAAGATAATTAAAAAAATTAAAACTATTAGGAATCATAGTTTTAAAAACTCATTTAGAAAGTAAACCAGCTCAGGGAACAGAATAAAAATAAAAATAGAGAAAAAACTCTCCAGTTCCAAGTGAATTGAAACAGAAAAAAAAAATTCTGTGAAAATTATGTTAACATTAAATCAGATATGAATGTAGATTTTATATCAAAGGGATCCACTGAACTGTGTTCAACTGTGTTGAAAAACTAAATATGCAAAGATTTATCTGACACTTTTTCTCTTACACTTGAGCAACTGACATTTCTTAGGTGAATCCCCCATCCTGGGAGAAAAAAGACGTTTTCATTTGATTAACCAAAAAATGAACATCAGGCTTCCTGTAAAAAGTGGGAAAAAAATTACACATATTAGAACTTCAACATATATTAAGTTGGCCAATAGTGATAGTGATGGTGATTATTATTGCCGTTATAGTGGACCATGGGATCGCAGCCTGAGGGTGGGTTAACTTCATTCTAATATCTTAGGGATCATGAGGCTGTGATGACTGATGTTTTCCTGCCTGTCAGAGATGTCTGAAGACTGTGTTCACATATGGCAACAGTAGAAAACTAGCTGGGACTCCACTGACAATTGAAGGGAGGCTCTAGGATTAACAAAACTGACATAGTTCACAAGTCAATTACATCCATGGAACAAATGATAGAAATTTATGTAAAACTCTTGCCTCATTGCAGGGTAGATGCATATAAATAAACCTTGGTGGAGAATATGAAAGAGAAACCGAACTCCAAATCCCCGAGTCTGTGTCAATTAGGTAGGCACTTATTTACCCTTAGATGCTTGGGGACTTCTGGTTCACATTTAAATCAGTTTGAGGGCTGATTTATGTACCTCTCTGATTGATAACCATATTTGCTGCATATGCCACATTTTTTTGAAATGTCAATTTTATGTCCTATATGACTTGATTAGTCTTGTGTGATTTTTTTCCATTGGATAAAACAAACTTTATTCATTTATTGCCTAAGTTTTTTCTGACATTCATTCTAAAATGCCTCCACCAAGTGTCATTGTCAGAATGAAATGAATGCTAAATGAATGCTTAACATAGAGAGGTCAGGGTCTGGGAAAATATTCTACCTTTATATCACAATCAAAAATAAAAGTAAATGATACAACTGAAAATAATAAAAATAAACTAACCTATGAAAATAATAGTAGAAAATGGAGAAGACGCTATTATACACTTAGGGGAGGAAAGGGCATTCTATGAATCATTCAAAATCCAGAATCAGCAGCCTAAAAGACAGATAACGGCATAATAACCACAAATCATTTTAAGGATTCAGTTCAGTTCAGTTCAGTCGCTCAGTCATGTCTGACTCTTTGCGACCCCATGAATTGCAGCACACCAGGCCTCCCTGTCCATCTCCAACTCCCGGAGTTCACTCAAACTCACGTCCATTGAGTCAGTGATGCAATCCAGCCATCTCATCCTCGGTCATCCCCTTTTCCTCCTGCACCCAATCCCTCCCAGCATCCGGGTCTTTTCCAATGAGTCAACTCTTAGCATGAGGTGGCCAAAGTACTGGAGCTTTAGCATCATTCCCTCCAAAGAAATCCCAGGGCTGATCAGAATGGACTGGTTGGATCTCCTTGCAGTCCAAGGGACTCTCAAGAGACTTCTCCAATACCACAGTTCAAAAGCATCAATTCTTCGGCCCTCAACTTTCTTTACAGTCCAACCCTCACATCCATACATGACCACAGGAAAAACCATAGCCTTGACTAGATGGACTTTTGTTGGCAAAGTATTGTCTCTGCTTTTGAATATGCTATCTAGGTTGGTCATAACTTTCCTTCCAAGGAGTAAGCATATTTTAATTTCATGGCTGCATTCACCATCTGCAGTGATTTTGGAGCCCCCCAAAATAAAGTCTGACACTGTTTCCACTGTTTCTCCATCTATTTGCCATGAAGTGATGGGACTGGATGCCATGATCTTCGTTTTCTGAATGTTGAGCTTTAAGCCAACTTTTTCACTCTCCTTTTTCACTTTCACCAAGAGACTTTTTAGTTCCTCTTCACTTTCTGCCATAAGGGTGGTGTCATCTGCATATCTGAGGTGACTGATATTTCTCCCAGCAATCTTAATTCCAGCTTGTGCTTCTTCCAGTCCAGCGTTTCTCATGATGTTCTCTGCATATAAGTTTAGTAAGCAGGGTAACAATATACAGCCTTGACTTACTCCTTTTCCTATTTGAAACCAGTATATTGTTTCATGTCCAGTTCTAACTGTTGCTTCCTGACCTGCATATAGGTTTCTCAAGTGGCAGGTCAGGTGGATTAAACAGTAATATATTAATATGATTCAAAGTAATTTCCAAATCTGTATGAATAATGCCCGTACAAAGCAAGCATTAAGAAAAATCCTAATATAAAAACATAACCTGCTATCTTCTCGATGTTGTATGGTTTTTATTCCTTTTAGGAGTTCACACTCTAATGGTAGAAAATGGCTTCTTGGAACAATGTCATGACAGGCACTAATTCCAGTATTGGACAGACGCCTTCATTCTACCTCTCTGGGATTCCTGGCTATGAGGATGTTCAACACTTTATTTCCATCCCCTTTTGTGTGTTCTATCTGATTGGAATAGGGGGCAACTGTACAGTTCTTCACATCATCCACACTGACAAGAGTCTCCATGAGCCCATGTACTACTTCCTGGCCATGCTGTCCCTCACGGACATGGGCATGTCCATCTCCACCATGCCCACAGTACTGAGAACCTTCTGGTTTGATGCTAAGGAGATTGAGATGAATACTTGTGTAGCCCAGATGTATTTTATTCACACTTTTTCTCTAATGGAATCAGCTGTGCTCCTAGCCATGGCTTTTGACCGCTATGTCGCCATCTGCGATCCTTTGAGGTATTCCAGCAAACTTACCCCACAACGCATTGTCTACATAGGGCTCTTCATCGTAATCAGAAGCTCCACTGTCCTCCCTGTTGTTCTTGTTCGTATCCCCACATTTTCTTTCTGTCACTCCCACGTTCTCTCTCACTCCTTCTGCTTACATCAAGATGTCATCCTATTGGCCTGTTCTGACATCTCATTCAATATTTTGTATGGCTTGTTTGTTGTTGCATTTTATTGGGGTGTAGATTCTCTAGGAATCTTTTTATCTTATGCTTTCATCCTCCATTCTGTGTTGCACATTGCATCCCGGAGAGGGAAACTCAAAGCCCTCAGTACATGTGTCTCCCATATTTGTGCTGTGCTCATTCTATATGTGCCAATGATAGGGTTGTCCTTAGTGCATCGTTTTGCAAAACATTCCTCTCCCATTATTCATATTACCATGGCAGATATTTACCTGTTAGTTCCACCAGTTCTCAACCCAATTATTTATAGCATCAAGACAAAGCAGATTCGCCAAGGCTTCCTAGGGATATTATTGTCCAAAAGGATACAGCTTGCTCACAGTTAGATTCACTGATATTTCAACTTTTGCATCCATTGCCTTCATCCTAAAGATTAACCTGTTAGAACTTCTTGGACACATTTTGTATATAATAACTCTATGATAGCTCAAAAATTCCACATGTCCCTTCAAGAAAAACATTTCAGTTTCTATCATTATTTCCTAGCTTTAAAGCATCTCAAAGCCCTTGTGTCAGGAGAATTAGTAAGTGGAGATAATTTTGTTCACATATTTTATGGAGATACTTTCCATTGAAGGGAAGTCCAATTTTCTATGTTATAACTAAAATAGAGAAATTCACTTAACAACTCAATGATAAAAGACATAATACACAGCAGAATTGATATTGATAACTCATTACATTTTCTTTCTATTATGTCAAAGTAGACTTCACACTCCATATTTTGAGTCAAATTGTAAGCAAGTGGATGTTTAAATTTGGAGATGGAATAAATAAAACTATTGAATTTCTTTATTTCCTTTACTTCTATTGAAATGATTGTCAAAAAAAAAATCTGGGCGACGAATAAAGTTAGTTTTCTTCAATGGAGAAAATTAGAAGAGAAATCGAAACTTCACAATAGAGGGAATCTATATTCATGAAATATAGTGAAAACATCAAAATCCCTTGATCAGTGTACACTCCTATTAGGTGTAATATCTCATGTACAGAACTTTAAACAAACATAGAGCAAGAGAGAACCCTTCCCCCCATCACCATAGACTGTAGTCATCCGAGGATCTTGCTGTCTTACACAATTCCCTAGGAAATAAGAGGAAACATGTTTTCAACATCCAAGATTAAAGTACATATTCTGATAGAATAGAAATGGATCTAAGGTAGTTAGCAAGAGGGCTCAAAGAGATCACATTTGTTTTGTACAAATACTATTTTAAATCACCCTCAAAGACCCCCCTTGGTTAAATAAAGGGAAGCTGAAAAACATAATAAACACATTTTTTCAGGATAATTTCTAGATACTCTGAACAGAAAGAATACATAAGATAATTAAAAAAATTAAAACTATTAGGAATCATAGTTTTAAAAATTCATTTAGAAAGTAAACCAGCTCAGAGAACAGAATAAAAATTAAAATAGAGAAAAAACTCTGCAGTTTCAAGTGAATTGAAACAGAAAAAAAAATTCTGTGAAAATTATGTTAACATTAAATCAGATATGAATGTAGATTTTATATCAAAGGGATCCACTGAACTGTGTTCAACTGTGTTGAAAAACTAAATATGCAAAAATTTACCTGACACTTTTTCTCTTACACTTGAGCAACTGACATTTCTGAGGTGAATCCCCCATTCTGGGAGAAAAAAGACTTTTTCATTTGATTAACCAAAAAATGAACATTAGGCTTCCTGTAAAAAGTGGGGAAAAAATTACACATATTAGAACTTTAACATATATTAAGTTGGCCAATAGTGATAGTGATGGTGATAAACACAAAGACAGAGATAGAAAGTAACAGAGGTTTACATATGTATATGAGGTAGACACCTCTCCTTTGTCTTAATTAAGGTTCTGTCAGGAAAAAATAAAATTGTNTAGGCTTCCTGTAAAAAGTGGGGAAAAAATTACACATATTAGAACTTTAACATATATTAAGTTGGCCAATAGTGATAGTGATGGTGATAAACACAAAGACAGAGATAGAAAGTAACAGAGGTTTACATATGTATATGAGGTAGACACCTCTCCTTTGTCTTAATTAAGGTTCTGTCAGGAAAAAATAAAATTGTTCTCAAACTGGATAATATAAAGACTTTGATACAGGCATCAGGGGTCATTGAAAATATGTTCGATGCAGGATACAGGATGCTTGGGGCTGATCCACGGGGACGATCCAGAGAGATGATATGGGGAGGGAGGTGGGAGGGGGTTTCAGCATTGGGAACTCATGTACACCTGTGGCGGATTCGTGTCAATGTATGGCAATACCAATACAGTATTGTAAAGTAAAATAAAGTAAAAAATAAACAAATAAAAAAAAAGAACAAGCAACCACAACAACAACAACAAAAAAGAAAATATGTGGACAAGATTTGGTAAAACCAAGAAGAAATATTTTTATACATATTTTATAAATATATCATTGATGCAGATAGTACTACAGAAGGGAATTTGATGCCAACGTTATTCCTGAAGTGGCAAGGGAACAAAATGTTTTACCAGAGCATGGGAAGGACAGCATGTGGAGAAGGACACCCAGCATGAGCCTTCCCTTTCTGTAAAAAGAAGCAGCCACCATGAGGAAGCCACAGTGAAGGTTGTTGGGGAGTCAAGGGGATAAATATTCCAACTGTATGTTCTGGATTCTTGTTTCCTGCATTTCCATTAGCAATCAAGTCAAACCAGGAGTCAGAGAGCAAAGGGACCTGTTGATTCAGCTCACTGTGGTCAAGACAGAACAGAGCAGATCTGGAAAAACAGCCTAAGGATGCTCTTCTGCAAGCAGTCTGCCTTTCATATTTGTATCTGCTCTCAACTACACACATATAGTTCAAGCTTTGTGGTCTCGGTAGTGCTCTATCTTGTAGCTGTAAATGTGAATATTTGTAAATCATTTTCTCGCCATTAGAGTGAATCATTCAAAATTGAGCTTATGATCTTGGTTGTCAAAGAATTTAGCAGTGAGAGATGAAATTACTTTTTTTTATTTTTTAAAATTTGTTCCTATGATTTTTACATGAGAAATATACAGACCATATAGTAAAGAAGTATGGTTTCACTTACTAATAACAATCCTCTAAATCTGAGATCTTTGAACATATCCAACTTGGATGATGTCAAAGTGATTTAAATTGTGCTCAGTTATTTAGTTGTGTCCGACTGACTGTTTGCAACCCCATGAACTGTAGCCCACCCAGGCTCGTCTGTCCATGGGGTTTTCCAGACAATATTACTGTAGTGGGTTGCCATTTACTTCTCCAATGATTTAAGTTAATATTACAAAAAGCTAAGTGTAAGGATATTTCTGAGGCATCCCATGCCAGTGAAGGAAGTAAGTTCTAATCATTTCTCTGGTAATTTCACAATGAGATATTGGAAGATGGAAGTGTGAAGGTTTTTCTAATGGTGGGATAGAAATAGCCTCATTTTCATGAACTGTTATTGGATGGTTAATTTATTTTAATAACTGAGTAAATATTATTTATGAGAACTATTACTTCTGTTGTAGCAATTATTTGTGTTTTTCAACCCCTGAAAAAGTTAATTGTCAATAACTATCTTAAATATAACAGTAGAGGAAGATTAGCAAGCTATGACAATGTGTAATCAGCAATATCTTATTTGCGTGAATCGATGATAGATTTGTTAAGATTTAGACTAGTATTACAAGGTTCAAAATCAGAGTCAAAAAAGATTAACAGTAAAACACATTTTTAAAAGAAATTCTTGTACTAAACAGTTAGAAATCAATATTTTTAAAGACAGTTTTATTCACCCTGAGAGGAGATTTCTTATCATTCAGTAGTCCACATGCCAACCCTGCTACATAGCTTAATCACCAGTAGACATTTAGAAGTCAAAATTGTTGACAGACATATGGCCCTTCTATACATGAAAGCATCTATACATAATCAAATCAAATTTATTCAATCCCTTTCATTAGTAAAAACTATGGCACAGATAATCACACTTGGCATTATTGCTTATGATCTTTAAAATGGGTTTCTTTTTTCATTGTGGTTTTAAGGTTACAGCAAATTTGAGTGAAAGCTACAGAGATTTCCCATATACTCTTTATTACAACAGTTTTGAAGGAAGCAATTCACACAAGTAAGTTTCATTTTTATCTAGTATGTGGTAACAGTACCAACTTAGAGCCATTCCCACCTCTATGTCCTGAGTAAGTTGTTCTCACTGGCTACACCATAGCTAACAACCTTTTACTACTCTACCATATTCTGGATACAAGTTAGTATTTCATCTCATGTTGCACTACCTACTTTGTTCTGGACATTGAAGTGATAAATACTTGAGACTCTCTGTAGCCTTCTTGCCTTTGAATTTCCAAACTGCAATATCTGGAAAGGTAAAGGGAGGATTGGGGGAAGGGCTATAATCTAAAATAGTGACAGTGATAGGGTTACAGGCACAGTCTTGCATTTCTCATGGAGGCTCATATCTCTAAGGATTAGAGGAAGACTTATTAACTCATGCATCTTGCTTTGAGAATTAAAACAATCTCTCATCCAAAGAGGAACTATTCTACCAAGTAGGTAAGGACTGGGAAAAGTAAGAGTGGGAAGTAATAGAAAAACACAAAGTGGGGCTTGAGAGATAAGAGAGAGAAGGGCAGATACCCAAAGTGTGAGAAGAAACACCAAGGGAATGGTTCAAGAAGGAAAAGATTCTTAGTTTATTAGAGGTTATCCTTTCTCCAGATATTTTTATTATTTATACCCTGTGCAAAACATTCAAGCCAGACTCAGAGTTTTCAGATAGGACTTGCCTAATAAAGCCTAGACTTTCATGCCACGTGGTCTGCTTTCTGTCAGTAGACATGATTGCTTACACAGGGTGAAGGACTATTATCAGACATAACAAAGAGGAATTCCAGAATATGAGTTAGATTACACCAGATAATCTTTGAGGTCCCTTCTAATCCTAGTTACCAGTGATTTTTAATATGAAATTAATTATGGTCTAAATTCACATTAAGACCTTCAGATTTCTGAGTTTATAACTCCACAAACTCCATCTTCCTCCTCTGGAGATGTGGAAGATACCACAAGGCAATGTGAATGCATTTAAAATTATAAGATCAGGAACAATAGGAATTGGATTATCAAAATGAACAGGTGCTACCTAAAGGGGGTTGTGAAATAACAGACCAGATTCTAGTGAATATAGAATATAATGGATATTTATGTCATGGTAATTTCAGAATACTAATATGACTCCTCAGATTCCTAGTTCACTGAAGTCCCAAAGATCTCATGCTTACTCTTGATGAGACTTCTCATTCTATCCTGGACTCAACTTTTTGTGTTGCTTTTTTCAAATCTGGCAGTGAATAAAATGAGAAGTGAATATGTAGTGTCATAATGATCAGAGAAGTTTCTGGATAGAAAAAAAAATGATTAAGAGGCAATTCATATCTCTGGCTATATTGAAATTTACTTGATGAAGAGGAAATGAAACTGATACAATTCACTTTCTACTTCTCAGGCCACCTAACTCACTTGTGAGATGGTTGTTCATGATGTTTTCCTCTGAAGGAGGATAATTCATAGTCTCCCCATATATTCCTCCTCCCATTATACTTTAAACAATTCTTGTTGGTGTTACTGTTGTCATCATCATTATCGTCATTATCATCATCATCCAGAAGGCTCTTTGATAAGTATTTTACACACAATATGTCCTTTACCTTAGCACATCCTTTCAAATTGTTACCAAAGAATTGATGCTTTTGAACTGTGGTGTTGGAGAAGACTCTTGAGAGTCCCTTGGACTGCAAGGAGATCCAACCAGTCCATTCTGAAGGAGATCAGCCCTGGGATTTCTTTGGAAGGAATGATGCTGAAACTCCAGTACTTTGGCCACCTCATGCGAAGAGTTGACTCCTTGGAAAAGACTCTGATGCTGGGAGGGATTGGGGGCAGGAGGAGAAGGGAACGACAGAGCATGAGATGGCTAGATGGCATCACGGACTCGATGGACGTGAGTCTGAGTGAACTCCGGGAGTTGATGATGGACAGGGAGGCCTGGCGTGCTGCGATTCATGGGGTCACAGAGTCGGACACGACTGAGCGACTGAACTGAACTGAACTCAAGAGGTATCAGTTCATACTATGTGTGTGTGTAGAACTTAATTGTAGTAAGAGTTAAAAAGCCTGATATTGTTTCTCTAATATACATATTTGATGACTTGATTGTGAATTTTTATTTCCTAGAAAGTTATTAAACATCCAACGCAAGAATCTTTTGCATATTTACATGTAACTAGAGGGGAGTGCAGTCTTCCCAGGAAACTCAGTGGTAGAGCATTCTCCTACCAGGGCAAGAGACACAGATTTGATCCCTAGGTCAGGAAATTCCCTGAAGGGGAACACGGCAACCCAGTCCAGTATTCTTGCCTGGAAAATCCCATGGACAGAGCCTGGTATGCTACAGTCCATGAGGTCACAAAAGAGTAGGACACGATTTAGCAACTAAAATAACAGCAAGAGGAGACTGAAATGATTTGATCTCCCAAAAGCCAAAGTAGACTTTTCAAGATAGCATGATGACAATTTATTAATTTACAATTAGAGGCAATCTGTCACATAGATTAGAATTTTGGTAAGCATGGATGCTTGTCAAAAGGGCAAGTGGTGCCTCATCTTCTTACTTCAGAGGCATTGTTATTGACTACCAAAGAAGTACTGGAATCTAATATGTGAAAATATATTAACTCATTCATCCAAGTAGAAAATATTTAGTGACAAGGTTAGACACAGTAGGCTTTTTTTTTTTTTTTTGGTCATTCAATCTTTTTGTTATTTTTGTTTTCTCTTGATTTTGCTTTGAATCGCGAGTTTCTACTTGATCTTTCCCCAATTCCTATATATCAATTATTTTGGTTTCTTTACAGATAGAGCCTGTCTCTAAATAATAAATCAATTCCTAAACATAGTAGGAAGAAGGTTTGGAATCTTTAAATGCAGAGTCAGTCAATTGTACTTTGCTTATATTACATAGAAAAATTACATATTTATAATTTTTAAAAATCATACATTCTTCTGTCTATCCTAACTTATGTTTAGCTCTTGGGGATACTAGCCTGAGGCTAAATTGATATTAGAGTTGATTTTCACTGGGTACCAATCCACTGGCATCACTTATATATCCAGAGATAGGTTAGTAAGAGCAAAAACTATGCTGATCAATACTTACTTGAATTCTGTAATATGTCTTGCATGGTGTTCTAGTATTACTGAAAAATCTTTCAAGCTAAGACAGGAAAGCCATTTCATGTAAGTCACTGATGAAGTCTTTTTTTTTTTTTTGAATAAAAAGTTCTAATGATGACCAGTGACTCTGGTTGAGGATCTTCCTGAAAAAAAGTATGAAGTTAAAGATGTAGTCTAGAATGGGTTTTGTGTGTACTGTTCTGGGTAGTGTCTTTAGAAGGAGATTATCCATATTCATAGAATATTATAATACATTTGCATTTGAGAAGAAGAAGGGAAGATCCTCATTGTTATAAAAGTGGATGTTTTACTTAATGGACAACACTCAGCAAGGAAATTAAAAAAGACAAAGCAAAACTGTGAGGATTAATTTAGGAGATATTATGGGACACTCTGAAGTTTGTTTTGTTTTTGTGACACAGGTGCTGATCTTCTCATTTGTTCCCCTTCTGGAGTGTGACTGTGAATCTGGATTGTGGTTTAACAGTAAGCCCTATGGCAACTGCAAACTCCAGCAATATCCTGTCCTCCACCTTCTATCTCACAGGTATCCCTGGATATGAGGAATTTCACCACTGGATTTCCATCCCATTCTGTCTCCTCTACCTTCTTGGAATCACGGGTAACTGTACTATCCTACATATTGTCCGGACAGACCCCAGGCTCCATGAGCCCATGTACTACTTCTTGGCCATGCTTTCTCTCACTGACATGGGCATGTCCTTGCCCACAATGATCTCACTCTTCAGGGTGCTGTGGTCCATATCCAGGGAGATCCAGTTCAACACTTGTGTAGTCCAGATGTTTTTCATTCACACTTTCTCCTTCACTGAGTCATCTGTGCTCTTGGCCATGGCCCTTGACCGATATGTGGCCATCTGCCACCCACTAAGATATGCTACCATTCTCACTCCAACACTCATCACTAAAATTGGAATTGCAGCCCTGCTTAGAAGTGCCCTTCCTGTGATTCCACTTCTAGCCCGGCTGGCCTTCTTTCCCTTCTGCCATTCTCACATCCTTTCTCATTCTTACTGTCTGCACCAGGACGTGATCCACCTTGCTTGTGCTGACACCAAGTTTAACGTTATATATGGAATGGTTATGATCACTTTGCTGTGGGGAATGGACTCTCTGGGTATTTTTGTGTCTTATGTTTTCATCCTTCACTCAGTATTAAAAATTTCATCTCAGGAGGGGAGATTTAAAGCCCTCAACACATGTGCATCCCACATCTGTGCTGTACTTATTCTTTATGTGCCTATGATTGGGCTCTCTATTGTCCATCGTTTTGCCAAACACTCATCCCCTCTCATCCACATCTTCATGGCCCATATCTACCTGCTAGTTCCACCTGTGCTCAACCCAATCATCTATAGTGTGAAGACCAAGCAGATCCGCCAAGGAATTCTCCACCTGGTTTTCCCCCTAAAACTCAGTTCTTCTGTGGTGTAGACATGTCCTCAAGCCAGTGATGACATGGATATTGTTTGTAAATATATAGTGATTTGTCTGCTCTCTATATTGGCACCAGAGTTACCAATAAAAGATTACTTTAAAAAAAATGCAGGAATAGCTCTGACAGTACATTGTGAAAAATCCTAAAGGAGAGAGTTGATGTCTACTGGATTTATAATAGACTGACTTAACACAAACTTCCTAAATTCCCTCTAAGTATGAATGTGTTGGAGTGGAGTGTGTTGGAAATCACTCCCATCTGTGGTTTCTCATTTGTAATCCTAACCTGATTCAATGCTGATTGTCATGGAGTTTTCCTTGATTATTCTAAACCCATATTTCTTTGCTTCTTGATATACTATATTTGTCAGGGAATCTTATATTACCTTTCTCATTGTGTGAGTGTGTTTTTAAATCTACTTATGCTAACTTTCTTAAAGTGGGAAAAAACCTTACCTTGATATAAGAGCATATTAGGTTTCAAAAAGGAAATTTTCGAACTTTATGGTCCATCAGCATCATCTTTTAAAATTTTACTCACATGTTCTGTTCTTTCTGAGGACATTTAGTTTCATCGGGAATAGAAAGGGGCAACTTTCATAGTTTTATTTAATTTTTAGAAATAATCTTACTCTTTCAGAAAGCCAAACTCAGTGATATTTTATGTCCCTGAGATAATGTCATGTGAAGCCAGTGATTATATAATCTAGTGGATTAGCTGTATCTAATAATAATTTAGGATATAGTATTTAAACATAAAAAAATCTAACTCACTGAGGTGTAGATACTTATAAGTTTATAGTAGTAGCAAACAGGTAATGCAGATCTCAATTTTTATCTAGAACTCTTTTCAATATATAAACTGTCTTCACATTTCTCTGAAATTATTGAATGCATAGCTGTGCAGAGTTGTATTAACAAACTTGCAAGTTTAGTTGAAATGTCTTAGTTCAAATGTCCGTACTTACTGAAAGAGAAGAAATAAATGAAGCAGAAAATAAAACTTTAAGAATGCTTTGTAACTCCTAGTTTTTATATTGGTCTTAATGATAAGTAGTATATTTTCACAAATCTTATTCTATTACTGTAGGAACTGTGTCTCAAGGATTTTGCTACCTATGAAAATCAACATTATGTTTAGTGTAAAAGAATCGCTTAATAATTATTTAATGCATAAGTGATATAGAAGTGAATCAATCATTGAATAAAGACTGACTCATTTGGATTGGATTTTAAAAAAATACTTGGAGTGAAAAATTTGACCTCTCATGAACACATATTTCCTATAATAAAACAGATCTTACTAACTTTAAATTATGATTTCAGATGTCAGGCATATGGAATACACCTAGAATTTCCATTAGCTTATATCTTTTCCCTGGTTTTAATTCAGTTACGTCTGTTCCTATTCCTCTTTATCCTATTTCTTAATTCTACTTCTAATTACCCCTCTCCTTCGGCACATTCACCTTGTCTGAAACATCAACAAATAAAAATAAAGACATGTGAACATCAGACTTAGATAGTATTCCCTATAGTAAATAAGTAAAATAAAATTAAGATGAAAAATTAATGAGAAATGTGAACATTAATTTCAGATGTATAAGTGACATTTAAATATTTATAATCATCCTTCATATGATACCTTCAAATATAAAATGTATTTTTAATATTTTAATTTATTTTTTTAATTTTACATTTTTTAAAAGATATGCTGATCATATCTTTCCTAATGATTGTGCTCCAAAAAATGAGACATTTAAAATTTTTTGCTTGACATATATTCAAACTATTGCATCTTAAATTTTGCATTTCACATGCCAGTAAAATTATTTTAAATAAACATCTACATAGATAATCTAAGTTTTGAATTTACAAAATGTGATCCTCCCACACTAACTCTTGGAGAAGGAAATGGCAACCCACTCCAATATTCTTGCCTGGAAAATCCCATGGACAGAGGAGCATGGCGGGCTACAGTTCATGGGGTCACAAAGAGTCAGATATGACTGAGTGACTAAGCACATTTTAACTCTTACAGTGTATCATTAGTTACATGATTTTCATAAAATATATTTTACAAAAAACATTTAGAAGTACTTATTCTCAAAATTAAGATAATTATTCCTAGAAGAATTTAGTTGGTTTTTATTTTATTTTATTTTTAAAATAAAAATAAATTTATTTTATTTATTTTTATTTTAAAATTAATTTATTTATTTTAACTGGAGGACAATTACTTTATAATATTGTAGTGGTTTCTGCCATACATTGACATGAATCAGCCATGGGTTTACATGTGTCCCCCCATCCTGAATCCCCCTCCCACTCCTTCCACACCCTATCCCTCTTTGTTGTCCCAGAGCACCAGCTTTGAGTGCCCTGCTTCAAGCATTGAACTTACACTGGTCGTCTATTTTATTTATGGTTAATATAAATGTTTCAACATTATTCTCTCATGTCGTCCCACCCTTACCTTCTCCCACACGGTCCAAAAGCCTGTCTTTACATCTGTGTCTCTTTTGCTGTCTTGCATATAGAGTCACCATTACTGTCTTTCAAAATTCCATATATATGTATTAATATACTGTTTGGTGTTTCTCTTTCTGGCTTACTTCACTCTGTATGGGCTTCCCTTATGGTTCAACTGGTAAAGAATCCACCTGCAAAGCAGGAGATGTGGGTTTGATCCCTGGGTTGAGGAGATCCCCTGGAGAAGGGAAGGGTTACCCACTCCAGTGTTCTGGTCTGGAGAATTCCATGGGCTATACAATTCATGGAGTCTCAAAGAGTCAGACATGACACTCTATATAATAGGCTCCAGTTTCATCCTCCTGTTAGAACTGACTCAAATTTGTTCATTTTTATAGCTGAGTAATATTCCATTGTGTATATGTACCACAGCTTCCTTATCCATTCATCTGTGGATGGACATCTAGGTTGCTTCCATGTCCTAGCTATTGTAAACAGTGCTGTGTTTAACATTGGGGTAGATGTGTCTCTTTCAATTCCGGTTTCATTGGTGTGTATGCCCAGCAGTAGTCTTGCCGGGTCATTGGTAGGTCTTGGTAGTTCTATTTCCAGTTCTTTAAGGAATCTCCACACTGTTCTTCATAGTGGCTGCATTAGTTTCCATTCCCACCAACAATGTAAGAGGGTTCCCTTTTCTCCACACACTCTTCAGCATGTATTGCTTGTAGACATTTTGATGGCAGTCATTCTGACAAGGGTGAGATGGTCTTTCATTGTGGTTTTGATTTGCATTTCTCTGATGTGATGTTGAACATCTTCTCATGTGTTTCTTAGCCATCTGTATGTCTCCTTTGGAGAAAAGTCTGTTTAGTTCTTTGGCCCATTTTTTGATTGGGTCATTTATTTTTCTTGTTTTGAGCTGCATGAGTTGCTTATATGTTTTGGAAATTAATTCTTTGTCAGTTGCTTCATTTGCTATTATTTTCTCCCATTCTGAAGGCTGCCTTTTCACCTTGCTTATATTTCCCTTTGTTGTGCAGAAACTTTTAATTTTAATTAGGTCCCATTTATTTATTTTTGCTTTTATTTCCAATATTCTGGGAGATGGATCATAAAGGATCTTTCTGTGACTTATGTCAGAGAGTGTTCTGCCTATGTTTTCCTCTGGGAGTTTTATAGTTTCTGGTCTTACATTTAGATCTTTAATCCATTTTGAGTTTATTTTTGTGTATTGTTCTTTTACAGGTGGTTGACCAGTTTTCCCAGCACCACTTGTTAAAGAGATTATTGTTGCTCTATTGTATATTTTTGCCTTCTTTGTCAAAGATAAAGTGTCCATAGCTGTGTGGATTTATCTCTGGGTTTTCTATTTTGTTCCACTGATCTATAGTTCTCTCTTTGTGCCAGTACCATACTGTCTTGTTGACTGTAACTTTTTAGTATAGTCTGAAGTCAGGAAGGTTTCCTCCAGTTCCATTCTTCTCTCTCAAAATTGCTTTGGCTATTTGAGGTATTTTATGTTTCCATACAAATGTTCTAGTTCTTTGAAAAATACCATTGGTAGCTTGATAGGGATTGCATTGAATCTATAGATTGCTTTGGGTAGTATACTCATTTTCACTATATTGATTCTTCCAATCCATAAACATGGTATATTTCTTCATCTATTTGTGTCATCTTTGATTTCTTTCATCAGTGTTTTATAGTTTTTCCTATATATGTTTTTTGTTTCTTTAAGTAAATTTATTCCTAAGTATTTTATTCTTTACATTTTTTAATTTGTATTTTTATTGGAGTATATTTTATTAATAATGTTGTGATAGTTTCAGATGTACAGCAAAGTAATTCAGTTATACAGACACATGTATCTATTATTTTTTTAATTATTTTTCTATTAGGTTGCTATAGAATATTGACCAGAGGTCCCTGTGTTATACTGGGTTATCTATTTTAAAAATAGCACTGTGTACATGTCAATCCCAAACTCCCACTCTCTCCCAACTTGTAACAATGAGTTTGTTCTCTAACTCTGTGTGTCTGTTTCTGTTTTGTAAATAAGTTCATGTGTATTTTTTTTATTCTGCACGTAAGCAATATCATATATTTGCCTTTCTCTGCTTTACCTCATTTAGTACAATGATCTCCAGGTCCATCTAAGTTGCTGCAAATGGCATTATTTTGTTATTTTAATGGCTGAATAATATTCCATTTTATGTATGTACAGCATCTTCTTTATCCATTCATCTGCCTATGGACATAATTGTTGATAGTGCTGCAGTGAACATTGGGGTTCATGTATCCTTTCAAACCATATTTTTCTCCAGGTGTTTGCCCAGGAGTAGAATTGTTTAATCAGAGATGAGTTTTGATTATACAAATGAATGAATGACTGACTGAATGAATAGATGCCACAGTTATATTATGAACTGAGAAGGGAAGCATTATTTTGTCCAGTCCAGCCTTCCAGCAAGTAGCTAGCTCTCTTAAAGTGAAAGCCCTCCTACTCTTGCCTAGAATTATGATAATATGATATAAGCATCTATCCCAATTTTATATAGACTTATAAGTTGAGACACTCTTACACATATTGTTTTGCTTCATTAAGGCATGAGTATTTGCTTGTCCTCTAAAAGTATTGTCTGCCTATCTGAAAAATCTGTAAGATATCCAGAAGACCAAATAATAATTCATTTTTTCCAGTCTCCTATCACTAGGAAAAATGCAATACAATTATTTTCATGATGTCAAATTTTATTCTTTGGATTATGCATTCTTTGGATTATGTATTTCATCTTTATTTGCAGAAAGCCTTTTGTGGCAAAACACAAAAAAATTTAAAAAGCACAAAATCAGAATGGAGAATAACACCCTTCACCATTTAAGTGTTTAATGTTTTCTTTTATACATGCATTGTTCCAAAATATGTCATTAGCACACTTAGTCATTCAGTCATTTGACTGAATAACTTAAACCATAAAAGCATTATCCTTTAAAAAAGTACAGTGTGGATAACCACCTCATTACCCAGAAAGTCTAGAAAAAGCCATGTGCATTTATAAAGAGAATGATAGTACAGATATTTTTAAGACACCCAATTCATTTAATTCAGCCACTTGACCATATATAGGTTTCTATTATATTCATCATGCACTTTTTTACTGTCTAATGCTAGAGAAATATTTTAGCTCTTTTATAAATGAAGAGGTAAATATTTTATAGTGGTGATAAGAAATTACATTACAGGAATTATGACAAATAAGTTCATAAATGATAAATCTTGTCCCATGAACCATAGAATGCAATTTGCAAGAATGTTTGGCGTGAGAAACGTTAAGTCAGGAAAATGCAAGTGCTTACATAAAAGTGCCAGGTAAATCCAATGAACATAATCCTGATCATTACCACAAATTTCCTTTTCTTTGGAATTTGTCCTGACATAATTTCACCCCCATTAAATCAGAAGAAGGAATAAAATATATTGATTCAAATTAGCAATCTGACCCAATATAGAGCAGTTAAACTCCTTGTCCAACAATCATTGTAGCTGAGGCCAGATAGGGTCACTGAATCTAAAAAAAGTTCATCCTTTCCTGCTGTAGCAAGAAGAGATAAGAAAGCCTTCTTCAGTGATCAGTGCAAAGAAATAGAGGAAAACAACAGAATGGGAAAGACTAGAGATCTCTTCAAGAAAATTAGAGATACCAAGGGAACATTTCATGCAAGGATGGGCTCGATAAAGGACAGAAATGGTATGGACCTAACAGAAGCAGAAGATATTAAGAAGAGGTGGCAAGAATACACAGAAGAACTGTACAAAAAAGATCTTCACGACCCAGATAATCATGATGATGTGATCACTCATCTAGAGCCAGACATCTTGGAATGTGAAGTCAAGTGGGCCTTAGAAAGCATCACTACGAACAAAGCTAGTGGAGGTGATGGAATTCCAGTTGAGCTGTTTCAAATCCTGAAAGATGATGCTGTGAAAGTGCTGCACTCAATATGCCAGCAAATTTGGAAAACTCAGCAGTGGCCACAGGACTGGAAAAGGTCAGTTTTCATTCCAATTCCAAAGAAAGGCAATGCAAAAGAATGCTCCAATTACAGGGTCGCAAAGAGTCGGACACGACTGAGTGACTGAACTGAACTGAACTGAGGTCCTATGGCAGCCTGGCTCTTTTTCCTGCCTAAGTTGTAGACATTCAGATTATCTTTGCTTGTCATGACATTTGCAGAATATTTCAATGAAGTGTCCTGCTTTGCAGGGGTTGGATAGGCTAGCCAGGTGGCATGCTTCCCTGGTGGCTCAGACAGTAAAGAATCGACTTGCAGTGCAGGAGACCTGGGTTCGATCCCTCAGTTAGGAAGATTCCCTGGAGGAGGGCATGGCAACCCACTCCAGTATTCTTGCCTGGAGAATCCCCATGGACAGAGGAGCCTGGTGGGCTACAGTTGCAAAGAGTTGGACACAAGTAAGTAACTAAGCACAGTAACAGAACTGAGCTTGAGTCATTCCCAGCCCTTAGGTTATAGACTCTATGTTCCTCAACAGTTTAAGTCCTTAATAAGTCCCTCTGATTGGCTACTCCATAGCTAACATTCTTTATTGAGTGCAAGCATGCCTATCAGTCACTCAGGCTTATCTGACTCTGATAGCTCATAGTGAAGGATTCCTGATCTCCAAAGAAAATTCAGCTTTGGGACCAGGGACCAGGTTTGATCATTCAAGAGCTTTTGTGTAGCAGAGTTTTATTAAATTATAAAAGGGGACAGAGAAAGCTCTGATATAGACATCAGAAAGGGTAAGTAGAGTGCCCCCCTTGATAGTCTTAGCAAGGGAGTTATATATATTTTTTCAATTGTTCATTACAGTAAATCAAAAGAATGTCTCAAGGTTGTAAAGTTCTTGCTAGACCCAATTCCACAATTTGCACTTTAATATAACAGAATTAGAAATAACAATAGAAAGATCTTACCAGACCCACTCCCACAATATGCATTTTAAAATGACAGGCTTAATCAGAAGGGTCTTAAGAAGGAAAAACATGTCCTCGAGCAAGATACATTGTTATATTGACTAAAACAAAACAATATAGAAAAAATGTTTGTCCTTTTTTCCTCCTTGAGAACTCCAGACCCCTGTTTCCTCCTTGAAAGCCCCAGACCCCTCTCTCCTCCTCAGGGACCCTGGACTTCTTATCAACCTACCTAGAAATTGATTCTCTCAACTCTTTGTGACTGTATGCACTGTAGCCCACCAGTCTCCTCTGCTCATGGAATTTTCTAGGCAAGAATGAAGTGGGTTGCCATTTCCTAACTAGGGGATCTCTCTGACCCAGCAACAAACCTACGCTTCCTGTGCCTCTTGCATTAGCAGGCAGATTCCTTACCACTGAGCCAGCTGGGAAGCCCAGCACCTTTATTACCTTGCCACATTCTGGATACAAGATAGTATTTCATTACATGTCACACTACCACATTTGTTCCAGACATTGAGGTGATAAATATTTAGAACTTTCTATAACCTCCTGCCTTTGCATTCCCAAACTACATTATAGGAAATGGAAAACAGATAATTTGGGGAAGCGCCCTAAAGTAAAATATTGGTGGAGACAAGGTTACAGGCATGGTCCTACATTTCTCATGGGGACTCACATCTCTAAGGACTGGAGGAACACTTATTAACTCATTCTTCTTTCCTTGAGAATTAGAGCAGTTACTCATGTCAAGAGCAACTATTCTATCATTAGGTGAGGATTGGGAGAAGTAAAACTGGGAGGTAATATGAAAATACAGAGGGGGTCTGAGAGATCAAAGAGAGCTGGGCAGACACCCAAAGTGTGAGAAGGACCAGGGGAATGGTTTGAGATGGAAAACGTTCTCAGGTTATTAGAGGGCATACTTTCTCCAAATTTTTATTGTCCCTACCCATAGACATAGGATTCAAGCCAGACATAGGTTTTTCAGATAGAACTTGCCTAATATACCCTAGACTTTCATGACAAGTATTCCCTTGCCTGTCAGTGGACATGACTGTTTACACAGCATAAAGGAATATTACCAGACGTAACAGAGGAGGAATCCAGAATAAGAGTGGGATTACAGCAGATAACATTTCAGGTCCCTTCTAATCCCATGTATCAGTGATTTTTAACATGATATTAATTATTGATTATGTTCTAAACCTAAGACCTTCCGATTGTTGAATTTATTAACTAATTCCAGACTCCACCCTCCCCTTCTGGGGATGTAGAAGATATCAAAAAGCAATGTGAATGAATTTGAAACTATAGCATCAGGACTAGTAGATATTGGATTGTCTAATCAAACAGGTGCTGCAACATGGGGGCTGTGAAAAAAAATAGATGGACCATATAGTAGTGAATATGGAGAATGATGAATATATATGTTGCAGTAACATCAGAATGCTAATGTGATTGCTCAGATTCCTATTTCACTGAAGTCCCAAAGATCTCATTTTAACTCTTGGTGAGATTTCTCATTCTATTTTGGACTCTTTTATCCTCCAAAATTGGTGCTGAATAAAATGGAAAGTATATATGTAGTGTCATCATATTGATCAGAGGAATTTCTGGGTAGAAAAATATTAAGGAGCAATTCATATCTCTGGCTTTACTAAATATTTAGTTGATAAAAAGGAAATGAAACTGATACAGTTCACTTTCTACTTCTCAGACCATTGAGGTCACTTTTAACATAGCCATTCATGGTGTTTCCTCTAGAGGAGGATACTCCATAGTCTCCCTTTGTCTTCCTCCTCTCATTATACTTCAAACAGTAGTTGGTGTTACTGTTATTGTTGTCATCATCATTGTTCTCATTTTCATCACTATCATCATCATAGAAAAGGCTCTCTGCCAACAATTTTACACACATTATCTCTTTCACCTTAGCACACCCCATCAAATTATTAGTATCTTCAGTTTATAAAGGAGACAACTCCTCTACAGAAGAGAGAGAGAAAACGAAGTCATTTGGTCTAAATTAAAGTGAGTAAGCTTTGAAACCAGAATATAATTTAAGTTAATATGATTGCAAAGCCAGAGAAATAGATTCTACACAGGAGAGATGTTAGATATCAGTCTCCTTTCAACTTCAGAAGAAGGTCAGTAATATGATGAAAAATGACCTCTAGTTTAGGTATCTTCCAGTTTTCAATGAAACTTCATGTTTACTTTTAGGCAATGGGAGAGAACATTTATAAAACTGGAAAAATGGTTTGAATTGACTAAGCAGTAAGATTAAAAAAAAAACAGATTTTAAAATTTTGATTATAGGATAGAAATTAGAAAAGAATCATCAAAAAGAAAGGATAATATTGGGCACTCTGAGCATTGAAAATAATAATCAGTGAAATTTTGGACAGGAAGGTGAGGAGATAGACAGGAATTTGAGAAGTTAAATAGCAGGGCCATAAGAAATATCAGTTCATACAGTATGTCAATAGAACTAAGTATAATAAGAACAGTCAGGAAGACTGAATTTGTTTCTGGGATTTACTTATTTGATGTCTTGAATATGGATCTTGTATTTCTTAGAAAATTATTAAACAATTGGGGGAAATATCTTCTGTAATCAAGGATATTACATGGAACTAGAGGAGACTGAGGGGATTTCATGTAGCAGAATGTTAAAGAAGACTTTCCAAGACAGAAGATGCTGATTTATTAGTTTACAGTGGAAGGTAATTTTTCCCATAGATTTTAAATTCTTAAACCAATATTTTGGTGAGCATGGAGGCTGGGCAGTTGATGAGAAAGTGGAGTTTAAGAAATAGCTCACCTTTCTTAATAATGTCTTTCTTGACCTCGGAAGAAATCCTGGAATCTAGAGGGGGAGAATATATTTTCTCACTTGAGCAGAAGAGCTTTAGTGTGAAGGTCAGATGCCAGTAGGGACTTTTGTACATTTTACTTTTGTTGTTGTTTTTCTCTCTTGTTTTTGCTTTGAAGGATAAATTTCTACTTTCTCAACAACCCCTATATCTTTTATTTTGTAGTTTTGGTCGAAAGAATCAATCTTTAAATGATTAATTAGTTCTGAATCATAACAGGAAGCATGGTCTGAATCTTTTAAATCAGATTCAAATTCAATTATAGTTTGCTTAACATCACATATAAAAATTATATATTTTATAATTATAAATTTTAAAATCTAGAAATTCTATTAAATCATGTTAAGCTATATTTGCCTCAAGGAGATGCTAATCCAGGAACATATTGATATCAGAGTTGATTCTATGTGGCTACCATTCCCTTGTTATCAATTACCTAGGTGGTGCTAGTGTTACAGAACCTGCCTGCCAAATTAGGAGACCTAAGAGCCGTGGGTTCTATCTCTGGGTCAAGAAGATCTTCTGGAGGAGGATATGACAACCCACTCCAGTATTCTAGCTTGGAAAATCACCTGGACAGATGAGACTGGCAGGTCCCAGTCCATAGGGTCACAAAAAGTAGGACATGCCTGAAACAACTTAGCACGCATACGTGGATGCCATCACTGTGGTATCAAGTTATGTAGTTGGAGATATGTTTAGTAAGAATAAAAAACATCCTGACCAAATCTTGCCTGAATGTTATAGAGATGCCTTGCATAATATTCTAGTATTGCTGAAAAAGCTATCAAGCTGAGACAAAGACATTCATATAAGTCATTACAGGAATCTTTTTTTTCCAAAACAGAATAATATAAGACCAGTAACTCTGGTCAAGATTGTTCTAAAGAAAAGTAACAATTAATAATGTAATCTACAGTGGTTTTAGGTGTGCTGCTCTGGGGGGTAGTGTTTTTAGAAGGAGTTTGTGCATGTTCAGAGAGCATGTTAATAGTTCTGCATCTGAGGAGAAGGGGAAGTCGTTATGGTTATAAAAGAGGATGCTTTTCTTAACTGACAACATTGAGAATGAAATAAAGAAAAACAAAGCAAAACTGTGAGGGTAAATCTAGGAGTGATTATAGGGCAGACTGAAGTTTTGTTTTGTTTTTTTTTACACAGGTGCTGATCTCATTTGTTCCCCTTCTGGAGTGTGATTGTGAATCTGGATTGTGGTTTAACAGTAAGCCCTATGGCAACTGCAAACTCCAGCAATATCCTGTCCTCCACCTTCTGTCTCACAGGTATCCCTGGATATGAGGAATTTCACCACTGGATTTCCATCCCATTCTGTCTCCTCTACCTCCTTGGAATCACGGGTAACTGTACTATCCTACATATTGTCCGGACAGACCCCAGGCTCCATGAGCCCATGTACTACTTCTTGGCCATGCTTTCTCTCACTGACATGGGCATGTCCTTGCCCACAATGATCTCACTCTTCAGGGTGCTGTGGTCCATATCCAGGAAGATCCAGTTCAACACTTGTGTAGTCCAAATGTTTTTCATTCACACTTTCTCCTTCACTGAATCATCTGTGCTCTTGGCCATGGCCCTTGACCGATATGTGGCCATCTGCCACCCATTAAGATATGTTACCATTCTCACTCCAACACTCATCACTAAAATTGGAATTGCAGCCCTGCTTAGAAGTGCCCTTCCTGTGATTCCACTTCTGGCCCGGCTGGCCTTCTTTCCCTTCTGCCATTCTCACATCCTTTCTCATTCTTACTGTCTGCACCAGGACGTGATCCACCTTGCTTGTGCTGACACCAAGTTTAATGTTATTTATGGGTTAGTTCTGATCACTTTGCTGTGGGGAATGGACTCTCTGGGTATTTTTGTGTCTTATGTTTTCATCCTTCACTCAGTATTAAAAATTTCATCTCAGGAGGGGAGATTTAAAGCCCTCAACACATGTGCATCCCACATCTGTGCTGTACTTATTCTTTATGTGCCTATGATTGGGCTCTCTATTGTCCATCGTTTTGCCAAACACTCATCCCCTCTCATCCACATCTTCATGGCCCATATCTACCTGCTAGTTCCACCTGTGCTCAACCCAATCATCTATAGTGTGAAGACCAAGCAGATCCGCCAAGGAATTCTCCACCTGCTTTTCACCCTAAGAATCAGTTCTTCTGTGCTGTAGGTTTGTCCTCAAGACAATGATGGCATCAATATTAAGTTTGTAAATATTTTCTACATGCTGTGTTGGCACCAGAGTTGCCAATAAAATATTACTGAAAAGGACAGAAATAAACTTGACATTACATTGTGCAGATGTCCTAAAGTAGAGAATTGGTGTCCACTGGGATTATACAGACTGACTTAACACGTATTCCCTAAATCTCCTCTAGGGATGAATATGTTGGAATGCAATGTGTTAAATACCATTTAAATCTATTGTCTCTCATTTCTAATCCTAACCCTGATTCATGGTTTCCTGTCCATGAAATTTCCTTGATTATTCTAAACACATATTTCTATGCTTCTTGACATACTGCATTTTTCTGGGAATCTTACATTATTACCTTTCTTGTTATAAGTGTGTTTGTAAATCTTCTCAAGTTACCTTTATTAAAGATGGTAATGATCATATCTTGATATAAAGTATATTAGATCTCACAGCATTTTATCTACCTTCATGGTGCATCAGCAGCATCTTTTAAAATTTTATACACATGCTCTATATTTTCTCAAGAAATTGAATTTCACAAGGTATAGAAAAGGGCAACTTTCAGAGTTTGCTTGTTTTTTTTTACTTAATTTTTAGAAATAATTTTAATCTTACAGAAAGCTGAAACTCAGTAGTTTTTATAACCCCTGAGATGTCTTTTGAAGCCAGTAATTATAAAAAATCTAACTGACTGAAGTGTAGCTACTTATGTTTGTGACAGTAAGAATCATAAAATATAAATCTTATTTTTTCTACAATTCTTTTGGCATATAAACTGTCTTTTCATATTATTCAAATGATCTTGTGCATGGCTATGCATAGAGTTGTATAAGAAACTTGCAATTCTAGTTGAAATTTCTTAGCTCACATGTTTACACTTGTTCAAAGACAAATAAATGAAGAAGAAAAAAACATTTAAGGATGCTTTATAACTTTATGTATGCTGATTTAATAATACATAGTAAGTTTTCACAAATCTTATTCTGTCTACACTAGGAACTGTGTCTCATGCAGGCTTGCTATCTTTGAGAACCAACACTATGTTTATTTAAATTATGCACTTAATAATTATTGAGTGCATAAGTGAAAAGAAATGAATCAATCATTGGATAAAGAATGACTAGTTTTATTGGATTTTTAAAAAAATCTTGGAGAAAGAGATTTTACCTGTCATAAGCCCACATTTCACATGACAAAAAAGGTACTATTAACTTAAAATTACCATTTCAAATGTCAAACATGTGAAGGACATCTAAGACTTCCCATAACTTATTTCTGTTCCCTTTTTTTAATTCAGTTATATCTGTTCCCTTCCCTCTTATCCTATTTCTTGACTCTACTTCTAAATATTCTTCTCCTAATGCACTTTCACTTTGACCAAAGGGATATCAAGTAAAAATAAAGCAAGATATATGAACATCAAATTTAGATAATATTTTGTACAGTAAATAAGTAAAATAAAGTTAATAGAAATAAATTTTGAAAGACAATGTGAACATTATTATTTACTGTGTACCATATAAGTAGCACTTAACTATGGAGAAGGCAGTGGCAATCCACTCCAGTACTCTTGCCTGGAGAGTCCCATGGACGGAGGAGCCTGGTGGGGTGCAGTCCATCGGGTCGCAAAGAGTTGGACACGACTGAGTGACTTCCCTTTCACTTTCATGCATTGGAGAAGGAAATGGCAACCCACTCCAGTGTTCTTGCCTGGAGAATCCCAGGGACGGTGGAGCCTGGTGGGCTGCTGTCTATGGGGTCGCTCAGAGTTGGTCACAACTGAAGCGACTTGGCGGGGGCAGCAGCAGCAGCACTTAACTATAGCCATTCTATAAAACCTTCAAATTCAAAATATATTTGTAGTGTCTGCTTGCTGAATACATCATAATGCTTCTGCTCCAAAAAACGAAAAGTTTTATCATTTTTTTTAGCTAACAAATATATTCAAGCTATTGAATCTTAGATTTTGCATTTCACACAAATGCAAAAAATACAAATGAATATGTAAATATACAGGCCAAATTTTGAGGTTACAGATTGTTATCCTCTATATAATTCTTAAGATATATTAGAGATACTTTATATTCATAAAGGGGGCTTCCCTTGTAGCTCAGACAGTAAAGAATCTGCCCTCAATGCAGGAGATCCAGGTTTGATCCCTGGGTTGGGAAGACCCCCTAGAAAAGGGAATGGCAACCCATTCCAGTATTTTTGCAAGCAAAATACCAGGGAGAGAGGAGCCTGGCAGGTTATAGTCCATGGGATTGCAAAGAGTTGGACATGACTGACCCCAGTCAACACACATATTCATAAAGTATACTTTACTAAACACAGTCAAAAAAACACATATTATCAAAATTAAAATTAAGATAACTCTCCCTACAAAATATAGTCATTGAATACATGATTGAATATACAAATGAATGGATATCAAGTTTTTCTTATGAATTGAGAACAGAAGCACTATCTTGTTTTTAAAAATATAACAAAAGCTAGAGCCCCAGCAAGTAGGTAGTATTATTGAAAGAGGAAGGCCTCTTGTTCTTCCCCAAATTCACAATAATACGATTTAAGCATCTATCTCATTTGCACCTGGACTTATAAATTAAGAGACACTCTTACCCATATTGTAATAAATACTAATATTCAGTCACAAAGTTTTGTCTGACTCTTTGTGACCCAATGGACTGCAGCACACCAGGCCTCCCTGTCTCTCACCATCTCCCGGGGTTGATCTAAGTTCATGTGCATTGAATGGGTAATGCTATCCAACCATCACATCTCATGAACCTTTGCCAGCAAAGAGATGGCTTTGCTTTTTATGTTGTTTGATGAAGTCATGAGTATTTATTTGCCTTCTAAAAGCCTTCTCTGCCTACCTGAAGAATGTGTAAATATACAGAAAGGCAAATAATAATTCATCTTTGTCTTCCAATCCACTATTATTAATAAAAAATGCAATGCAATTGCTTTCATTATGTCAAATGTTAACCTTTATGCTATGCATTGATCATCTTTATGCTGAGTGATCACACCATCATGGTTATCTGGGTCATTAAGATCTTTTTTGTATAGACCTTCTGTGTATTCTTGCCATAAAGAAGGCTGAGAACCAAAGAATTGCTGCTTTCAAACTGTGGTGTTGGGAAGATTCTTGAGAGTCCCGTGGACTGCAAGGAGATCCAACCAGTCCATTCTGAAGGAGATCAGTCCTGGGATTTCTTTGGAAGGAATGATGCTAAAGCTGAAACTCCAGTACTTTGGCCACCTCATGCGCAGAGTTGACTCATTGGAAAAGACTCTGATACTGGGAGGGATTGGGGGCAGGAGGAGAAGGGGACGACCGAGGATGAGATGGCTGGATGGCATCACGGACTCGATGGACGTGAGTCTGAGTGACCTCCGGGTGATGGTGATGGACAGAGAGGCCTGGCGTGCTGCGATTCTTGGGGTCGCAAAGAGTCGGACACGACTGAGCGACTGAACTGAACTGAATATAATGATTAATACACAAATGATAATAACATAGAGATGCTAATGCACTAAGATGTTATCAACTATCATATATGAATGTATAAAATTGAGAGAAGAAAGTTAAGAGATATTATAGAGATGTTACCTTAATAGTGATTTTAAACAAAAGGATCCCTGAGTTGGGAAGATCCCCTGGAGGAGGAAATGGCAACCTACTTCAGTAGTCTTGCCTGGGAAATCCTACTGTTCATGGCGTAACAGAGTCAGACACAACCGAACAACTAACACGTTCCCTTTCAGATGTCATCTAAGTCAGAGAAGAGTAATAACCATTCTTGCATAAATACCTCACTTAGGGAACAGAATAATTTCCATTGGTTTGCATAGTGATAAAGGGGTACTGGTTTGATAATTGCAAAATTTTAAGGGTTCCTTCTTGCTAACAAGCACAAGATGGCAGTGTTCCCTCATATATGGATCTCAAATGACCCGTAATGGCTAAGTTTTTTTCTTCTAGTTTTTTTGCGATATAGTTGACATACATGCCTGCCTGCTTAGTCGTGTCCAATTCTTTGCAACTTCATGGACTGTAGCAAGCAAGTCTCCTCTATCCATGACATTTCTCAGGCAAAAATACTGGAGTGGGTTGTCATTCCCTTCTCCAGGGAATCTTCCCGATCCAGGGATTGAACCTGCTTCTCCTGTGTCTCTGCATTGGAAGCAGGTATTCTCTAGGACCTGTCCAATTCTATGTCTATTTTTTAGTTTTGTAGTCCCCTTAATTTATTTTATAGTCTTCATGTTCATAGTTCTTTTATTCCACCAAGTATTTGTTCAGTTGGAACTCGCCTGTCTCTCATTGTATATCTAAACTCAGCAGCCAGAAGAGGCAGAGTCGGGATTTCCTTTAATTTGTCCACATTTGTCTCTATTAGGCGTCCTTCTATTCCTGTGAAAAATGCTGCTGTCTCATCCTGAACACCATTGCCTGAACTTAAATCTAGAATTTACTACATAAGAACCCTGTGATTTGGGCATTTACTTATCTTTTCAATCTTATAGCTCCCTCATAGCATTGATAGCATTGAAGACTTCATTCGTTAATCTGTGCCTTTAATTTTCAATTATACATTTTTCATTTGAATGTTTAAAAAATATCCCAGTTTCTTCCTGAATATTTAAATCATACTTTCTGGTTTTTTTCAGTATGTTTATTCATAATTATTTTATTTTTTCTTTAAAAATTGTTTAAAATATAAATATAAATTTATTAATTTTAATTGGAGGCTAATTACAATATTGTATTGGTTTCACCATACATCGACATGAATCCACCACAGATGTACTCATGTTACCCATCCTGAACCCCCCTCACACCTCCCTCCCCATACCATCCCTCTGGGTCATCCCAGTGCACCAGCCCCGCACATCCTGTATCATGCATTGAACCTGGACTGGTGATCTGTTTCACATATGATAATATACATGTGTCAATGCCATTCTCCCAAATCAACTCACCTTTGCCCTCTCCCACACAGTCCAAAAGACTGTTCTATACATCTCTGTCTCTTTTGCTGTCTCACTTACAGGGTTATCATTACCATCATTCTAAATTCCATATATATGCATTAGTATACTGTATTAGTATTTTTCTTTCTGGCTTACTGCACTTTGTATAATAGGCTCCAGTTTCATCCACCTCATGAAAACTGATTCAAATGTGTTCTTTTAATGGCTGCGTAATACTCCATTGTGTATAGGTACCATAGCTTTCTTATCCATTCATCTGCTGATGGACATCTAGGTTTCTTCCATGTCCTGGGTATTATAAATAGTGCTGTGATGAACATTGGGTACATGTGTCTTTCAATTCTGGTTTCCTCAGTGTGTATGCCCAGCAGTGGGGTTGCTTGGTCGTATGGCTGTTCAATTTCCAGTTTTTAAAGGAATATCCACACTGTTCTCCATAGTGGCTGTACTAGTTTGCATTCCCACCAACAGTGTAAGAGGGTTCCCTCTTCTCCACACCCTCTCCATCATTTATTGTTTGTAGACTTTTGGATAGCAGCCATTCTGACCGCCATGAGATGGTACCTCATTGTGATTTTGATTTGCATTTCTCTGATAATGAGTGATGTTAAGCATCTTTTCATGTGTTTGTTAGCCATCTGTATGTCTTCTTTAGAGAAATGTCTGTTTAGTTCTTTGGCCCAATCAAAAAATGACCCATTTTTTGATTGGGTCATTTATTTTTCTGGAATTGAGCTGCAGGAGTTGCTTATTTTTGAGATTAATTCTTTGTCAGTTGCTTCATTTGCTATTATTTTCTCCCATTCTGATGACTGTCTTTTCACATTGCTTATCATTTCCTTTGTTGTGCAGAAGCTTTTAATTTTAATTAGGTCCCATTTGTTTATTTTTGCTTTTATTTCCAATATTCTGGGAGGTGGGTCATAGAGGATCCTGCTGTGATGTATGTTGGAGAGTGTTTTGCCTATTTTTTCCTCTAGGAATTTTATAGTTTCTGGTCTTACATTTAGATCTTTAATCCATTTTGAGTTTATTTTTGTGAGTGGTGTTAGAGAGTGATCTAGTTTCATTCTTCTACAAGTGGTTGATCAGTTTTTCCAGCACCACTTGTTAAAGAGATTGTCTTTACTCCATTGTATATTCTTGCCTCCTTTGTCGAAGATAAGGTGTCCATAGGTGTGTGGATTTATCTCTGGGCTTTCTATTTTGTTCCATTGATCTATATTTCTGTCTTTGTGCCAGTACCATACTGTCTTGATGACTGTGGCTTTGTAGTAGAGCCTGAAGTCAGGCAGGTTGATTCCTCCAGTTCCATTCTTCTTTCTCAAGATTGCTTTTGCTATTTGAGGTTTTTTTGTATTTCCATACAAATTGTGAAATTATTTGTTCTAGCTCTGTGAAAAATACTGTTGGTAGCTTGATAGGGATTGCATTGAATCTATAGATTGTTTTGGGTAGTATACTCATTTTCACTATATTGATTCTTCCAATCCATGAACATGGTATATTTCTCCATCTATTAGTGTCCTCTTTGATTTCTTTCACCAGTGTTTTATAGTTTTCTATATATAGGTCTTTTGTTGGTTTAGGTAGATATATTCCTAAGTATTTTATTCTTTTCATTGCAATGGTGAATGGAATTGTTTCCTTAATTTCTCTTTCTGTTTTCTCATTATTATTGTATAGGAATGCAAAGGATTTCTGTGTGTTAATTTTACATCCTGCAAATTTACTATATTCATTGATTACCTCTAGTAATTTTCTGGTGGAGTCTTTAGGGTTTTCTATGTAGATGATCATGTCATCTGCGAACAGTGAGAGTTTTACTTGTTCTTTTCCAATTTGGATTCCTTTTATTTCTTTTTCTGCTCTGATTGCTGTGGCCAAAACTTCCAAAACTATGTTGAATAGTAGTGGTGCAAGTGGACACCCTTGTCTTGTTCCTGACTATAGGGGAAATGCTTTCAATTTTACACCATTGAGGATAATGTTTGCTGTGGGCTTGTCATATATAGCTTTTATTATGCTGAGGTATGTTCCTTCTATTCCTACTTTCTGGAGGGTTTTTATCATAAATGGATGTTAAATTTTGTCAAAGGCTTTCTCTGCACCTAATGAGATAATCATATGGCCTTTATTTTTCAATATGTTAATTTGGTATATTACATTGATTGATTTGTGGATATTGAAGAATCCTTACATCCCTGGGATAAACCCACTTGGTCATAGTGTATGATCTTTTTAATGTGTTGTTGGATTCTGATTGCTAGAATTTTGTTAAGGACTTTTGCATCTATGTTCATCAGTGATATTGGCCTGTAGTTTTCTTTTTTGTGGCATCTTTGTCAGGTTTTGGTATTAGGGTGATGGTGGCCTCATAGAATGAGTTTGTAAGTTTACCTTCCTCTGCAATTTTCTGGAAAAGTTTGTGCAGGATAGGTGTTATCTCTCCTCTAAATTTTTGGTAGAATTCAGCTGTGAAGCTGTCTGGACCTGGGCTTTTGTTTGCTGGAAGATTTCTGATTACAGTTTCAATTTCCAT
Organism: Cephalophus harveyi; assembly: GCA_006410635.1. Taxonomy (NCBI): domain Eukaryota; kingdom Metazoa; phylum Chordata; class Mammalia; order Artiodactyla; family Bovidae; genus Cephalophus; species Cephalophus harveyi. The sequence goes on along the minus strand of SJYT01002287.1, from coordinate 48,444 downwards.
GATTGTGATTTAATTGTTTTAAAGCCTATCTAAAAATTTTATTTTTGAATCCTTTATGTTTATCCTTGAATTATTATTCTTTTTAATATTAATCTTATAGCACATATACTTGTTTCTTTTTCTGCTTAGTTATTCTATGGCCAAATATTTTGTCCTAATATAAACTAGAAATACTTTAAGTCTAGGATAATGTCATATAATATTATACAAGTTTGCAGAATATGTATACACTTCTGGTAGATGGTTATTGGCACTGATAATCTCATATCTCTTTAATAAAATCAGAATTTGAGGTTATTTTCACCTATATTAGCCCCTCTAAAAACTTATCTATTTATGAATCACCCATACATCTAGGGAAGATCCCATATAGTCTCGGTATTCTCTAGAACCTGGGTAATCTCTAGCACCTGTCCAATACTAATATCTATTATAGTTCTGAAGTCCCTTTATTTTATTGTGTAGTTTTAGTATTCATTGTTCTTTTTTTCCACCAAGGAGTTTTTCAGCTGGAACCGTCCAACCTCCCATTTTGTATCTAAACTCAGCAGCCATCAGAATTAGAGTCAGAGTTCCTTGCATTTGTCCACTTGTGCCTCCCTTAGGCTTTCTCTGTTCTTGTGGAAATTCCTGCTATCTCATCCTGAACAACATCCCTCCCTTAGGCTCACAGCTCCCTACTCCTTAATGTACCACTAGTTTCTGTGATTTCCTCAGGCTTCCAGAGACCAATAAAACCAGGAAAAATGAAGAACTTCTTTTATCACAGATGTATAAACTGGAAACATTCTATACTCCTTAGAAAACACTATTTCCAATTTGAGCACTTTAACTATGAGCAAGAAAGCAAAGTGGCAAAAATTAATCAAGTGACAGAGAAACACAAATGGTCTACAGATAGGAGTAAGTCCATTATGGGGGAGGAGGGCAGATCTGGGAGGGAAAATCACTCTCAACTTCTCAGTGGAAAGAAGGGAAGAAACTGTGGGTCAAAAGTAAAAGTTTGGCTTTGGGTAGTTGGAGATAGAGAATTTGAATGAAGTGAAAAAGTAATGAATTTTGCAGGGAAAAAATATATCATGTGATGCAATAATATGAGATGAAATGTGTTTTGTTATTTTAAATACTTTGGAAAAGAGTACTTGCATAGAATGGTGTGGAAAGAAACTTGATTATAGAAATCAAAAGAAGGAAAGAAGGTCTGCAGTTTAGTGAACAGGAGTGGCAATGAGGTCAGAAGTACTAAAATATGTAAGAGGCAATCTAGGGAATCTCATTCAAATGAGAATCTCATTCTCATTTGAGAATGAGAGAACAAAGATGGACAGGAAAGGGAACAAGGGAAAAATCACATGTATAATCCACCTGTCTTTTTCCATACACAAGAAAGAAGGAGCTTATAAGTACTGAAATGGCTTCCCTTTCATTCAGAGATCAGTAGATCATTTAACATATTTTAAACACAGAAATGAACTGACTTGTTTATGTCTTTAAGAATTCACTGCTCTAAGGAGAATTGGTTTGAGGGGGAAATGGCACAAAAGTGGAAAGTATTAGATGAGGTAAGTGGCTAATAAAATAGTTTAGAAGAGAAATCATGACAGTGGTAAACAGCAAAAGTGAATAAGTTAAAATATTTTGGGCATCGAAACAAAAGGACATGTGAGTGGATTTGAATAACAAAGGACAATGCATGTTGATCTCATATAAATATTTAGTGGTTTAAATAAGATAATAAATACACAAATCATTTTAAGATTCTAAAGGTTCTCTTAGATATTAACACCTGAATATGATTCGTGAATGAAACTTAAGGAATTTAATAAGATTGTCTATTTTTCTTAAGCTATGAAAAGATCTGTGTCAATAAAAGAGATCTCTCTACTCATGAAATTAAAAGACGTTTGTTCCTTGGAAGAAAAGTGACGACCAAACTAGACAGCATATAAAAAACCAGAGATAGAGAATTTGAATGAAGTGAAAAAGTAGTGAATTTTGCAGGGAAAAGATATATCATGTGATGCAATAATATGAGATGAAATGTGTTTCATCTCAAAGACTAACAGTAATACCCTGCAATGAAGCAAGAGTTTTATTTAAGTGAATTTCTATCATTTGTTCCACTGATAATAATTGATATGAGAGTTATCTCAGTTTGTTGATTGATCCCTTTTATTGTCACTGGAACTCATAAGTTTTCTGATGTTGCCATCTGTGGACATTGACACAAATACTCTTTTCCAAAGTATTCTCCATTACTTTGCCAACAAGGTCCATCTAGTCAAAGTTGTGTTTTTTCCAGTAGTCATGTATGGATGTGAGAGTTGGAATATATAGGAAGCTGAGAGTCAAAGAATTGATGCTTTTGAACTGTGGTGTTGGAGAAGACTCTTGAGTCCCTTGGACTGCAAGGAGATTGAACCAGTCCATCCTAAAGAAGATCAATCCTGAGTATCCATTGGAAAGACATGCTGAAGCTGAAACTCAAATAATTTGGCCACCTAATGTGAAGAACTGACTCATTGGAAAAGACCCTGATGCTGGAAAAGATTGAAAGCAGGAGGAGAAGGGGATGACAGAGCATGAGATGGTCAGATGGCATCACCGACTCAATGGACATGAGTTTGAGTAGGCTCCAGAAGTTGGTGATGGACAGGGAAACTTGATACACTTCAGTCCATGAGGTCACAGAGAGTCAGACACAATTGAGTGACTGAACTGAACTGAACTGTTCATGAAAAAGTCTTTGAATCATGCAGAAAAAAGCCCAGATGATTAAATTTCAGGGGATTTGGTAATAGACCTAAGATGCTATATGGCTGTTGTGACAGACAGCCTGGCAGTAAACATGTAGACTAGCTAAGTACTGATGTATTTAAATGTCTGAGGGAACTGACTTTTTTTGTTGTTTATTTTAATATCATTGTGGCATTAGAAATAGAACATGATGTCAGGCATATGACTGACTCTTCAAACACTGACCAATCCAGTCACATAACTGCAACAACCATGTAAATGTGTTAGCCACTGTTCTGGGAAATCACCATCCACATGAGCGGAACCCTAAAACTGATATTCATTAAAGCTATTATTGTACTTATGGAGTATTGGGCAAACCATTTGAGTCTCTAATCTTCATTTATTTATCTATAACGTTTCTTTCTGTTCCCATCACTGACATACTTTATGGTATAAATGTGATTATCAAAATGTAAAAACTCAAAATGAAGAGGGACTGTGGTAAGCATTTTTATAAATAATTTAATTGTCTATACAATGTTGTGGGACAAGGCTTGTTATCTTTTTCAATGAAGTACATTAAAACAATGAGCAGAGGAGCAAAACAAAAATATCAAGAGAATGGCACTACGTTATTGCAATTATAGTGGACCACTGAATCACAGTCTGTGGGTGAGTTAATTTCATTCTAATATCTAGGGATGATGAGACTGTGATGGTTGATATTTTTCTTGTAGCTGTCAGAGATGGCCAAAGGCCATGTCCACAGATGGCAAATCAGAAAACTTATGAGTTCCAGTGACAATGAAAGGGATCGATCAACAAACTGACATAACTCTCATATCAATTATTATCAGTGGAACAAGTGATAGAAATTCACTTAAATAAAACTCTTGCTTCATTTCAGGTTATTACTGTTAGTCTTTGCAACCCCATGGACTGTACCTCTGTCCATGAAATTCTCCAGGCAAGAATACTGGAGTGATTTGCCATTCCATTCTCCAAGGGATTTTCCTGACATCCTGACCCAGGGATTGAACCAGTGTCTCCCACAATGCAGGCAGATTCTTTACCACCTGAGTGATCATTTTGGGGTAAGTACATAAAGAAACCTTGGTGGAGAATATGAAAGAGAAACCAAATTCTTAATACTTTAGACTGTAAATTAGGTCAACCCTATTTGCCCTTGGATGCTTTTGTATCTGATTCCCATTTAAACCAGTTTGAGGGCCAGTCTGTGTGCCTCTTTCAACTATGCACACTTGCTACACAGCTCATATCTTATAATGTTACTTGATTATTCTTGTGGGTTTTATCTATTGGTTAAAACTAAATCCATGCATTCATTGCCTTAACTCTTTCTGTCATACATTATAAAATGTTTCCACCTAGTATCCTTGTCAGAGAAAAATGAATGCTTTAAGGTTGTGTTATTCTTTTTAGGAGTCCACATTTTTATGGTAGAAAATGGCTCCGTTGGACAGTCTCATGACAAGCTCTTATTTGAGTATTGAACAGTTGGCTTCATTCTACCTCTCTGGGATTCCTGGCTACGAGGATGTTCAACACTTTATTTTCATCCCCTTTTGTGTGTTCTATCCGATTGAATAGTGGGCAATTGTACAGTTCTTCATATCATCCACACTGACAGGAGTCTCTGTGAACCCATGTACTGCTTCCTGGCCATGCTGTCCCTCACGGACATGGGCATGTCCATCTCCACCCTGCCCACAGTACTGAGAACCTTCTGGTTTGATGCTAAGGAGATTGAAATGAATACTTGTGTAGCCCAGATGTATTTTATTCACACTTTTTCTCTAATGGAATCAGCTGTGCTCCTAGCCATGGCTTTTGACCGCTATGTTGCCATCTGTGATCCTTTGAGGTATTCTGGCAAACTTACCCCACAACACATTGTCTACATAGGAGTCTTTATCATAATCAGATGCTCAACCTGTCCTCCCTGTTGTTATTGTTTGTATCCCCACATTTTCTTTCTGTCACTCCCACGTTCTCTCCCACTCCTGCTTACATCACAATGTCATCCTATTGGCCTCTTCTGACATCTCATTCAATATTTTGTATGGCTTGTTTGTTGTTGCATTTTATTGAGGTGTAGATTCTCTAGGAATCTTTTTATCTTATGCTTTCATCCTCCACTCTGTGTTGCGTGTTGGATCCCAGGGAGGAAAACTCAAAACCCTCAGTACATGTGTCTCCCATATTTGTGCTGTGCTCATTCTATATGTGCCAATGATAGGGTTGTCCTTAGTGCATCATTTTGCAAAGCATTCCTCTTCCATTATTCATATTGCCAATATTCATATTACAGATATTTGCTTGTTAGTTCCACCAGTTCTCAACCCAATTATTTATGGCATCAAGACAAAGCAGATTCGCCAAGGCTTGCTAAAGATATTATTATACAAAAGGATCAGGCTTACTTACACTTCTTAGAAGATATATGATCCCCTTTCAACCCTTACATTCATTTTCTTCATCCTGAAGATAACCTGTCAGAAATTCTTAGACACATTTTGTACATATAGTTCCATGATAGTCAATAAATTCTACATGTTACCTCAAGAAAAATAACTGTACTTATTTCTATCATTACTTCCTTGCTTTAAATCATCTCAAAATCTTTGTGTCAGGAGATTTAGTAAGAGGGAATTTATTTCTGAACTGAACTGAAGATAAACATTTCCATAAGAAAAAGGCATTGTTTAACTTCAGGTGAAAACAGGTGTCACTATGACAACACAGAATTTTAAGAGAAACCTCCTTTCAAATTTCTACCAGTTCAGTTCAGTTCAGTCGCTCAATCGTGTCCGACTCTTTGCGACCCAATGAATCGCAGCACGCCAGCCTCCCTGTTCATCACCATCTCCCGGAGTTCACTCAGACTCACATCCATCGAGTCCGTGATTCCATCCAACCATCTCATCCTCGGTCGTCCCCTTCTCCTCCTGCCCCCAATCCCTCCCAGCATCAGAGTCTTTTCCAATGAGTCAACTCTTCACATGAGGTGGCCAAAGTACTAGAGTTTCAGCTTTAGCATCATTCCCTCCAAAGAAATCCCAGGGCTGATCTCCTTCAGAATGGACTGGTTGGATCTCCTTGCAGTCCAAGGGACTCTCAAGAGTCTTCTCCAACACCACAGTTCAAAAGCATCAATTCTTCGGCGCTCAGCCTTCTTCACAGTCCAACTCTCACATCCATACATGACCACAGGAAAAACCATAGCCTTGACTAGATGCATGAACACAAGCTCCTTCTTAAAAGACTGTGGAGTAGGCTGTTTTTGTTTGTTTTGGGTCGTGGTTATGTTTAGAAATGGATGCTGCTGATGTTATGGTTTGGGGGTGTCTTCTTTGTTCCTAGAGAAAATGGAGCATTTATAGGATGTCGATTCAGTTCAGTCACTCAGTCATGTCCCCATAGACTGCAGCATGTCAGGCTTCCCTGTCCATCACCAATTCCCAGAGCTTGCTCAAACTCATGTCCATCAAGTCGGTGATGCCATCCAACCATCTTGTCCTCTGTCATCCCCTTCTCCTCCTGCCTTCAATCATTCCCAACATCAGGGTCTCTTCCAATGAGTCAGTTCTTCGCGACAGCATTTACAGGATATACTGTTGCAGTTTTCATCAGGGTAGGGAAGTGCTGTCAGGAGAATCAGGTTCCAGGTAAAGGATGTCCACGCTTCTCATCTCCAGCCCTGTGTGCTGCTGAGTGGTGCTGAGACGGGGTTCTGCCAACCCCATTTTCACTCTGCCATCTGGATCCCCAGGAGGGTTGGCCAGCAGGGTTGGTGGGGGGCCACAGGTGGTCTGGAAGCAAGACAACTGGCTGTACCTTCCTGTCTGTTCCTGCTCCTCTCAGGGTCACCCCCACGACTGCCCTTTCACACAACAGGGATAGGGACATGTGACTTCAGTAGGAGCAGCTGGTCCATAATGTGGCTCACCTCCAAACTTCAAGGGCTATCTCCATGGCTGCCCACAGAAAGACCAGCATCAGTAAACTGGGGAACTCTCTCCTAAGGGATCTGAGCCCCAGGGGGGAGTTGGTGGGGAGGACAGGGTAGAAGGGCCTCCTTTCAGATCCTGACCCTATGGTGCAGGCTCATCAGTTTTTCCCAGCTTCACTGTGAGGGGTCTCAGTTTCATGCACCTTCCCCTGACCTCCTTGAGGAACCTCACAGAGCTGGACAGCCCTTTTCCTCAGAAGTCTGAGCCCAAGCTCTGATGTCTCCTCTTCCAAGGTCATGGCTTCTAGGAACTAACGTATCTTCCAGAGTTTTTTCCAGAAAAACCAATGCCCCAGTCTTCCTACCAAGGTGCCCTCCTTCTGGTCCTGTTTACCGCTTTTTGTCTTTTTTGGACTCCAGATAATTCTTTCAAGCTCCCTCTAATGAAAATAATAAGTGGACCCTGCCTAATAATCAGGTGAGTAGTGCTGTCTTTGTTTAAGGTCTTTCCTTTTGCTTTGGTTTCGTAAAGCTTTACTGTTACTGCTTGTGTGTGTGTTTGCATATCTCATGTGTGTTGACCTCCTTGAGGAAACTCACAGAGCTGGACAGCCCCTTTCCTCAGAAGTCTGAGCCCAAGCTCTGAGGCCTCCTCTTCCAAGGTCATGCGTTCTAGGAGCTGACGTATCTTCCAGAGTTTTTTCCAGAAAGACCAGTGCCCCAATCTTCCTACCAGGGTGCCCTCCTGCTGGTCCTGTTTCTCCCTTTTTGTCTTATTTGGACTCCAGATAATTCTATCAAACTCCCTCTAATGAAAATAATAAGTGGACCGTGCCTAATAATCAGGTGAGTTGTGCTGTCTTTGTATCTTAAGGTCTTTCCTTTTGCTTTGGTTTCGTAAAGCTTTACTGTTACTGCTTGTGTGTGTGTTTGCATATCTCATGTGTGTGTGTGCACAAGCATGTGTGTATGAGTGTGTGTGTGTGTGTGTGTGTGTGAATGTAATCAGGTGAGTTGTGCTGTCTTTGTATCTTAAGGTCTTTCCTTTTGCTTTGGTTTCGTAAAGCTTTACTGTTACTGCTTGTGTGTGTGTTTGCATATCTCATGTGTGTGTGTGCACATGCATGTGTGTATGAGAGTGTGTGTATGTGTGTGTATGTGTGTGTGTGTGTGAACATATTATGCTTGGAGTTTGGCACATTGAGGTGACATTTTCCCTCACATTGGAAATTTTCTATTTGTGAAATTGTCAGCTCTTTGCCCCTTCTGTATGCATGTTCTGTGTCCCCTCTCTCTCTTCAATTGAACATCTCTTATGTGGCTAGGTGTACACACATTTTTAAAGTGAATATTTCTTTTCTGAATAAGCATGTACCTCAGAAGATATGCCAAACATTTCAAATGTATCCTCGCTGCATTCTATGCAATGGTATGGAACCATTTTCTACACTTGCTTTCTGTTTGTTCATGTTGTTGAATGTTTCCTATTCCTTTCCTATCCCCTCAGCATCTTTATAAAATTAAGATTTTGGAGCCTGTGGACATGTAAATGTGTGATTCCCCATACTGACTTACAAAGTGATTTGAAAAGTAATGTCTGCCCTCACTACACATTTCCATCCGTCTTCCTCTTCTCTTTCTGATGGAACCATGTCATGACATGTCTGTTTGCCTCTCTAGACTTTTCCACTGCATGTACACGTCTTTCATGTCCTCTGGTAAGTCGTACAGCATCAGGCTTGTTGATTGGAGAAATAAAAGTTCTGTGCCGCCATGTTCTTGAGTCCCTCACCTAAGGCACAACTGGAATAGAACAATAGGTGCACTGGGACCTAGGAACCTGAAGCTTGTGCATTTGAGGGCTTTACCTATCCATGGTCTGAAATTGACGTGAAGTTTACCTGTAAGAGTATTGCACTCCAGTTAGTGCAAAATATGAAAAGAAATTCTTCTGCATGTCTGTGTACTAAACCTGAATGGAAGGTATTTGGGCAATGTGCCAAAGCGTATGCTGGGAGGGACATTTAATGCATAATATTTTCACCTAAGAACCTTACCTTCTGATGGTCCCGCTTAAGGAGCATTTCTGTAGTAATCAGAAAAAAAGAACTACAGTTTGCATCTTGGTTGTCCACTGAAAGCACTCAAAGAAAGTGTTTCATTCTTGAAAGAATGTACACAAAACTAAATATAAGAGAATACTGAAGTAGGTCGTACAATTTTTAGAAACTTTTTAATATATGGCACAGGTATAGCTAGAATAAAAATTCTAGAGTCCTTGGACTGGTGTGCCTACATTAAGTATTCCTGGGTGATTAGTTCACTGGTGCTGAATAGTTTTGCTATTTTAGGATTGTGAGCATCATTTTAGATTTTCCCAAGTGTCCTTTAAAATCACAAACTAGAAGGAGCTAAGAATAACATCTACCCTGGAAGCAGAATCATGTGCATGCACGTGTAGAGGTAGAGAACATGGATGATATGCAACCATATCGGGTATCTTAGGCTTCTAATGTCATGCTGAGAGAGAGAAAGTGTGTGTAAGTGCATGTACGTGTGCCTTGTGGTATGGGGAGCTCACTGGTTGGGGCTGAGGTAACTCAGCAATTCACAGGTATAGCTAGAATAAAAATTCTAGAGTCCTTGGACTGATGTGCCTACATTAAGTATTCCTGGGTGATTAGTTAACTGGTGATGAATAGTTTTGCTATTTTAGGATTGTGAGCATCATTTTAGATTTTCCCAAGTGTCCTTTAAATCACAAACTAGATGGAGCTGAGAATAATATCTACCCTGGAAGCAGAATCATGTGCATGCATGTGTAGGGGTAGAGAGCATGGGTGATATGCAACCATATCGGGTATCTTAGGTCTCTAATGTCATGATGAGAGAGAGAAAGTGTGTGTAAGTGCATGTACGTGTGCCTTGTGGTATGGGGAGCTCACTGGTTGGGGCTGAGGTAACTCAGCCATCCCTGAGTTTGTGTGATGGGCTGAGAGGTCCTGATGCAGGGAGACTGCAGTGGCTCACTCACCAGTTTCTCCTTCTCCCTTTTGCTGAGTCGTCACATGACACCTGTGCTCTGAGAGCCAGAACACAGAGTTCCCTGGAGCACAAGACTCGGAACCTCGACCAGGAATAAGTTTGTGCTGGTGATGCCCAAAGTATGTCTGTGTGGCCATCTTCTACTTCATATTAGATCTATGAGTAGTATGTGTGAACAAAGTCGTACACACGTGGCTCTATTGGGGAAATGATAGCTCCTGTCATGAACACAACATTTGCTACTGATAATGGATGAGCTAAAATCTGTAGGTGAACGTTAATACATGTTTGTACAATGTGCACAGAGAAGGAGGACCTACTAACAGTGTATTTCTGGGTGTGAAGAGAGGGACTGAGACAACAACTGCATCTTCTGCATTGCATGCAGCTAAATGGTTGAAATTTATGTAAGCAAATATTTTGAACATCAGAGCATCCATGCTGTAAAGAGAGTCGGCAAAATGGCATGAAAAGTAGGCATTCACAGGAAACAGTGATCAAGTGTGCTCTTGAGGGAAGAAAGGTAGCCCCAGCTAACACGTGCAGGTGCATGTATATGAATGCAAGGGAACTGTGTGGGAATCCCATACCCCACCCTTCTGAGAGTGTGTATCTACACTGTCTGTTGTTGTTGTTCAGTCACTCAGTCGTGTTGGGCTCTTTGCCACCCCATGGACTGCAGCATTCCAGGTTTCCCTGTCCTTCACCATCTCCCGGAGCTTGCTCAAACTCATGTCCCTTGAGTCAGTGATGACATTCAACCATCTCATCCTCTGTTGTCCCCTTCTTCTCCTGCCTTCAATCTTTCCCAGCATCAGGGTCTTCTTCAGAAAGTTGGCTCTTCGCATCAGGTGGCCTAACTATTGGAGCCTCAGCTTCAGCATCAGTCCTTCCAATGAATATTCAGGATTGATTTCCTTTAGGATTGAATAGTTTGGTCTTCTTGCAATCCAAGAGGCTCTCAGGACTCTTCTCCAAAACCACAGTTTTTTGGCATCCGTTGGCACAGTTCAAAAGCATCAGTTCATGAGCACTTAGCCTTCTTTATGGTCCGACTCTCACATCCATATGTGACTACAGGAGAAACCATAGCTTTGACTAGATGGACTGTTGTTGGCAAAATAATGTCTCTGCTTTAAAACATGCTGTCTAGGTTGGTCATAGCTTTTCTTCCAAGGAGGAAGTATCTTTAATTTCATGGCTGCAGTCACCATCTGCAGTGATTTTGGAGCCCAAGAAAATAAAGTCTGTCACTATTTCCATTGTTTCCCCATCTATTTGCCATGGTGTGATGGGACCGGATGCCATGATCTTTGTTTTTTGAATGCTGAGTTTTAAGCCGGCTTTTTCACTCTCCTATTTCACTTTCATGAAGAGGCTCCTCAGTTCCTCTTTGCTTTCTGCCATAGGGGTGGTGCCATCTGTGTATCTGAGGTGATTGATATTTCTCCCAGCAATCTTGATTCTAGCTTGTGCTTCATCCAGCTCAACATTTCGCCAGATGTACTCTGCATACAGTGTCTGGTCTCTGATGTTTCAGAGTCTGTGAAAGCCCACTCGGTATTAGTTTAGAAGCCCAAGAAAGCACACAAGCAAACACTATGGGTCCCGTGTGTGGTACACACACACACACACACACACACACACACAAGCATATGCACACTAGTGCCATTAAAGCTCATTTATTGAATTGTGACACACAGTATTATATTCATTTCAGGTGCAGGACTTAGTAAATCTGTGTTTTTATACATTACTCTGTGATCCCCACGACAAGTCTAGTTACCTCCTGCTACCATACAGAGTTATTACAATGTGATTGACTATATTCTCTATCCTGTACATTATATCCTTGGGACTTTTGATTCATTGCTTTTGCTTTTGGCCTCTATCCAGAAACATCACTGTCATTCCCAATGTCAAAGAGCTTATGGCTTGTGTTTCCTTCTAGGAGTTTTATGGTTTCAGGCCATACATTTAATCCATTTTTGTGGAAGAAAATGGTCCAGTTTGATCCTTTTGCATGTAGCTGTCCAGTTTCTCCACCAGCACCTGTTGAACAGGCCATCTTTTCTCGGTCATGTACCTTTGCCTCCTATGACGTAGATGAATTGACCATATACACCGGGCTCTGTTTCTAGGCTCCTTCTTCTGTTCCACTGGTCTGTGTGTCTGTTTTCATGCCAATACCATACCTGTTTGATGACGGTAGCTTTGTAGTGTCATCTGAAATCATAGAGCCTGATTCCTGAGGCTCTCCCCTTCTTTCTCAATTTATGGCAACCGCGGCAGTTGCCCATGGCAGACTGAACTTGACCAGAGGCAGCCACTTCCCAAGTTTCTAGCAGAGCTACCTAAGTTTATTTTGCTCTGTGTAACTAGGAGGGACTCTCCCTGACAGGCGCCAGCTGCTCCCCACCCCCCCAATGCAGGAGGCTGTTTGGAAGAGACAGACATCCAGAACTATGGTCCACATTTCGTACCCTAGGTGTAGGGTAAGTCACTCAAGCTTGTTTTGCATTACATTTGTTTGTTCAGTATTTGATAATACCTGCTGTGATAATCAGAGCTCTGTTCCATCCTATAGTCACCCTAAGGTATGAGAAAGATGATTTTTTTTAACACTGCATAGCCACTATCTTCTTTAGACTATGGTGAGGGAAAAATTGGTTAAGATGAAATGTCTGAAATTCCAAAACTGGTTCTTTTTGCATAGGCAGTTGGAAAAAAGTTGGCTTGATGAAATACTTTTTTCAAACTTCTGACACTGAGAAAATAAAAATATTTCCATGAGAAAGCATGAAGTTAACTAAGTAAATTTCACTTTCCCTCGCTGTTATTTTTGACTATGTGTTTGTCAGGTGAATTGCTATGACACGTGTGGTCATGATTCCCTGTCTTTCCATTTTCACGTTGTTTGTTTTTAATAAGAGGAATCTTTGTTTGAAAAAGTAGAAGAAATTGTTGAACTTCACCCTTTTGTTTTTGCCCTGCAGGAATTAGTTTCTGTTCTTTGTGTGTGTTTGTATTTGTCTTGTGTGTAAGTCTGCTGGCTATAGGACACTCAAATTTGTTTCCTGAATGCAGCCCCTTGAGGTGCATTCTCCAGAATGGGACCATTTTGGGTAATAATCCTTCTGAGTTAACTTGTAAATGAGCACCACTTAACTGACTCAAAACTAACAGTGCTTACAAATTAAATACTTTGTAATATTTAGAAAATTGACCAAAATGGATGTCAAACCTCTTGATCTGGGAAATATTCAGTACTGAATTGACATCTGGTATTGAAGCTAGCTTAAGTTTGTTGGTTTTCTAAATGTAACACAACTGTGGTACTTAGGTTTGTTAGAGATCAAATAAGACCTTATATCTGTTGCAAATGTGTCAGCAAGAAAATATCCATAACTTGATATGATGAAATATTAAGTCTACCTAAAATAGCTTTCTCCAGATTTTGGAAACTTGAAAGTGATCCAAGTTAAATGGCAAGAATTCATTGACTATCTGGGTCACACTTCAAATAGGATAAAATATTGGAACATTGGTTGCTGGACAAATCTAAGTTTCCCAACCTCTGCCTTCTTAGGAGAGGAAAACTAAAGCATAAGTTTCCAGTCAGAAAATACTGGTATGACAAACAGTTCACAATTACTTGCCTCTTAGTTTTCAATAAAAATTAAGGTGTTTAAGAGTTGAGGGTTTGAATCTAAATATGTAATTAAGGCTACTAAGAATAAAGGAAAAATTATCAGTATATAGTAGGGAAGGAGGATATATGCTTTGAGTAAAAAAAGGAGTTTTATACATGGTCAGGCTGAGATGAGATTAAACTTTGGTAAATGGATCTCACTAATATCTGTGGATAATTTGCAAAAAAACATGGAGAACTGCAGTGTACTGCTATGTTATCACATAAAATTGGAAAAACTCAGAAGGCAAACTCTTTACATATAATACACAAACATAATTATGCTAAAATACTCATAGAAAAATGACAAGAGGGAAATTCTCTAGATTTTAATGCTGACTCTCTCTGATTGGTGAGTGATTTTGCTTTCTTCTTTCAAATTTTCTGCATGTATAAAATTTATGATAGAAAAAGCATGCATTGGGCCGGGAATTAATCTTGCAGTGACTAATAGCATAGAATGTTTGGAATTGGCGACTTGATGCCATATGCTGTTTTCTTGTTTTTGTTTTTGTTTCTGTTTTTGTCTTGCTTTAAAGGGGCAGTCATTCCTATGGCTGAGACAAATTTCCCAAACAGATCAGCTTCAGCATTATAGCTCAGTAGTATCCTCCTGACATACAGTTTTGACGTGTGCCTCCTTGTCAGAAAATAGTTGCCTATGCTCTGCCAATTAAGGATTTCTCCTTTGTTGCCAGAATAAGCACTGCTTCAGAAACTTATACTGCTGGAAAGTTTTCGTGCAGCCAGCACTAGAGAAAAATGCTGTTGCTTAAAGGAGATCTAATCTCCCAAGATGAGATAATACCAACATGTATTTTCAGAGGAGGTTCCTTTGAACCTATAGTCATGAGCATTTCAGGTTTCCTCCAAAACCTTCAACCACTAAGCAAAGATTCACATCAAGAGGAGAAACTTGGAGGAATCTGGGCTCAATTACTTTACAAGATTGCTAGTGAAGATGTAGGTGATGGCAGCATTAACTAATCTCACTGCATTTATCCTTCAGTCATCCATTTATTAAGTATTTATTGAGTGCCAGATCTTGTGCCATAATTTATGTAACCTTTAGATTATATTTGCATTGTCTTACAGTGACCAATGCCCTTATTTGGCCAAGTGTTTTGAGACTATTTGACAGACTTCCCAAATGTCAAATTTTCATTAAATTTCTTTTGACGTCCAGCTGACTTTAAGGTTCGTTCAATTCAGTTCAGTTCAGTCGCTCAGTCGTGTCCGACTCTTGGTGACCCCATGAATGGCAGCACGCCAGGCCTCCCTGTCCATCACCAACTCCTGGAGTTCACTCAGACTCATGTCCATCGAGTCAGTGATGCCATCCAGCCATCTCATCCTCTGTCGTCCCCTTCTCCTCCTGCCCCGAATCCCTCCCAGCATCAGAGTCTTTTCCAATGAGTCAACTCTTCGCATGAGGTGGCCAAAGTACTGGAGTTTCAGCTTTAGCATCATTCTTTCCAAAGAAATCCCAGGGCTGATCTCCTTCAGAATGGATTGGTTTAGGGAGCCCTTAAGGCATCTGAAGAAGGAATACTGAATTAGTTTCATTTGATATGTTGAATTACATGGGAAGTATTTTCAAAGGGTGATAAGCCTTCCAAGATTATACTGTATGGGTAAAGTTTACTGTATGTCCTGGCATAATCTATCAGCCATAATTCTGGTTCTACCACAGCAACTTGATTCAGCTTCTTTGTCAACACATTGTAATCAGATCTTCAACCTTGCCTTTTAAGTCTTTAATAGACAGTTAAGCTGTGCTTTGCAAAACTACTTAATCTTCATGCAAATTCATAGGAAGGTCTTTAAACAAACATAGGTCAGATATATCACTGAATTTGGTTAAGAAATTTTTATCAAACTTGTAGGAGAAGCAAATTTTCCCTCTCACTGGCAACCACAATGGACCTAAGGCTGTCTGCAGCAGAATCAGCAAAGTGACAAGACAATCTTACATTGACACTTACCCTTGAAGGGAGAGGGGATTTTGACTGTGGTATATGCTAGTACTTAAGAATGAACAGTGAAAGAGGAACTGTTAGCTGCTTAATTAAGTGAGATATGAAGTACTCTCTTTCGAAAAACCTGGCTTTCATAAGATACAATGAATGCCTAAAACCAAGGATTGCTTACTTTGCCCCTTGAAATAACACAGCTCTATTGAGAACAATCCCTTGGGGGCGTGAAGGTAAAATGAGAAAAAGTAAGCAACTCAGGGCAAGCAGTGATGCCTTTAGAGCAAAAAGAGGATTGCCCTCCATTACCAAATACCATTTTGCCAGGGTCTTTGTGACATGTGTTGTTCTTACCCCAGTTCTGGCTCCTTTTCACTTTGATGAGAATAACAGAAGGATTGGTTACTGAGTCAACTAGTGTATATAATTATAATGGTTAAGGTCTCTGTCTGGAATATTACTGATTTTGATCTATGTTCTCCAGATATTCAGAAGCCATGCCCCTCAAGTTACTCATGACCTAAAATAATTTGGTATATTATACTTCTGCAAGTCTGGCTACCAGACAACATGTCTCCCCAGACTGGTTTTCAGGCTCATTCTCCTGAATCCTTTATACAAAATCTTTCTTATATAAAACTCGAATTGAGGACTTGGAAATTGGGAGTATTTATAACTTGCTATCATTTCCCCAGTCAAGGTAGGACTATGCCCCACTTTAACAGGAAACAGCTAGACAGGTTGTTGCCACATTCCCTGAAAAAAATGGAGAAGGATGAAATGGAATTGGAGGTTGAAACCCAGACACCCTAAACACAAATTCCTCTGCCATGTTTAAACATACTCATGTGTTATCCTCAAGACTGAGGAGTATCAACGAAAAGGGGAGAATTGTAACAGAACACAGTGAGCTCAGCCCATAGCACAGCAGCCCTTGCTCTGCATTATTACTCTGCACCCTGTTACCAGGCAATGGGTCCTGCTCAGCCATTGGTCAGTGTCACAGTGGGCGGAGCCTACTGGCAACCAACTGTCAATGAGCGACAGTTAGTGGTCCTGCTCAGCCACTGGTCGGTGCCACAGTGGTCCTGTTCAGCCATTGGACAATGCAGCAGTGGGCCCCACCCACAAGCTACCAACTGTTAAGAAAGGATGCTTAGTGACAGGATTCAGACAACAGTGGAGTGGTGGTCAGTGAAGTGAAGAGTGAGGTAAGAGGAGGATCTGGGCCTTCTCCCTGAGGCCCTCCAGCTCACCTGGCCTTAGCTGGAACCCCAGAGAACAGGCTGGGGGATGTGTCCTGTACGGCTCCAGAACCCTCACCAAGGCCCCCCACTAGCTCCACTGGCAACCAACTGCCAATGAGCGAGAGTTAGTGGTCCTGCTCAGCCACTGGTCAGTGCCACAGTGGTCCTGCTCAACCATTGGACAATGCAGCAGTGGGCCCACCCAGAAGCTACCAACTGTTAAGAAAGGATGCTTAGTGACAGGATTCAGACAACAGTGGAGTGGTGGTCAGTGAAGTGAAGAATGAGGTAAGAGGCAGATCTGGGCCTTCTCCTTGAGGCCCTCCAGCTCACCTGGCCTTAGCTGGAACCCCAGAGAACAGGCTGGGGGATGTGTCCTGTACGGCTCCAGAACCCTCACCAAGGCCCCCCACTAGCCTTTGAGGCAAGCAGTGAACCTCTCCCCTGTCCCTATCTCTTTGATCCCGTAGCAGTGGCAGTCAGCCTCGGTTGCTGTCTGTGGGACCTGGTCTCTCCCCCTTGGGGAGTCCTGAGGAGACTGAGGGGCCACTTGGGTTGGACACCTGGCTCCTTCAGTCCACTAGCCTTTGAGGCAAGCAGTGAACCTCTCCCCTGTCCCTATCTCTTTGATCCCGTAGCAGTGGCAGTCAGCCTCGGTTGCTGTCTGTGGGACCTGGTCTCTCCCCCTTGGGGAGTCCTGAGGAGACTGAGGGGCCACTTGGGTTGGACACCTGGCTCCTTCAGTGATGACAGATGAGGAGGGTCTGGCGACCTGGCCCTGATGGAGTTACCGGCTGAGCTCTGCCTCCTCTTAGCCTGGCCCAGGACCTTGGAGGGTGAAAGTTGCTCCTTGGGACATTGCCCTTTCGTATCGGGACATAGAATAACATTTGTTTAGTAGAGATTTAGAGGAACACCTCATCTGACCACGACCTGACCTCAAGAACAGAGGCTCTGACAAGAAGTTTGTAACAACTAACCACGTCCCTTCCTCAACTAGTGCTTTTAAAAGGGCTTTGATGAAAGCTTTCAGTAACATTGGGGTTTACAGGGCATGAGTCGGCCATCTCCCTGCATGGCCTTGTAATAAACCTTTCTCTGTTCCAAGCTCCAATGTTTGAGTATTGTTTGGCCTTGTTTTGGCTCCTTCAGCGATGACAGATGAGGAGGGTCTGGCGACCTGGCCCTGAGGGAGTTACCGGCTGAGCTCTGCCTCCTCCTAGCCAGGCCCAGGACCTTGGAGGGTGAAAGTTGCTCCTTGGGACATTGCCCTTTCATATCGGGATAGAGAATAACATTTGTTTGGTAGAGATTTATAGGAACACCTAATCTGACCATGACCTGACCTCAAGAACAGAGGCTCTGACAAGAAGTTTGTAACAACTAACCACATCCCTCCCTCAGCTAGTGCTTTTAAAAGGGCTTTGATGAAAGCTTTCAGTAACATTGGGGTTTATAGGGCATGAGGCACCCATCTCTTTGCATGGCCTTGTAATAAACCTTTCTCTGTTCCAAGCTCCAGTGTTTGAGTATTGTTTGGCCTTGTTGTGTGTTGGGCACATGGACTTGGTGATGTTCAGTGACAATCTACCCTTGCCTCCTTTGTCATACATGAATTGACCGTATGCACCGGGCTGTATTTCTTGGCTCTGTCTTTTGTTCCACTGGTCTGTGTGTCTGTTTTTGTGCCAGTACCATACCTGTTTGATGACCATAGCTTCATAGAGTCCTCTGAGATCAGGGAGCCTGATTCCTGAGGCTCCTTTCTGAAGGTTGCTTTTGCCTTCTTTGTCGTACATGAATTGACTGTATGCACCAGGCTGTATTTCTTGGCTCTGTCTTTTGTTCCACTGGTCTGTGTGTCTGTTTTTGTGCCAGTACCATACCTGTTTGATGACTTTGTAGAGTCATCTGAGATCCGGGAGCCTGATTCCTGAGGCTCCTTTCTGAAGGTTGCTTTATGATGCAACCCTTCTTTCTCAAGGTTGCTTTGGTAATTCATGGTCTTTTGTGGCTGCTCCTACTAAAGCTACGTGTTCAGGGCAGATGAACTACTAAGGCTACCTGTTCAGGGCTCTGTCTTCTGTTCCACTGGTTTGTGTTTCCGTTTTCATGGCAGTACCATACTGGTTTGATGACTGTAGCTTTGTAGTGTCATCTGAAATCAGGGAGTCTGATTCCTGAGGCTCCTTTTTCAAGGTTTCTTTGGCTATTCAACCCTTCTTAAGGTTGCTTTGGCAACTCAGGGTCTTTTGTGGCTGCTCCTACTAAACCTATGTATTCAGGGAAGATGAAGGCTCTCATGGAGCTGGTTGTCCCCACTCCTCTGAGGTAGGAGAGAGTGGCAGAAAGTCTGTAGCTTTCCGTGGAAGTATTTCAAAATGCAACAGAAGGGAGAAATAAATGTGACTCCCACATTTGATGGTCCCGCTTAAGGAGCATTGCTGTAGTAATCAGAAAAAAAGAACTACAGTTGGCATCTTGGTTGTCCACTGAAAACACTCAAAGAAACTGTTTCATTCTTGAAAGAATGTACACAAAAGTAAATACAAGAGAATACTGAAGAAGGTCGTACAATTTTTAGAAACTTTTTAATATATGGCACAGGTATATCTAGAATAAAAATTCTAGAGTCCTTGCACTGATGTGCCTACATTAAGTATTCCTGGGTGATTAGTTCACTGGTGCTGAATACTTTTGCTAATACAAGAGAATACTGAAGTAGGTCGTACAATTTTTAGAAACTTTTTAATATATGGCACAGGTATAGCTAGAATAAAAATTCTAGAGTCCTTGGACTGATGTGCCTACATTAAGTATTCCTGGGTGATTAGTTCACTGGTGCTGAATAGTTTTGCTATTTTAGGATTGTGAGCATCATTTTAGATTTTCCCAAGTGTCCTTTAAAATCACAAACTAGAAGGAGCTGAGAATAACATCTACCCTGGAAGCAGAATCATGTGCATGCATGTGTAGGGGTAGAGAGCATGGCTGATATGCAACCATATCGGGTATCTTAGGTCTCTAATGTCATGCTGAGAGAGAGAAAGTGTGTGTAAGTGCATGTAGGTGTGCCTTGTGGTGGGGAGCTCACTGGTTGAGGATGAGGTAACTCAGCCATCCGTGAATTTGTGTGATGGGCTGAGAGGTCCTGATGCAGGGAGACTGCAGTGGCTCACTCACCAGTTTCTCCTTCTCCCTTTTGCTGAGTCGTCACATGACACCTGTGCTCTGAGAGCCAGAACACAGAGTTCCCTGGAGCACAAGACTCGGAACCTCGACCAGGAATAAGTTTGTGCTGGTGATGCCCAAGGTATGTCTGTGTGGCCATCTTCTACTTCATATTAGATCTATGAGTAGTATGTGTGAACAAAGTCGTACACACGTGGCTCTATTGGGGAAATGATAGCTCCTGTCATGAACACAACATTTGCTACTGATAATGGATGAGCTAAAATCTGTAGGTGAACGTTAATACATGTTTGTACAATGTGCACAGAGAAGGAGGACCTACTAACAGTGTATTTCTGGGTGTGAAGAGAGGGACTGAGACAACAACTGCATCTTCTGCATTGCACGCAGCTAAATGGTTGAAATTTATGTAAGCAAATATTTTGAACATCAGAGCATCCATGCTGTAAAGAGAGTTGGCAAAATGGCATGAAAAGTAGGCATTCACAGGAAACAGTGATCAAGTGTGCTCTTGAGGGAAGAAAGGTAGCCCCATCTAACACGTGCAGGTGCATGTATATGAATGCAAGGGAAGTGTGTGGGAATCCCATACCCCACCCCTCTGAGAGTGTGTATCTACACTGTCTGTTGCTGTTGTTCAGTCACTCAGTCCTGTTGGGCTCTTTGCCACCCCATGGACTGCAGCATTCCAGGTTTCCCTGTCCTTCACCATCTCCCGGAGCTTGCTCAAACTCATGTCCCTTGAGTCAGTGATGACATTCAACCATCTCATCCTCTGTTGTCCCCTTCTTCTACTGCCTTCAATCTTTCCCAGCATCAGGGTCTTCTTCAGAAAGTTGGCTCTTCGCATCAGGTGGCCTAACTATTGGAGCCTCAGCTTCAGCATCAGTCCCTCCAATGAATATTCAGGATTGATTTCCTTTAGGATTGAATAGTTTGGTCTTCTTGCAATCCAAGAGGCTCTCAGGAGTCTTCTCCAAAACCACAGTTTTTTTTGGCATCCGTTGGCACAGTTCAAAAGCATCAGTTCATGAGCACTTAGCCTTCTTTATGGTCCGACTCTCACATCCATATGTGACTACAGGAGAAACCATAGCTTTGACTAGATGGACTGTTGTTGGCAAAATAATGTCTCTGCTTTAAAACATGCTGTCTAGGTTGGTCATAGCTTTTCTTCCAAGGAGGAAGTATCTTTAATTGCATGGCTGCAGTCACCATCTGCAGTGATTTTGGAGACCAAGAAAATAAAGTCTGTCCCTATTTCCATTGTTTCCCCATCTATTTGCCATGATGTGATGGGACAGGATGCCATGATCTTTGTTTTTTGAATGTTGAGTTTTAAGCCAGCTTTTTCACTCTCCTATTTCACTTTCATGAAGTGACTCCTCAGTTCCTCTTTGCTTTCTGCCATAGGGGTGGTGTCATCTGTGTATCTGAGGTGATTGATATTTCTCCCAGCAATCTTGATTCTAGCTTGTGCTTCATCCAGCTCAACATTTCGCCAGATGTACTCTGCATACAGTGTCTGGTCTCTGATGTTTCAGAGTCTGTGAAAGCCCACTCGGTATTAGTTTAGAAGCCCAAGAAAGCACACAAGCAAACACTATGGGTCCCGTGTGTGGTGTACACACACACACACACACAAACACACAAGCATATGCACACTAGTGCCATTAAAGCTCATTTATTGAATTGTGACACACAGTATTATATTCATTTCAGGTGCAGGACTTAGTAATTCTGTGTTTTTATACATTACTCTGTGATCCCCATGACAAGTCTAGTTACCTCCTGCTACCATACAGAGTTATTACAATGTGATTGACTATATTCTCTATCCTGTACATTATTCCTTGGGACTTTTGATTCATTGCTTTTGCTTTTGGCCTCTATCCAGAAACATCACTCTCATTCCCAATGTCAAAGAGCTTATGGCTTGTGTTTCCTTCTAGGAGTTTTATGGTTTCAGGCCATACATTTAATCCATTTCTGTGTAAGAAAATGGTCCAGTTTAATCCTTTTGCATGTAGCTGTCCAGTCTCTCCAACAGCACCTGTTGAACAGGCCATCTTTTCCTGGGCATGTACCCTTGCCTCCTATGACGTAGATGAATTGACCATATACACCGGGCTCTGTTTCTAGAGTCCGTCTTCTGTTCCACTGGTCTGTGTGTCTGTTTTCATGCCAATACCATACCTGTTTGATGATGGTAGCTTTGTAGTGTCATCTGAAATCATAGAGCCTGATTCCTGAGGCTCTCCCCTTCTTTCTCAATTTATGGCAACCGTGGCAGTTGCCCGTGGCAGACTGAACTTGACCGGAGGCAGCCCCTTCACAAGTTTTAGCAGAGCTGCCTAAGTTTATTTTGCTCTGTGTAACTAGGAGGGACTCTCCCTGACAGGTGCCAGCTGCTCCCCAACCCCCCAATGCAGGAGGTTGTTTGGAGCAGTCAGACATTCAGAACTATAGTCCACATTTGGTATCACCTAGGGTAAGTCACTCAAGCTTGTTTTGCATTACATTTGTTTGTTCAGTATTTGATAATACCTTCTGTGATAATCAGAGCTCTGTTCCATCCTATAGTCACCCTAAGGTATGAGAAAGATGATTTGTTTTTTAAACACTGCATAGCCACTATCTTCTTTAGACTATGGTGAGAGAAAAATTGGTTAAGGTGAAATGACTGAAATTCCAAAACTGGTTCTTTTTGCATAGGCAGTTGGAAAAAAGTTGGCTTGATGAAATACTTTTTTCAGAATTCTTACTAGGAGGGACTCTCCCTGACAGGCACCAGCTGCTCCCCACCCCCCAATGCAGGAGGCTGTTTGGAGGAGACAGACATTCAGAACTATGGTCCACATTTGGTATCTCCTAGGGTAAGTCACTCAAGCTTGTTTTGCATTCCATTTGTTTGTTCAGTATTTGATAATACCTGCTGTAATAATCAGAGCTCTGTTCCATCCTATTGTCACCCTAAGCTATGAGAAAAATTATTTTTTTTTAACACTGCATAGCCACTATCTTCTTTAGACTATGGTGAGGGAAAAATTGGTTAAGATTAAGTGTCTGAAATTCCAAAACTGGTTCTTTTTTGCATAGGCAGTTGGAAAATGTTGGCTTGATGAAATACTTTTTTCAGGATTCTGACACTAAGAAAATAAAAATATTTCCAGGAGAAAGCATGAAGTTAACTAAGTAAGTTTAACTTTCCCTCACTGTTATTTTTGACTATGTGTTTGTCAGGTGAATTGCTATGACATGTGTGGGCATGATTCCCTGTCTTTCCATTTTCACATTGGTTGTTATTAATAAGAGGAATCTTTGTTTGAAAAAGTAGAGGAAATTGTGGAACTTCACCCTTTTGTTTTTGCCCTGCAGGAATTAGTTTCTGTTCTTTGTGTGTGTTTGTATTTGTCTTGTGTGTAAGTCTGCTGGCTATAGGAAACTCAAATTTGTTTCCTGAATGCAGCCCCTTGAGGTGCATTCTCCAGAATGGGACCATTTTGGGTAATAATCCTTCTGAGTTAACTTGTAAATGAGCACCACTTAACTGACTCAAAACTAACAGCGCTTACAAATTAAATACTTTGTAATATTTAGAAAATTGACCAANGCTATAGGACACTCAAATTTGTTTCCTGAATGCAGCCCCTTGAGGTGCATTCTCCAGAATGGGACCATTTGGGGTAATAATCTTTCTGAGTTAACTTGTAAATGAGCACCACTTAACTGACTCAAAACTAACAGCGCTTAGAAATTAAATACTTCGTAATATTTAGAAAATTAACCAAAATGGATGTCAAACCTCTTGATCTGGGAAATATTCAGTACCAAATTGATATCTGGTATTGAAGTTACCTTAAGTTTGTTGGTTTTCTAAATGTAACACAACTGTGGTACTTAGGTTTGTTAGAGATCAAATAAGACCTTGTATCTGTTGCAAATGTGTCAGCAAGAAAACATCAATAACTTGATACGATGAAATATTAAATCTACCTAAAATTGCTTTCTCCAGATTTTGGAAACTTGAAAGTGATCCAAGTTAAATGGCAAGAATTCATTGACTATCTGGGTCGCACTTCAAATAGGATAAAATATTGGAACATTAGTTGCTGGACAAATCTATGTTTACCAACCTCTGCCTTCTTAGGAGAGGAAAACTAAAGCATAAGTTTCCAGTCAGAAAATACTGGTATGACAAACAGTTCACAATTACTTGCCTCTTAGTTTTCAATAAAAATTAAGGTGTTTAAGAGGCGAGGGTTTGAATCTAAATATGTAATTAAAGCTACTAATAATAAAGGAAAAAGATTATCAGTACATAGTAGGGAAGTAGGATATATGTTTTGAGTAAAAAAAAGGAGTTTTATATATGGTCAGGCTGAGATTAGATTAAACTTTGGTAAATGGATCTCACTAATATCTGTGGATAATTTTCAAAAAAACATGGAGAACTACAATGTACTGCTATGTTATCACATTAAATTGGAAAAACTCAGAAGGTAAACTCTTTACATATAATACACAAACATAATTATGCTAAAATATTCATAGAAAAATGACAAGAGGGAGATTCTCCAGATTTTAATGCTGACTCTCTTTGAATGGTGAATGATTTTGCTTTCTTCTTTCAAATTTTCTGCATGCATAAAATTTATGATAGAAAAAGCAAGTATTGGGCCAGGAATTAATCTTGCAGTGACTAATAGCATAGAATGTTTGGAATTGCAGACTTGATGCCAGATGCTGTTTTTTTGTTTTTGTTTTTGTTTCTGTTTTTGTTTTGCTTTAAAGGGGCAGTCATTCCTATGGCTGAGACAAATTTCCCAAACAGATCAGCTTCAGCATTATAGCTCAGTAGTATCCTCCTGACATACAGTTTTGACGTGTGCCTCCTTGTCAGAAAATAGTTGCCTATGATCGGCCAATTAAGGATTTCTCCTTTGTTGCCAGAATAAGCACTGCTTCAGAAACTTATACTGCTGGAAAGTTTTCGTGCAGCCAGCACTAGAGAAAAATGCTGTTGCTTAAAGGAGATCTAATCTCCCAAGATGAGATAATACCAACATGTATTTTCAGAGGAGGTTCCTTTGAACCTATAGTCATGAGCATTTCAGGTTTCCTCCAAAACCTTCAACCACTAAGCAAAGATTCACATCAAGAGGAGAAACTTGGAGGAATCTGGGCTCAATTACTTTACAAGATTGCTAGTGAAGATGTAGGTGATGGCAGCATTAACTAATCTCACTGCATTTATCCTTCAGTCATCCATTTATTAAGTATTTATTGAGTGCCAGATCTTGTGCCATAATTTATGTAACCTTTAGATTATATTTGCATTGTCTTACAGTGACCAATGCCCTTATTTGGCCAAGTGTTTTGAGACTATTTGACAGACTTCCCAAATGTCAAATTTTCATTAAATTTCTTTTGACGTCCAGCTGACTTTAAGGTTCGTTCAATTCAGTTCAGTTCAGTCGCTCAGTCGTGTCCGACTCTTGGTGACCCCATGAATGGCAGCACGCCAGGCCTCCCTGTCCATCACCAACTCCTGGAGTTCACTCAGACTCATGTCCATCGAGTCAGTGATGCCATCCAGCCATCTCATCCTCTGTCGTCCCCTTCTCCTCCTGCCCCGAATCCCTCCCAGCATCAGAGTCTTTTCCAATGAGTCAACTCTTCGCATGAGGTGGCCAAAGTACTGGAGTTTCAGCTTTAGCATCATTCTTTCCAAAGAAATCCCAGGGCTGATCTCCTTCAGAATGGATTGGTTTAGGGAGCCCTTAAGGCATCTGAAGAAGGAATACTGAATTAGTTTCATTTGATATGTTGAATTACATGGGAAGTATTTTCAAAGGGTGATAAGCCTTCCAAGATTATACTGTATGGGTAAAGTTTACTGTATGTCCTGGCATAATCTATCAGCCATAATTCTGGTTCTACCACAGCAACTTGATTCAGCTTCTTTGTCAACACATTGTAATCAGATCTTCAACCTTGCCTTTTAAGTCTTTAATAGACAGTTAAGCTGTGCTTTGCAAAACTGCTTAATCTTCATGCAAATTCATAGGAAGGTCTTTTAAACAAACATAGGTCAGATATATCGCTGAATTTGGTTAAGAAATTTTTATCAAACTGGTAGGAGAAGCAAATTTTCCCTCTCACTGGCAGCCACAATGGACCTAAGGCTGTCTGCAGCAGAATCAGCAAAGTGACAAGACAATCTTACATTGACACTTACCCTTGAAGGGAGAGGGGATTTTGACTGTGCTATATGCTAGTACTTAAGAATGAACAGTGAAAGAGGAACTGTTAGCTGCTTAATTAAGTGAGTTATGAAGTACTGGCTTTCGAAAAACCTGGCTTTCGTAAGATACAATGAACGCCTAAAACCAAGGATTGCTTACTTTGCCCCTTGAAATAACACAGCTCTATTGAGAACAATCCCTTGGGGGCGTGAAGGTAAAATGAGAAAAAGTAAGCAACTCAGGGCAAGCGGTGATGCCTTTAGAGCAAAAAGAGGATGGCCCTCCATTACCAAATACCATTTTGCCAGGGTCTTTGTGACATGTGTTGTTCTTACCCCAGTTCTGGCTCCTTTTCACTTTGATGAGAATAACAGAAGGATTGGTTACTGAGTCAACTAGTGTATATAATTATAATGGTTAAGGTCTCTGTCTGGAATATTACTGATTTTGATCTATGTTCTCCAGATATTCAGAAGCCATGCCCCTCAAGTTACTCATGACCTAAAATAATTTGGTATATTATACTTCTGCAAGTCTGGCTACCAGACAACACGTCTCCCCAGACTGGTTTTCAGGCTCATTCTCCTGAATCCTTTATACAAAATCTTTCTTATATAAAACTCGCATTGAGGACTTGGAACTTGGGAGTATTTATAACTTGCTATCAATTCCCCAGTCAAGGTAGGACTATGCCCCACTTCAACAGGAAACAGCTAGACAGGTCGTTGCCACATTCCCTGAAAGACTTGGGGAAGGATGAAATGGAATTGGAGGTTGAAACCCAGACACCCTAAACACAAATTCCTCTGCCAAGTTTAAACATACTCATGTGTTATCCTCAAGACTGAGGAGTATCAAAGAAAAGGGGAGAATTGTAACAGAACACAGTGAGCTCAGCCCATAGCACAGCAGCCGTTGCTCTGCCTTATTACTCTGCACCCTGTTGCCAGGCAATGGGTCCTGCTCAGCCATTGGTCGGTGCCATAGTAGGCCCTTCCCATTGGCAACCAACTGTCAATGAGTGACACTTAGTGGTCCTGCTCAGCCATTGGTCAGTGTCACAGTGGGCGGAGCCCACTGGCAACCAACTGCCAATGAGCGACAGTTAGTGGTCCTGCTCAGCCACTGGTCGGTGCCACAGTGGTCCTGCTCAGCCATTGGACAATGCAGCAGTGGGCCCCACCCACAAGCTACCAACTGTTAAGAAAGGATGCTTAGTGACAGGATTCAGACAACAGTGGAGTGGTGGTCAGTGAAGTGAAGAGTGAGGTAAGAGGAGGATCTGGGCCTTCTCCCTGAGGCCCTCCAGCTCACCTGGCCTTAGCTGGAACCCCAGAGAACAGGCTGGGGGATGTGTCCTGTACGGCTCCAGAACCCTCACCAAGGCCCCCCACTAGCCTTTGAGGCAAGCAGTGAACCTCTCCCCTGTCCCTATCTCTTTGATCCCGTAGCAGTGGCAGTCAGCCTCGGTTGCTGTCTGTGGGACCTGGTCTCTCCCCCTTGGGGAGTCCTGAGGAGACTGAGGGGCCACTTGGGTTGGACACCTGGCTCCTTCAGCGATGACAGATGAGGAGGGTCTGGCGACCTGGCCCTGAGGGAGTTACCGGCTGAGCTCTGCCTCCTCTTAGCCAGGCCCAGGACCTTGGAGGGTGAAAGTTGCTCCTTGGGACATTGCCCTTTCGTATCGGGACAGAGAATAACATTTGTTTGGTAGAGATTTATAGGAACACCTCATCTGACCATGACCTGACCTCAAGAACAGAGGCTCTGACAAGAAGTTTGTAACAACTAACCACGTCCCTCCCTCAACTAGTGCTTTTAAAAGGGCTTTGATGAAAGCTTTCAGTAACATTGGGGTTTATAGGGCATGAGCCGCCCATCTCCCTGCATGGCCTTGTAATAAACCTTTCTCTGTTCCAAGCTCCAATGTTTGAGTATTGTTTGGCCTTGTTGTGTGTTGGGCACATGGACTTGGTGATGTTCAGTGACAATCTACCCTTGCCTCCTTTGTCATACATGAATTGACCGTATGCACCGGGCTGTATTTCTTGGCTCTGTCTTTTGTTCCACTGGTCTGTGTGTCTGTTTTTGTGCCAGTACCATACCTGTTTGATGACCATAGCTTCGTAGAGTCCTCTGAGATCAGGGAGCCTGATTCCTGAGGCTCCTTTCTGAAGGTTGCTTCAGCAATGCAACCCTTCTTTCTCATGGTTGCTTTGGTGATTCAGGGTCTTTTGTGGCTGCTCCTACTAAAGCTATGTGTTCAGGGCAGATGAACGACTAAGGCTATCTGTTCAGGGCTCTGTCTTCTGTTCCACTGGTTTGTGTTTCCGTTTTCATGCCAGTACCATACTGGTTTGATGACCGTAGCTTTGTAGTGTCGTCTGAAATCAGGGAGCCTGATTCCTGAGGCTCCTTTTTCAAGGTTTCTTTGGCTATTCAACCCTTCTTAAGGTTGCTTTGGCAATTCAGGGTCTTTTGTGGCTGCTCCTACTAAACCTGTGTATTCAGGGCAGATGAAGGCTCTCATGGAGCTGGTTGTCCCCACTCCTCTGAGATAGGAGGGAGTGGCAGAAAGTCTGTAGCTTTCCATGGAAGTATTTCAAAATGCAACAGAAGGGAGAAATAAATGTGACTCCCACATTATAAGTGACATTTAACTAACATTTCTGTTTCAGAGTGGCATGCATTCCAGACTTGGGGAAGGAAGCATGATGAACCAATCCCTGGTTCAGTGGCTTAATTTCCTATCTTCTTTTGCATTTTCTAGATCCACTTTGGAGGTGCTCATGTCCTGGGTCTGTACAGTTGATGCTGTTTGACCCCTGAGAGAACTCTGTGCACTTCAGAAGCACCAAGCAGGGCGAAGGTGTGCAGTCTGAGTCTGAGAATCAACAGATCCAGTTCCAGAACCACATCTGCCAAGGTCTGCATGCCAAGGGTAAGCCCTTCCCCTTTTCCTAAACCTTTCATCTGGAATCAGTTCTCTATGCACCTCTGGATTCCCAGCTCATGCTATTTAACATAGCAATGTGCTGGCACCCAATATATCTGTATGTTGGTGATCACCTCTGGCTCCTGTGGGTGCACAGGCAGTGGGGCACTGGCTCCCTAGGAAAGAAAAAGTGAAGCATTCTCCTGGGATGGGCCCCAAGGAGTACACAAGGCACAGGATGTCCAGTGACACAAACAAGGTCCCAGTCATGATATCCCAGCCTCCCCATATGATTGCCCTTTCATGCACAGTAGTAACAAATAGGGTTTTCCTGGTAGCTCAGATGGCAAAGAATCTGCCTGCAGTGTAGAGGATCAGGGTTTTATCCCTAGGTCAGGAAGATCCCCTGAAGATAGGAATGGAAACCCACTCCAGTATTCTTTCCTGAAGAATTCCATAGACAGAAGAGTCTGTGGGCTACAGTCTTTGGGATCACAAAGAGTCGGACAGGACTGAGTGACTAACACACACACAGTAACAAATAAGGCAAGGTGTTGGGTTTGGAGGGCTTGGGCTTATAAAACTCCTCCGGTACCTTTGGTATTTTCTCCCCACATATCTGCCATGTCTCTAACCCCTAGGCACATGGATAAATAGCCTTAATACTTCCTTGCTTTATCTCTCATTAATGCTCTTTGGCCAAGCCTTCCACTTTCACAAAAGGCATATGCCCCTCCCCCCAACCCATCCTGACTCTTTTCTTCTTTTTCACATTCTAGGATTCTCCATTATAGGCCATTGAAAACACAACCTCGGGCATCTTTCAAAGATTCGGGCAGAAAAACACAGGCTGCACAAGCTGTAATGCTTTGTAGTCATAGGCAAAGATTGTAGGCAAGCACACTGTTTAAGAGAGACCTGCCGTAGCTGTGGGTATGACGACCAGACCCCTCAGCCTCAGCTAACTAATTCTTGGTGCCCAAGTTGAATCACGATGGACACCAGGTATGTCCTATGCGTTTGGAAAGGCCGCTTTTGGCCAGCCAAGGTCTTGTCCAGACCCAGCATCTCACCACAACAGAAGAGAAAAAGGGCCCTTTCTCTGGAAGTTCAGATACTCTCAGTAGATAAAAAAATCAGAGTGAAAAAAACAAAGATAAAGACCCTAAAGGAGTCCATGATTGAATCCATCGCCACCTCACTAGTGGCCCAGCCAGAGCCCAGTGCCCCAGAAGAAGAGGAAATGGCCTACATATGTGCTATTACAATGGCCTGGGACCTTCTGAATAAGAATGGAAATTTCACTCCAGCAAGAGTCGCGGGTGATCCAGAGTCCAAGACGCAGTCTCCAAGGAGACTGCAAAAGCAACATCGTAGAAGGTGTCAGGAGCCCAATCGGGGCCTACGGAGGAGTGTGAGGAAAAGGAAAAGCTCCAAATCACCCGTGGTACCTTCAGAGAGGGAGGATGGCCCATATGGGGACAAGCCACAGATGTGCACACCCATCGCCCCGATCCCAAGTGAAATGCAAACAGAGTCATCTCAGAGCTCCAGGGTGCACCCAAACTTCCCGTCACTTTCAGAAGATGACCGTGAGAAAGAGGGCAAGGAAAAGAGGGACACCTCAAAAGTTATGTCCTTGCCCTGTACAGTGAAGGAGGTGGGTGTAGATGTTAGAGGTGGATGTGTGCTTCCGTCACTTACACCGGGTTTCATCCTCACTGTGCCCAAGGCTCTGGAAGAGGGGGTGCACAACACCTGCCCAAAGTCCCTGGCTGTGTCCCCTGAACGTGCTACCTCCTCGGTGAATGTTGACCCTGGAGAGGGCACGTGCAACTCAGGCTCAGAAGGTTCAGCAGTAACCTCCAATGACCCTAACCTGAGCCAGTGTTATTCATTCTGCCTAGCAAACAGAAAAAGGAAGCTGCAGGCCCCAGGGTGTGAGGAAGAGCAGCAAGATCCCAAGCCTCAGCTGGCTCAAAGGCTATTAAGCCCACCAATGCCATCAAGGAGGGCAGGGGCAAGGAAGCAGGACAGCTGACAAGCATGGCCTTCCCAAAGGAGATGTGTCCCATTGAGAGAGGAATGCTGGTCTGGTTTAAGTTTCAGAATCACCCATTTTGGCCAACCGTGGTCAAGAGTGTCAGCCCAAGCGAGCCGACCACAAGGCTCCTTTTGATTGAGGCCAACATGCACTGTGAGAAGAGCAGCATTCAAGTTCCTCTTCAAAGGTTGAAGCCTGTGGATTATAACGGCAAAGAAAAGCTAATGAAGAGAGCCAGCAAAGTATACGGGGAAAGTGTGAACTGGTGTTTCTCACTGATTTCCAGCTACAGAGAAGGGCTTGTTCTCGGGTCTTTTGTGGGCTCTTTCCTGGACTATTATGCTGCTGACCTCAGTTACCCCATGAGGAAAGCCATCCGAGAAAGTGATCTGCAGATGGATTTCCCCAAGATGAATTACTCCAACCTGGAAGATTCTGAGGAGGAGACCCCCGGGGCTGCAAAGAGGCACTGCAAGAGAATCCTCCCTGACCAGATGAGGGCTGCTCGGGACCGAGCCAACCAGAAGCTGGTGGACATCATCGTGAAAAGAAACGGGGCCGACCTGCATCTTCTGGACATCTTCAAAGGCAGGAAAGAATCCAGTTGGCTTGAATCATTTCTGAATTCAGAGAGGTACCTGATCTGCGTTGAAACATACCTGAAGGATGACGATCAGCTAGATGTAGTGGTAAGACATTTACAAGAAATCTACAAACGCATAGACAAGAAAGCGCTGGCTCTGACGAGAGATGACCCAGTGAGCTTTCAGCCAGAACCCAGTGCCCCAGAAGAAGAGGAAATGGCCTACATGTGTGCTATTACAATGGCCTGGGACCTTCTGAATAAGAATCGAAATTTCACTCCAGCAAGAGTCGTGGGTGATCCAGAGTCCAACATGCAGTCTCCAAGGAGACTGCAAAAGCAACATCGTAGAATGTGTCAAGAGCTCAATCAGGGCCTACGGAGGAGTGTGAGGAAAAGGAAAAGCTCCAAATCACCCATGGTACCTTCAGAGCGGGAGGATGGCCCATATGGGGACAAGCCACAGTTGTGCACACCCATTGCCCCAATCCCAAGCAAAGTGCAAGCAGAGTCATCTCAGAGCTCCGGGGTGCACCCAAACTTCCCATCACTTTCAGAAGATGACCATGAGAAAGACGGCAAGGAAAGGGGGACACCTCAAAAGTTATGTCCTAGCCCTGTACAGTGAAGGAAGTGGGTGTAGGTGTTAGAGTGGATGTGTGCTTCCATCACTTACACCAGGTTTCATCCTCACTGTGCCAAAGGCTCTGGAAGAGGGGGTGCACAACACCTGCCCAAAGTCCCTGACTGTGTCCCCTGAACGTGCTACCTCCTCGGTGAATGTTGACCCTGGAGAGACCACGTGCAACTCAGGATAAGAAGGTGCAGCAGCATCCTCCAATGCCCCTAACCTGAGCCTGTGTTATTCATTCCGCCTAGCAAACAGAAAAAGGAAGGTGCAGCCCCCAGGGTGTGAGGAAGAGTGGCAAGAATCCCAAGCCTCAGCTGGCTCAAAGGCTATTAAGCCCACCAATGCCATCAAGGAGGGCGGGGGAAAGGAAGCAGGACAGCTGACAAGCATGGCGTTCCCAGAGGAGCTGTGTCCCATTGAGAGAGGAATGCTGGTCTGGTTTAAGTTTCAGAATCACCCATTTTGGCCAGCCGTGGTCAAGAGTGTCAGCCCAACCAAGCCGACCACAAAGGTCCTTTTGATTGTGGCCAACATGCACTGTGAGAAGAGCGGCATTCAAGTTCCTCTTCGAAGGTTGAATCATCTGGATTATAACGGCAAAGAAAAGCTAATGAAGAGAGCTAGCAAAGTATACGGGGAAAGTGTGAACTGGTGTTTCTCACTGATTTCCAGCTACAGAGAAGGGCTTGTTCGTGGGTCTTTTGTGGGCTCTTTCCTGGACGATTATGCTGCTGACCTCAGTTACCCCATGAGGAAAGCCATCCAAGAAGGTGATCTGCAGATGGATTTCCCCAAGATGAATTACTCTGACCTGGAAGATTCTGAGGAGGAGACCCCCGTGGCTGCAAAGAGGCACTGCAAGAGAATCCTCCCTGACCAGATGAGGGCTGCTCGGGACCGAGCCAACCAGAAGCTGGTGGACTTCATCGTGAAAAGAAAGGGGGCCGACCCGCATCTTCTGGACATCGTCAAAGGCAGGAAAGAATCCAGGTGGCTTGAATCATTTCTGAATTCAGAGAGGTACGTGATCTGTGTTGAAACATACCAGGAAGATGATGATCAGCTAGATGTCATGGTAAGACATTTACAAGAAATCTACAAACACATAGACAAGAAAGCGCTGGCTCTGACGAGAGATGACCCAGTCAGCTTCCTTCTGGAAGTTCTTCTGCGAGAAGCAATCATTTGTTCAATTGCTACAGTGGATGGATTGGACTACAAGGAGGCAGAAGCAAAGTACCGGCAAGGGCCACCTGTGCATTACCAGGAAAAAGAACTATTTGATAAGAAAATCTTGAAGAAAATAAGAAAGAGATCAGCCGAGAGGTACAAGGCTAAACTCTACCCATGTGCCCCACAGGGCATCTGGCAGACTTCTAAGTCACACCATTAGCAACAATCCCCGTCTGTATGAGCTGCATGAGCATCCCACTCCACATGGCATGTAAACACCTTCTGGAAATCCGAGGCCTCAGGAACACACTTGAATTCACTCTGGATCCATCTCCAGCACCTGTGAGTGGCATGGTCATCGTCAGTTTCTTCTTCCCCAAACCCTCACACCACTAACTTGTTAAAATATTGTAAACAGCTGTACTTCCCTCTACTTGCCCAGATGTGTAGTTTTCCAGATATTTTTACGACATGGCTTTTGACTCTACGTCATATTTTAAAGGTGGACATGCATTCTTTTATTACATGAAAAAGCCCTGTATCGGATACAAAGCAGCAATCGTGTTTAAGATCTAAGGCATGTTTCTTACAGAAAAGCCACATGGGTTTGCCATTCCTCCTGTGGCACATCGGTATCCACAATTGATTGGATTCCTCCTTAAGATAAGCCCTGACTTTTCCCTGCCATGCTTATCCATTTGGGAAAAAAAAAAAAAAACCCTGAAAGATGAAACCAGTGTCAGAGATGTTTCCTGTATACTACCACTACCTTCCAATGGTTCTTGGAAAAGCAGTCTGAAATACAAAGTTAACAGGTGACCTGCATGTGGTCCACGTAAGGCTGAATGAAACCTCAGCATGCAGTAAATGTGTTGTCAACCCCTGCAAAAATGTTCACCCTTGGCTCCCCTGAGATTCCGTTTGTGGGAGGTGCTCTTCTTCAATGGCTGAATGGTTTCCCCAAATAGACAGACTCCTGGCTCTCTTCCTATATGACAGTGACTGGATCCCCTACATGCCATCATCTGTCCCCTTGTGGAAGATGACTACAGCCATCGTACACTCAAGTTGACTTGTCTAGACCTGGAGTCCAGGCTGACTGCTTGGAACCCGTCCAGTTGGCATAGATTGTAGCAAAGCAGGCGCTTTGCCCTCATCGACCCATGTCCTCCCAAAAATTGCGGTCATTTGTCCCAAACAAAGCAAGCTTGATCCTTTGACTTATTCATCAAGTAGCTCCGACAGGTTCCAGCAGTGTAAGTGCAGATGAGTAAGTCATTCCAGCCTGCCTGAGCAGTAGGTGGACCAGGATGGTCTGGGAAATGGGTTACAGAAAAGTCTCCATTCAGCTAAACATGGCTGCTGTCAGAATACAGTGAAAGGCAGTTTAACAGGTAAATTCTGAAGCTCATGGATTGTTATCCTAACTTGAAACAAGATTTCATTATTACTATTTTTTTTTGTTTTGGAGAGGAAGAAAAGCCAGTTTATTTTGTAAAACCCAATAGGAAAATAAACATTAAAGATTTAACGTGAACCTGAGTGTGTTTTTGTTCTTAGAAAGAATCAACTGTCACTGCCCCAGGTTCAACTCAGTTCAGTTCGGTCGCTCAATCGTATCCGACTCTTTGCAACCCCATAGACTGCAGTTCACCAGGTTTCCCTATCCATCACCAACTCCCGGAGTTTGCTCAAACTCATGTCCATTGAGTCGGTGATGCCATCCAACCATCCCATCCTCTGTTGTCCCCTTCTCCTCCTGCCTTCAATCTTTCCCAGCATCAGGGTCTTTTCCAATGAGTCAGGAAAAAAGTTTAGCCCCAAGTTATGGGGATAAAATTACATGCCCATGTGATTTTCTTTTTTAATTTGCAAAGGGGAGCTGTTTTGATTCACAATAAAACCATTGTGTCTTTCACCTCAAACTTCTGCTTCATCACATTTCAGATGGAACATATTTGGACATTTATTGTACATAAATAATACTCCTCCTCCTCTAGGAGGAGTTCAGCCTCCTCCTGGCCCACATCACTTGCATCCGTTAGCAGCAATGAGTCTATTATCCAATGACTCTTTCACCTATGTTTCTCCTTAGCACAAACAAATACATATTTACTTATTCATTCTCAGCCCAGGTCATTTAACTCAGTGCTAAACCACACACAATCCACACCCGGGGTCCTGCACACCTGGTTACCAATGACTTGTGGTTATCTGCTACTGACCACATCACTTGTGTATGCTTAGTCACACAGTCGTGTCCTACTCTTTGCGATCCCATGGACTCAAGCCCACCAGACTCCTTTGTCCATGGGGATTCTCCAGGCAAGAATACTGGAGTGGGTTACCATGCCCTCCTCCAGGGCATCTTCCCAGCCCAGGGATGGAACCCAGGTCTCCCAAATTTCACACAGATTCTTTACTTCTGAGCCACCTGGGAATTTTCTAAGTCCAAGGAATTTGAATATGATGAAACACTAAAATTGTGCTGTAAAATTATATTTGGAGGCTTGGAGTCTTTGTCCATTCCAAAGTTACCTGGAGATTTCAAAAGCCACCTTTCAAGACCTTAACCTTGCACAGGCCCCTCCATGACCTTGGTATGGCAGGTTCGCTGGAAATTGCTGCCAGCATTGACCTGCCAGAGTTTCACACGTATTCCTCAGTATCACTCTGCCGCTGAAACTCAAATGCAGCTTTCAGAGGCCCACCCTTGTGAGTCTGATTTGGGGGTCTGGGCTGAAACACTGGAACCTGCATTTTCGTATGCCACGTGAAGATCTGGATGCTGGAGGTGCCGGCTGCCCTGTTTCATCTCAGATCAGCCCTGGGATCAGTGTGTAGACTCCAAGGTGCATGGAGCTCACTGAGCCTCCAACTTCCAGGGTCGCACAGCTCAGAGTCTCCAGACTAGCCTTTCTGACTGAGTGGTGACTGATAGCCCTTCCCATCATGCCCCCAAGCCTCCCAGCTCCTGGCCCCACCCCCATGCACAAAATGAGGCGAGCACAGGCACCCCAAGACTGAGGTAAGATGGAGATTGGGTAGAAGCAGAGCAGGGCTTTCCGTAGCTCTTCTGAGAAAACTGTAAGGCTTCTTCCCACAAGAATGCTTCAAGAGCGCTCCCTCTAGGAGGTGATGTTGGGCACACGTGGAAGGACAATCACAGCAGTGAGGAAAAAGAGTGAGGGAAGCATGCCCACCAGGATGTGGGAGAGATTGTTTCCCCGTAATCTCATGTCCTAGCTCTAGCCCAAGAGCACATCTCATGATCTCCATTCTACTGATGAGGAACCAAAAAGGGAAGGGAATGGTGTTTATTGGGGCCAAACGGGTAATCACCAAAACAAGTCAACTGAGCAAGAGAACTTGTTTGAGTGCGCCTAGTTCCATATTGAGGGCAGTCACATGGAGAAGGGTGGGCAAGAGAAGGGTGTCCCTTCCCCTCTGCTGAGGGCTGCGTGAGACCCCGCCTGAATGTTATACACACATTGTCCTATCCAAGCCTGCCTGCACACCTATCAGGGATATATCTTTACTGTGGCCACTTCAGAGTTGCAGGAAATGGGATTCCAAAAGGTGAAGAGTATTGCTGGGGGTCACCAAACTGATAAGTGGTGGGACTGGACTTAGGCGTCTGTAACTCAGCTTGCTCCTTGCAACTCAGCTTGCTCCTTGCAAAGTCACATAAGTTACACAGTTTTGTGAAAATGGAAACTTAAAACAAGCTTCCTGCTTAACCATGTTTGTTTGTTTAAAGGTCAGGCACGCCCCTCCCCCGCCATGTCCTAACAGCTCTTCCCACTTGCACAAAACACCTGGCTTAAACTAGCCTATTAACATTCAGCACTGCCACTATAGTCTGATGTTCTGCACTGTCTATAAAACCTTTTTAACCCCTTTGTTCAGTGCTCAGAGCTGGAAGTGTTAACTCCTCTGGGCCCGCTGGTGTAATAAACCTGAGTTCTCCAACTCTCTGAGTGTGGTGCTTGGTTTCTTGACCATCCGACTTCTTCAGCAGTATCTAGTAGAGTGGGGCCTGAGAATTTGCATTTCTGAAACTTTCCAGAGGAGATAGATGTTTTGGTTTCTAGACCTCTACCGCCTCTCACAGCCCACCCTCAGCACTGGAGCAGCAGCACCTTCAATACTGGTGATCTAGTCCTGCCTCCATGCCTTCAGACACTCCCTTCACCCCATCTAGAATGTTTCCTTCCCTGGTCACCTTTGAAAAATTCTCCAGGTCCACCCATAGAAGACAGGTTTCTCTGATCCGTTCTCTGTCTGCAACAGTCCACTCCCACATTCTGTTGCTACTCCTTGCAACAATGACTTCATTGTGGGTGTTTTGGGTTATACTTCGTCCACGGGGTCGCAAAGAGTCGGACATGACTGAGCGACTTCACTACATTCACTGTTTGTCTTTATCTGTTCCCCATGATGAGTTCTTAATTTTCCAAGGGAATGGCTTTGTCCTGTTTTATCATTTTAAGCCCAGCTGCAAGCAGAGGCTTACAGAAATGCTTTTTCACAAAGGCATGCTTCCACACTGCTCACTTTCAGGTCCCTCCATAGCCCTGGCATAACCACTGTTTCATTCTGATCTTTTGCCATTCCTTCGACTCCCTGGTGCTGCTCCAGACTGCTTTACACCAAGTAACAACATCAGACAGGACAGGCAGAATGACTGCATCCACAAATGTAAAGTATGATTAATTATAACAATGACCAGTTTCAGTATAATTAATAAATACATTTTCAGGACCCAAGAAGTATGAAGTAACACTGCAGAGTCCAGGGAACCCTGGGAGTCCTTGAGACCCTTTCAGCTGGAATCTACAGGATCAAACCTCTTTTCATAATGCTGCTAAGATGTTTTTGCTTTTTGCGTTTTTTCCCAAGGGTAAGGTGGAATTTTCCAGAGGAAACTAAAGTGTGATATTGTGGCAGACTAACGTCAGAAACAGACATGATATCCCAGCTCTCTCACATTAAGCCATACATCAAAGAGGGATACAAAAATGTAAAACAATGCTATTCTTTCCACTAACTTTCAACTGTTTTGTATAGCTTTTTTCATAAAATATGTTATTCATGTTAACATGCAGTGGTTTTATTACTGTCATCTTTAAATGAATAAATACTATTTTAATCTCTCATTTTGAATTTTAAACAGTGAATATTGATATGTATAACCCACATAAACAAGAACTCTTCGAAGTTCTTGATAAATTTTAAGAATGCAAAGAGATCCTGAGAACAAAACCTTGAAGACTGGTTTAATTTGATGCTCCACAATGGAATGATGTAAAAAAAATTCTAAACCTATCTTAGGTTATTGGGGTGGCAGTCTTCACTCTTTGAACAATAATTTTATGTTTTTTTTCCTCTTAATGATAGGACAGGTACCACAGAATTCAAATTTAAGCAGGGAAGCACAGAAGACTTTCGTAATCCATGCAAAACATCAGATATTTGCACTAACAGTTTCTATGCTTTAACGTTTAAATTTTTCTTTTTTTTTTTATATGGGAAAGGTATACATTAATAAGTGGAATATATGTGTGTGTGTCAGTCCCTCAGTCATATCCAACTCTTTGTGACCCCATGGACTGTAGCCCACCAGGATCTTCTGTCTATGGGATTTCCCAGGCAAGAATACTGGAGTGAGTTGTCGTTGCCTTCTCCAGGGGATATTCCCCACCCAGGGGTCAAACCCAGATCTCCCACATTGGCAGGCTGTTTCTTTGCCACTGAGCCACCAGGGACGATACCAACATATCCTTTAGGGGGAACTCAGTTCAACCTAGCACAATAGACAGTGGTACAAGTTAGGGAAATTATACAGAAAAGAAGTATGTCTTAAAATCATGGAGCTCAAATCAAAGAAGCTAATTCCACATTTCAGTCTTTGATAAGAAAGAGCTGAGGAGGTTATCAGACCAAAATCTTAACTTCCATTATTGTATTGTTGTTCTTTGTCACCATGTGCTTGGAAATGTGACTTAGGAAACTGGGTCTTCTTCTCTTAAGTTTCTTGCTGGACCTCACCAAGGCCAGGAGGGCCCACTGGTCTGGGGGAGCCAGTTCACATTCTTTAAGTTAGTCCATTCTTGCTTAGATGATGCAGGTTGGGAAAATGATCTGGACCTGCAAGTTTTAGAACCAATTCCAATACCATTGTGCCAGAACTCTTGGATAAGAGAAGGAATACAGAGGAAAAGAATAGGGGTCAAACCCAGATCTCCCACATTGGCAGGCTGTTTCTTTGCCACTGAGCCACCAGGGACGATACCAACATATCCTTTAGGGGGAACTCAGTTCAACCTATCACAATAGACAATGGTACAAGTTAGGGAAATTATACAGAAAAGAAGTATGTCTTAAAATCATGGAGCTCAAATCAAAGAAGCTAATTCCATATTTCAGTCTATGATAAGAAAGAGCTGAGGAGGTTATCAGACCAAAATCTTAACTTCCTTTATTGTCTTGTTGCTCTTTGTCACCATGTGCTTGGAAATGTGACCTAAGAAACTGGGTCTTCTGCTCTTACTTTCTTGCTGGACCTCACTGAGGCCAGGAGTGCCCACTGGTCTGGGGGAGCCAGTTCACATTCTTTAAGTTAGTTCATTCTTGCTTCGATGATGCAGGGGGGAAAATGATCTGGACCTACAAGCTTTAGAACCAATTCCAATACCATTGTGCCAGAACTCTTGGATAAGAGAAGGAATACAGAGGAAAAGAAAGAAGAAGAAAACTCGAGTGTTCCAAAACTCTATAACCTTCTAAACTTGGGACCTCGAGGCCATTTAAAGATGCAGCTTGCAGTGATGACAAGCATTGCTAGGAATGAAATGAGTTTGGTCAGTGAATTTAGGGAAGGAGATCTTGTAAAGAAAGACAAACGAGGACAAAAACACTGTCAAATTGTGGTGAGTTGAGCCAGGAAAACAGTTGGAAGTTGACCAAAGTGAACCCAGAGACTGAGAATCTCTGAACCCAGCATCCACCACGGTATGTGGCCTCAGTGACAAGAAAACCACAATCATGGGCAAGAGCTGCACTTACCTAATCCAGCCTCATGTACCCTATAGGCACATAGAACTTCCACTGTGGCTCAGATGGTATAGAATCCGCCTACAATGGGGGAAAACCTGGGTTCGATTCCTGGTTTGGAAGATCCCCTGGAGAAGGGAAGAGCTACCCACTCCAGTATTCTGGCCTGGAGTAAGAAGAAAAGTCGAGTCTTCCGAAATTCTATAACCTTCTAAACTTGGGACCTCGAGGCCATTTAAAGATGCAGCCTACACTGATGACAAGCATTGCTAGGAATGAAATGAGTTTGGTCAGTGAATTTAGGGAAGGAGATCTTGTAAAGAAAGACAAACGAGGGCAAAAACACTGTCAAATTGTGGAGAGTTGAGTGAGGAAAACAGTTGGAAGTTGACCACAGTGAGCCCAGAGACTGAGAACATCTGAACCCAGCATCCACCACTGCATGTGGCCTCAGTGACAAGAAAACCACACCCATGGGCAAGAGCTGCATTTACTTAATCCAGCCTCATGTACCCTATAGGTACATAGAACTTCCACTGTGGCTCAGCTGGTAAAGAATCTGCCTATAATGGGAGGAAACCTGGGTTCGATTCCTGGTTTGGAAGATCCCCTGGAGAAGGGAAGAGCTACCTACTCTAGTATTCTGACCTGGAGAATTCCATGGACTGTATAGTCCTTTTAGGGAAGGAGATCTTGTAAAGAAAGACAAACGAGGGCAAAAACACTGTCAAATTGTGGTGAGTTGAGCCAGGAAAAGAGTTGGAAGTTCACCAAAGTGAGCCCAGAGACTGAGAACCTCTGAACCCAGCATCTACCACTGCATGTGGCCTCAGTGACAA
Organism: Cephalophus harveyi; assembly: GCA_006410635.1. Lineage (NCBI taxonomy): Eukaryota > Metazoa > Chordata > Mammalia > Artiodactyla > Bovidae > Cephalophus > Cephalophus harveyi. The sequence goes on along the minus strand of SJYT01002287.1, from coordinate 7,075 downwards.
GAAAACCACACCCATGGGCAAGAGCTGCACTTACCTAATCCAGCTTCATGTACCCTATAGGTACATAGAACTTCCACTATGGCTCAGCTGGTGAAGAATCCGCCTACAATGGGGGGAAACCTGGGTTCGATTCCTGGCTTGGAAGATCCCCTGGAGAAGGGAAGAGCTACCCACTCCAGTATTCTGGCCTGGAGAATTCCATGGACTGTATAGTCCATGGGATCACAAAGAGTTAAGACACAACTGAGCGACTTTTACTTTCACGCCATAGGTACACATTAAGAAGCTTTAAATAGGGCCCATTTATTATGCACAGCTGTCCAGAGCTGACCTAGCTTCCAAGGCTTCATGGAGAGTGTCAACTGCCGGGGTCTTCCAAATTGCTTTGTTGCCAGTCTTGACATGTAATCTTAGCAGTTCCTTTTGCAAAATTGTAGTCAGCTGCCTCCCTCCTGATGCAGATCACCTTATGCATTTTTCATGGAACACACCTCCATAGCAGATATCAAAAGAGCTGTCTTCCAATTAAGTAAGACTTCATTGCCAGTCCCTGTTTGCCTCTCCAGCCTCTTTTGGTGTGCCAGGAACTCCCAGCACACGTGCATCATGGCTCACATGGATTTCCTCTCTGACAGACTAGCAACACTTTCTCCCCTAGTGTCCCACCCTTTAACCCTGGCTGGGAATTTATGACCAAGCTCAGAATATTTCTTGTACAGAGAGTCCCCATGTATGCTCCCCAGACTGAGTCTCATGTCATCAAAGTTGACCTTCCTTGGGCCTTTGCACACACCCCATGGCAAGCACTCTCAGGCCCAGGGGCAGTGTGCTCCTCGAGCATAGGACACCAAAGTCGACAGAGTCCTAAAGAGGTGCCCAGCCCTTAGTGCTCAACAAGGGCAGTTGTGTTCTTGCCACCACCACGTATATCAGGATGCCTCTCCCCCAGCACTGACCCTTTCTCTCTGTGTGCCCAGATGGTAGCTCTGGTGCTGATTCTGCCAAACAGAGTAGCTACCCCAAGCTGTGAGTAAACAGGCCAGCAACAAACAGCCCCCATCTCTTAGAAGAAATGCACTGAGTGTGGAGCCCCTTGCTGGTAAACAATGAAAGAAAAGGACCCCCAGGATGTGTCCTTGACCTCTCCTCTGAGCAGGCATGCCTTATGGCTTCCATCACTAGATCTACTGGGGACCACCTGCAGGGCAGACAGGGTAATGCCACCCTCTCTCTATCCAGGCTATTCTGACCCTCCAAGAATTCCTCCTGGGAGGCTTGAGGGATGCCTGGAGACCAGCATCAGCAGGAACTTTCTCACAGACAAAGCCCATGGCCCTGAGGTCTGGCAGGCCTGCCCTGCATCCCCAGATACCAGCCATCTTTGCCCCTTCCCTGGTGTGGCTCAGTTGTTCCCCAACATGCTCCTGGGCATGCCTCTTTCAAGACCTCCTGGAATCCACTTGGGGCACGCTACCTGTCAGCCATCAGTCACTCTCTGGTCCCGCTAAATCAGCAGATTGACCTGGCCTGGTTTGCAGAGAGACAACCAAAGTAGGGGGAAGGAGAGAAACGCACACCTCCCACCCCTCTCAGGGGTCCTTTCCCACGTGGCCAGGCTACTTCTTCATCCATTCCCAGAGCAACGTCTCTGGGAGGAGTCAGGACCCAACCGTGGGCCAACTCCTTGTTAGTCAGACCCCAGGTTTACAGAAACATAAATGGATACACACATGTCCCAGCCCGTGGCAATCAGGGCAAGGATCTGGTGAGAGAATGGAGTGACTGGACAATCCTGCTCTTCCTCCAGTGCCATCTTAACCCAAGGGCAACTCTCCAATGGGAACATGCCAACCGAATTGCCCAGAACATTTGCACATGTTTAACAGGTAAATTCTGAAGCTCATGGATTGTTATCCTAACTTGAAAGAAGATTTCATTTTTGCTATTTTTTTTGGAAAGAAAGAAAAGCCAGTTTATTTTGTAAAACCCAAGAGGAAAATAAACATTAAAGATTTAACGTGAACCTGAGTGTGTTTTTGTATTTGAAAGAATCAATTGTCACTGCCCCAGGTTCAACTCAGTTCAGTTTGGTCGCTCAATCATATCCGACTGTTTGCAACCCCATAGACTGCAGTTCACCACGTTTCCCTATCCATCACCAACTCCCGGAGCTTGCTCAAAGTCATGTCCATTGAGTCGGTGATGCCATCCAACCATCCCATCCTCTGTCGTCCCCTTCTCCTCCTGCCTTCAATCTTTCCCAGCATCAGTGTCTTTTCCAATGAGTCAGGAAAAAGTTTAGCCCCAAGTTATGGGGATACAATTACATGCCCATGTGATTTTCTTTTTAAATTTGCAAAGGGGAGCTGTTTTGATTCACAATAAAACCATTGTGTCTTTCACCTTAAACTTCTGCTTTCTCCTGCCTTCAATCTTTCCCAGCATCAGGGTCTTTTCCAATGAGTCAGGAAAAAAGTTTAGCCCCAAGTTATGGGGATAAAATTACATGCCCATGTGATTTTCTTTTTAAATTTGCAAAGGGGAGCTGTTTTGATTCACAATAAAACCATTGTGTCTTTCACCTTAAACTTCTGCTTCATCACATTTCAGATGGAACATATTTGGACATTTATTGTACATGAATAATGCTCTCCTCCTCGAGGAGGAGTTCAGTCTCCTCCTGGCCCACATCACTTGCACCCGTTAGCAGCAATGTGTCTATTATCCAATGACTCTTTCACCTATGTTTCTCCTTAGCACAAACAAATACATATTTCCTTATTCATTCTCAGCCCTGCTCAAACTCATGTCCATTGAGTCGGTGATGCCATTCAACCATCCCATCCTCTGTCGTCCCCTTCTCCTGCCTTCAATCTTTCCCAGCATCAGGGTCTTTTCCAATGGGTCAGGAAAAAGTTTAGCCCCAAGTTATGGGGATAAAATTACATGCCCATGTGATTTTTTTTTTGATTTGCAAAGGGGAGCTGTTTTGATTCACAATAAAACCATTGTGTCTTTCACCTCAAACTTCTGCTTCTTCACATTTCAGATGGAACATATTTGGACATTTATTGTGCATAAATAATAATCCTTCTCCTCTAGGAGGAGTTCAGCCTCCTCCTGGCCCACATCACTTGCATCTGTTAGCAGCAATGAGTCTATTATCCAATGACTCTTTCACTCATGTTTCTCCTTAGCACAAACAAATACATATTTACTTATTCATTCTCATCCCAGGTCATTTCATTCAGTGCTAAACCACACACAATCCACACCCGGGGTCCTGCACACCTGGTTACCAATGACTTGTGGTTATCTGCTACTGACCACATCACTTGTGTATGCTTAGTCACACAGTTGTGTCCTACTCTTTGCGATCCCATGTACTCAAGCCCACCAGACTCCTTTGTCCATGGGGGTTCTCCAGGCAAGAATACTGAAGTGGGTTACCATGCCCTCCTCCAGGGTATCTTCCCAACCCAGGTCTCCCAAATTGCACATGGATTATTTAATTCTGAGCCACCTGGGCATTTCTAAGTCCAAGGAATTTGAATATGATGAAACACTAAAATTGTGCTGTAAAATTATATTTGGAAGCTTGGAGTCTTTGTCCATTCCAAAGTTAACTGGAGATTTCACAAGCCACCTTTCAAGACCTTGACCTTGCACATGCCCCTCCATGACCTTGATATGGCAGCTTCGCTGGAAATTGCTGCCAGCATTGACCTGCCTGAGTTTCAAACGTATTCCTCACTATCACTCTGCCGCTGAAAATCAAATGCAGCTTTCAGAGTCCCACCCTTGCGAGTCTGATTTGGGGATCTGGGCTGAAACACTGGAACCTGCATTTTCATATGCCACATGAAGATCTGGATGCTGGAGGTGCCGGCTGCCCTGTTTCANACTCAAATGCAGCTTTCAGAGTCCCACCCTTGCGAGTCTGATTTGGGGATCTGGGCTGAAACACTGGAACCTGCATTTTCATATGCCACATGAAGATCTGGATGCTGGAGGTGCCGGCTGCCCTGTTTCATCTCAGATCAGCCCTGGGATCACTGTATAGACTCCAAGGTGCATGGAGCTCACTGAGCCTCCAACTCCAGGGTCACACTGCTCAGAGTCTCCAGACTGGCCTTTCTGACATAGTGGTGACTAACAGCCCTTCCCATCATGCCCCTAAGGCTCCCAGCTCCTGGCCCCGCCCCCATGCACAAAATGAGGCGAGCACAGGCACTCCAAGACTGAGGCAAGATGGAGATGGGGTAGAAGCAGAGCAGGGCTTTCCATAGCTCTTCTGAGAAAACTGTAAGGCTTCTTCCCACAAGAATGCTGCAAGAGTGCTCCCTCTAGGAGGTGATGTTGGGCACACGTGGAAGGACAATCACAGCAGTGAGGAAAAAGAGTGAGGGAAGCATGCCCACCAGGATGTGGGAGAGATTGTTTCCCCGTAATCTCATGTCCTAGCTCTAGCCCAAGAGCACATCTCATGATCTCCATTCTACTGATGAGGAACCAAAAAGGGAAGGGAATGGTGTTTATTGGAGCAAAACGGGTAATCACCAAAACAAGTCAACTGAGCAAGAGAACTTGTTTGAGTGCGCCTAGTTCCATATTGAGGGTAGTCACATGGAGAAGGGTGGGCAAGAGAAGGGTGTCCCATCCCTTCTGCTGAGGGCTGCGTGAGACCCAGCCTGAATGTTATACACAAATTGTCCTATCCAAGCCTGCCTGCACACCTATCAGGGATATATCTTTACTGTGGCCACTTCAGAGTTGCAGGAAATGGGATTCCAAAAGGTGAAGAGTATTGCTGGGGGTCACCAAACTGATCAGTGGTGGGACTGGATTTAGGCGTCTGTAACTCAGCTTGCTCCTTGCAACACAGCTTGCTCCTTGCAAAGTCACATAAGTTGCACTAAGCTAAGCTAAGCTAAGCTAAGTCGCTCAGTCGTGTCCGACTCTTTGCGACCCCATGGACTGTAGCCCACCAGGCTCCTCCGTCCATGGGATTCTCCAAGCAAGAATACTGGAGTGGGTTGCCATTTCCTTCTCCAGGGGATCTTCCCGACCCAGGGATCGAACCCAGGTCTCCCGTGATAGAGGCAGACGCTTTAACCTCTGAGCCACCAGGGAAGCCCTAAGTTGCACAGTTCTGCGAAAATGGAAATTTAAAACAAGCTTCTTGCTTAACCATGTTTGTTTGTTTAAAGATCAGGCACGCCCCTCCCCCGCCATGTCCTAATAGCTCTTCCCACTTGCACGAAACACCTGCCTTAAACTAGCCTATTAACATTCAGCACTGCCACTATAGTCTGATGTTCTGCACTGTCTATAAAACCTTTTTAACCCTTTGTTCAGTGCTCAGAGCTGGAAGTGTTAACTCCTCTGGGCCCGCTGGTGTAATAAACCTGAGTTCTCCAACTCTCTGAGTGTGGTGCTTGGTTTCTTGACCATCCGACTTCTTCAGCAGTATCTAGTAGAGTGGGGCCTGAGAATTTGCATTTCTGAAACTTTCCAGAGGAGATAGATGTTTTGGTTTCTAGACCTCTACCCCCTCTCACAGCCCACCCTCAGCACTGGAGCAGCAGCACCTTCAATACTGGTGATCTAGTCCTGCCNATCCACAAATGTAAAGTATGATTAATTATAACAATGACCAGTTTCAGTATAATTAATAAATACATTTTCAGGACCCAAGAAGTATGAAGTAACACTGCAGAGTCCAGGGAACCCTGGGAGTCCTTGAGACCCTTTCAGCTGGAATCTACAGGATCAAACCTCTTTTCATAATGCTGCTAAGATGTTTTTGCTTTTTGTGTTTTTTCCCAAGGGTTAGGTGGAATTTTCCAGAGGAAACTAAAGTGTGATATTGTGGCAGACTAACGTCAGAAACAGACATGATATCCCAGCTCTCACACATTAAGCCATACATCAAAGAGGGGTACAAAAATGTAAAACAATGCTATAATTTCCATTAACTTTCAATTGTTTTGTATAGGTTTTTTCATAAAATATGTTATTCATATTAACATGCAGTGGTTTTACTACTGACATCTTTAAATGAATAAATACTATTTTAATTTCTCATTTTCAATTTTAATACAGTAAATATTGCTATGTATAACCCACATCAACAAGAATTCAGATGTACACAACAGTCTTTTGGACTCTGTGAGAGAAGGTGAGGGTGGGATGATCTGAGAGAAAGCATTGAAACATGTATATTATCATATGTGCAGTAGATCGCCAGTCCAGGTTGGATGCGTGAGACAGAGTGCTCGGGGCTGGTGCACTGGGATGACCCAGAGGGATGTGATGAAGTGGAGGTGGGAGGGGGGTTCAGGATGGGGAACATATGTACACCCATGGCAAATTCCAGTCAAATATGGCAAAAACCACTACAGCATTGTAAAATAATTAGCCTCCAATTAAAAGAAATAAATTAACAGAAATAAACTGAATTCCTTTGCTATTGGAGGTGGGAGGGGGGTTCAGGATGGGGAACATATGTACACCCATGGCAAATTCCAGTCAAATATGGCAAAAACCACTACAGCATTGTAAAATAATTAGCCTCCAATTAAAAGAAATAAATTAACAGAAATAAACTGAATTCCTTTGCTAAAAAGGGCCTAATCAATGTTGGCTTTGTGACCTCCAAAAACCCCATCATTTTCCTTCCTTTCTTCCCTCCTTCCTCCCTCCTCTTTCTTTCCTTTTCTTTCTTATTAAATATTGTTAACGTTTGCTTTCCATTTATAGTTATTACAGAGCACTGGCTCTATTCCCCATGTTGTACAGTCCATCCTTGAGCTCATCTTAAACCTAACATGGTGTGCCTCCTGCTCCCCCAACGCTGTATTGCCCCTCCCTCATCCTCTCTCTGCTGCTAACCAGTAGATTGTTCTCTATATCTGTGAGCCTCCATTTTTTTGATATTCCCTACTTTGTGGTGTTTTTAGATTCTTAAGTGATACCATACGGTATTTGTCTATCTCTGAGTTATTTTACTTGATAGTATACCTTCCATGTTGCTGCAAATGTCAATATTCCATTCTTTTTATGGGGCAACTTC